>JAOTQQ010000023.1:86782520-86809027 GCA_026546715.1 Gallinago undulata
AACCCCTCCAGGGATGGGGCAGCCACAGCTTCTCTGGGCAACCTCTTCCAGTGTCTCACCACCCTCACAGCAAAGAAGGTCTTCCTGAGATCTAAATCTCCCCTCTCTCAGTTTAAAACCATTATCCCTCATCCTGTCACTCCACTCCCTGACAAACAGTCCCTCCCCAGCTCTCCTGTAGCCCCTTCAGGTACTGGAAGGTCACAATAACGTCTCCCCGGAGCCTTCTCTTCTCCAAGCTGAACAACCCCAGCTCTCTCAGCCTGTCCTCACAGGAGAGGTGCTCCAGCCCTCTCATCATCTTTGTGGCCCTCAGCTGGACCTGCTCCAACAGATCCGTGTCCTTCCTGTGCTGAGGACTCCAGAGCTGGATGCAGTAACTGCAGGTGGGGTCTCACCAGAGCAGAGGGGGAGAATCACCTCCCTCAACCCGCTGGCCACGCTTCTTTTGATGCAGCAAAATGATGATAGACAAAATTCTAGAAAAAAAGTTTGTCATTCACATATTGTTCTTTACCAGTCCTTTACAAATTCAACGGTTTTTATTAGCATCCAGATATATAGAACAGTAGGAAGAAATATCCTCAGTGTTTTGGAAAACTGTAACAAAGACATATCTGAAAGCAGAGTAAAGGTTCATACATCTGAATGCTCAAGTCACCTTTGAAAAAGGTAAAACAAATGCTTTTGTTTTCATTTGAAAATCACGCCTTGGTTATGTCAATGGTCATAAATCCCAAGGTTTGCAGACATCATACTGTTTCAGTCAGATAATAAAACATTCAAACAGACATTTCTGTGCTCCACAGTGCCACAAAACATATGCTGCCTTTCCAGTTAAGCTAGAAAAGAAAAGCAATCCCGTGAAAGATCAAGTCATATATTGCTTCTACAAATGAGTTTAAGGAGCACCATTAAATTCCTTTCTCCTTCAATATTTGCAAATCCCACTGTGGTATCTCAGAAGCACCTACTACACAGACACCACGGTAAATAACTCTAAGCAAGAAAGCAAGCCACACTATTTCACACTTGATCCCTTCTTCTACTTTATTTTTTTAATTCAATGCATTCTCTTAAAATATATACAAACTATCTCAAGAATTGGCCATGGATTTCTTCTTGATATCTTCCAATTGTAGGGACTGAATGTCAGGATTATTCAACTTGACTGAGCTCTAGTTTATGTCCACTTTCCCATTTGCAGTCCCACACAAAATAGTTACACCATTTTTTTACATCAAGAAGTTCAACAGACTGAATTCTTAAAATCTCTCATTATGAAGCACCATTTCCAGTCTCCAATACCCTCCTGACTCTTCTCTGAATCCCACAACTTTTATCCATACTACAAGCTGAAAGATCTTGCAAAATACTCACACTGCTGCTAAATGAGAGGCACCCTCAACTACTGCCCAGCTCCCAGACTAGACACCACCAACCTGAAACACCTGCGGGGCCTTTTTAATCTTAGAGCAAAACAGAATATCCCCTTTGTCCCAGTTACCAAACAATCCATGTGATCAGCATTAGAAATCTATTTTCTGCTACCAACCCACCTCTCAATTGTTCTAATACATTTGCTTTGAGAAAGGATTAAGCATGGAAGATAGCCAAGAACTGAATTTTGTAAAATGCCATAAGGACGGTGTATTTGATAAAAGTTCTGTTTTTATGCCTAATTATGGTACTCAGAAAAAAAGCAAAATGTCACTAAAAATCTGGACTAGTTTATTAACAGCAAGTAAACACATTCATGCTTTCTTGTATGCAAACAAGGTGATACTTACCAGATATTAAGAATAATATCCTTTCTACTGGTTTTTAATCCATGTAGTGTGTCATACTTGGTCTAGAAACCAGAAGAGTGAGAGACAGGTTGCCCAGAGAAGCTGTGGCTGCCCCATCCCTGGAGGGGTTCAAGGCCAGGCTGGATGGGGCTTGGAGCAACCTGGTCTGGTGGGAGGTGTCCCTGCAGGGGGGTTGGGACTGGATGATCTTTAAAGTCCCTTCCAACCTTCCAACCTGAACCTTTCTGTGGTTCTATAAACTACATGTATCAAAATATTTCTCTAATGGAAGGTCTAGTGACCAATCTTTATCATAGGAATGCACTTTAAATGATCTGTTCTTTCCTTGAAGACAGAAAGATGTACAAATTCCAAAATGAGACAAAACCAGATCAGCCCAGGAAGCAAGATTTGTCCTTCTTGATATCCATTCTTGATTTTGAGACTGAAGCTCGAGACACCAAATTTTTAGCAGCTCTTAAGACAGATGCATCTGCTGAATCCTTTCCTGATGCTGTATCCTATCAGCATCACAAAGCAACGAGGTCCTTAAAAAGTATGATTTAAACCCCAATAACCTGAGAATATCAAGTAAAAATATATCAAGCAATACCTATGAAAAAAAAAGCACAAGACAAAAGAATATAAATTAGAAGAAAA
Source organism: Gallinago undulata (assembly GCA_026546715.1). Taxonomy (NCBI): domain Eukaryota; kingdom Metazoa; phylum Chordata; class Aves; order Charadriiformes; family Scolopacidae; genus Gallinago; species Gallinago undulata. Next base: position 86,784,971 of record JAOTQQ010000023.1, read on the forward strand.
CATGACTACCATCACTAGGGTAAGACAGAATCCAATATAGCTGGATAACTGGCTAGAACCAGAAGAGAAGACCACGTTATCTCCTAATTCTATATCCAAGCAGCATGGAAGCCTGAAGAGGTGACAAAAAGACAGCTGAAGAGTCTCCAGCCATGACTGTTGAGAAATCTACATTCCTTCTGTGCGAATGAACAATTCCTTGAAGAAAAATACGCACGGACGCACACATATAACTAAATAAATGTTACCTGAGCAGGAGGTACAGCAGCTGCTGGTAAAGGATTAGAGATCATTGGACCAAAGATATCCAGGTCATCGTTCAGAGAGGTGACTGGGGCAGTGCCTCCGTTTGTAACGGAACCTTCAGCTGGACCATCTTAAAAAGATAAGAGAATCACATCTGAAGTGAAAATTGTTAATATTTTAACAGCATAAGAATTCAAGCTGCTCTTTCCCTTGGACCCCACCCCCATCAAAGATGCATCTTATCTCAGAGATACGACATTTTTCAGACTGATATTTGATATTGTTCAGATTTTGTAAGGACTTCTTTCCCTAAAAAGATCACTATGCTTTACAAAAAAACCAAAACCAAACAAAACCAAAAACCCCAACCAAGCACTGGGAGACTTCCCCAAGTCCAGCCACACCAATTTATCAGTATACATTTCTCGTTTTTCAAGTGTCTTTTTCAAGTACACCAACATTTTGAGTGAGAATTTAAACAGATGTCGTAGTGAGAAGGCCCCAGCTTGGTAACCGTGTATCCGACAAAATACACCGACAGACGTTCTTGAATTAAAATTTGTATTTTAGAATCTATAAAGTTATTCTTGATACGCTAATTTACTCAAGGATACACGATTAAACTGCGCATTAGGAAAAAACATCCATCTTTCCCCTTTTTTCAGAAGTACTTTGCCCTGACTATTGTGTGTCTCCCCGGAGCAGTCCTGCGCTCCCCACGCAGTGACCCCCCCCAGCTGGTGCTGTCCCCCCCTCGACCATCTCCCCCTCGACCATCTCCCCCGACCCGCGTACAGGCGGGACAAAAACAGGGCTGAAGGGTTAGGCTTTTAAGGAGGACTGCAAGGAAATGCTTCAGGAGCTGTAGGGACAGGAACATCACAAAATGCCTTTAAGTAATACAGAATTCACTCCTCATGGGATTTGAAGCTGTTGGAGAACAAGTGGAAGAACTGGCTAATAGATTTTACTCCTAAGCGTATCACAAGTGGGTTGCCATTACACAGAGCTTGACAAATACAAAGGCGAGTGTCGATTCTGCTGAACCCCATGATGGCTGCAGAGCACTAACAGCAAATTTCAGAAAGCTTTTTTAGGTAAAATGAGGAGTTAAGTCTCAAACCATTCAATACTCACTGCAGAAATCAGACTTCTCTGCCAGAAACAAACCAGCTGAATTAAGCCAAAACTCTCCAAACGAGCTGTTGCCATGACATCTGGCTTGGCTGTTTATATATATTGCAGGAAGGTAAGTATCCTAAAATCACTACATTTCAGTACATTGAAAATATTACTGCTCGCATCGTAAAACAATTTCTACCTGGTGCTCTGACACACGTAGAGGACAAACATCCTTCGAGCTGCCGTGCTGTATCTGCCCTTCTCATGGTTCACAGCAATTTTCTATAAAGCTGATTTTAACTTCCCCAGCATCCAGATGAAAGGATTTGGGTCGGTTTATGTGTTTCTGAAGTCACACAGCTGTACAGAGGCAGCTGCCTTCACACCCGGCCATCAGGGGCTGCCGCCACACGCCCCACGCTGCAGCTCCCCAGGGGGGCCGGAGGGCCGGGGCCGGTTCCCCCCAGGCTCCATCGGGGACAGAGGGGTCCCCTCCGGCTGCAGCCCCCAGGGCAGCCCCAGGGGGGTGGCAGGGGGCTGGGGAGCAGAGAGAGATGGCGGAGGTGGCTGTGGCTGCCCGAGGCTAAACCCCCGGGGGTACAGGCCTCCCACGTCAAACAGCACTGAGGCCGGGAAGAAACGGTTGCTCTATATTCCAGAAAAATAGTCACATTCCTCTTTTCACTAAACGGTTGGATTTTGCAGTGCTGCCCCTGTGACAGCCACCCTCCCCGGCGGGGGGATCCCCACGCTCTGATCTGGACAGAGAAGTAGCTAATTAGTAAAGACCATCCTTGAGAGACCATATTTAAAAATCAAACCCTGGGAAGCTTCCAACACTCATTTAAATTAACCCACTGCCATCTCTCATGTAATTGCAACATTATTTGCCATATGCTACAAAACGACCACAGAAGGTCCGGTATTGTATTTTCCTAAGAAAAAAGACGTAACAGAACAGAAGAGTTAAGGTTATTATTTGGAAAGAAGTCTGTCTCTGCTCTCCTTTTTTATTTAAGACCACAAGTAACTGGCACACCATAGCAAGACTGTCTCCTCACATGTCAAATATTACAATTTTTCATTCCTTTGTTCTGCCACATGCAAATCACTGCCATGGGAGACGACCCTTCCCCGTAGCCCAGGACATTGATAAGTTGGAATAAAATAGAAGAAAAGATAACAAACACCAGCCTCTGCCATCTGGAAATCACTTGGCTGAGGAAGCTGTCACAGAAGACAGACGAGATTTTTGTCTGCTCAGTCCTACGAGAGGGCACTGCGTTCTCAAACATCACCCCTCACAGATGCCTTCTCACTTCTGTCCCCCTCCCAGCTCTGATGGAAGGCGGCCCCCCTTCAGCTGCCCAGCATGAAAGGATTTCTTCATTTTCAAGATAAAGACCTCCACTGCTGTGTATTTGAAAACTTGACACAGAAATCATGAATGTCAAAATCCAACAATGTGGAACATGTCAGAAGCTACCCCCTCCATGCATATCCGAATCCAGTCTTTCTGCAGAGATGCTAACCTTTGTGCCTTGGTACCTATAAGAAACGTGGCAGAGCTACAGCTGCTACAGAAACCTCAACTTTGAAAAGACTTCATTATAAGTAAAATCCCCAGTATATTTTTAAAGCACCTACTGCACCTTTTTAATAGAGGGAATTACAAAACAGCCAAGTGGAAGGGTACTGGCTTGCAATTCTTTGGGAGCTATATGCATGCTTCAGATAGAGTATAGAATAATTTGTGTAAGTTAGTATCAAACATGAACACTAATAGCTTGGCATTTGCAAATTCTCAAATCCACTCATGTCAATGGGGAATGGAGACCAAACTGTACATGCTAGCAATGCAGAGCAGACCCAGTAACAAGGACCAAAATACCTTGAAGGCCGGGACAGGGACAAAGGGGGAGGTGTTCACAAGAAACTGAACCTCAGAAAATATATTTATTGCCAAAATTTGCATAAAGTTTGTGAGGATAACTGTGCTGTCTGCGACTCCTGCGACACCAAGGCCAAATGGCCACCGGTACGGCCTGGCACCAGTTCTCCTACGCTGAGTGACCCGCGAGCAGCCTGGACACTGACCGCGGGAGGAGAGCAGCCCCCCCCGCCAGGTTTATTACTGTGTTGTGAGGGAGGATCGCTGGTCAAACGGCCCTGAAAAGCAAAGTTACAAACCCATCTAGGATTACGACTAAGCTACAGACATCTTAGCTACACAGCTCTCCTCCTTCCCTTCTGTTCTGGTGAGTAGAAGTCAGTGGGCAGCAAAGGGCCCACCTGTATAACCTGTTCCACCACCCCATCCACACCAGTGCTTTAAAACGTGTGTAAATAAATACACTGGCCAGTTAGGTTTTTCTCAAGCTTCTTTTGAGGTCACTCTGCAGACAGGCAGTTCAAAAAACATCTCCCCAGAGATTAACTGATTCACATAAATTTAGAAATGAATCATGCATAATTTTCATGCAAAAAGATTGTCTGGAATGAATAATTTAATGTTCTCATTTTCTCAGTGAGGCACATGTATTAAAAAAAACAGCTCTCTTGTCATATTCCAAAGTGGCTGTTTCCAGGAATGTAAAAAAGTTTAACATGTAAGACTAAAAATTTAAATTTACTAAAACAAGCATTTCACATTTTTAGAACACTCACAAAACCCCCCACATTTTCAAGAACACAGCATTTTTCAAGTATTTAATATGCTGCTTACAAAATAATACTATGAAAAAACAGGTTTTTGCTAGATTGCTTCTGTAAGTGTTATTTGGTAATGTACATACCTTTCATCTCTTAATGAATTTTACTCTAAAAAGAAGTATTTCTCTCTCTGTATCAGTGCAGAAACCAGACATTTTGAATTACTGTTTACAACATGGTTTTAAGACTGTATGAACAGTTTTAACAAATGATCCTGCCTACCAATTTCTCAAAAACGTAATAGTTGAAATATTTATATCTTCTAAAAAGAGACTCCAAAAATATTTCCACCCCATGAAGCAAGAAGATTCCATAAAGAACTAAATTTCAGAATATAGAAGAAACCTAACAGTGTTTTCACTCCAGTGTATTACCTGTAGCAAGACGAGTATCCTCATTTAAATATACGCATGCAGACCTACACGGACTGGTATCCCAACACAACAGTTCACGCCTACTATACAGGGACTACGGACATTCTTACCTTCAGTGCACCAGGCCATGGGTTAGGAAGCAATTCCTCTTTCCCCTCCCCATTTTACAGTATTTCTGCAATATAAGAAAGATGCTCCAGTGGAGCTCTGAGTTTTGAATTATTCTAAGCCTATTCCTTTCCATTGAGCTCACGCTGCCGGCCTGGTTGGAAGAGGGAAGTGTACTCCACAGAAGGAAACATGGCTGCAGCCTTTCCAGAAAGCAGCTAAAAATCAGATTAAGTTATATAGGCCTGTCTGAACGTTTTGAGAAATCTGTAGCTTCAGCCATCACAGAATAACTCCGAATCAACTACATTTTAATAAGGGTGCTTTCAGCCCGTTTGTGGAGGGTGCAGCCAGGGATGGAGCAGGAGATGGCAGCAGCCCCTGCAGGGACAGCAGCCAGAGAGGGTCCACAGGTGCTCTTCTTCACTCCTGCTCCTGGCTGTGGTCCCAAAACTTCTGACAATTTCTGACAATATGGCAGGTAATACCTGACTCCTGTCTGCACACTCTGCAGCCGCAGGTGCTGCTCCTGATGTCAGATTGTTTAAAGTTGATAGCAGCACAAACAAAAGGTATTTACCAGGACAAATTTAGTAAGTGAAGGGTTACGGTGAAGTTTACATTTACAGTGCTTTTCTGTATATATCTTATTTCCAATTCAGTGCTGCCTTTTGTTATGAAAGCTTTCATGTACACCCTTAATCCTCGCTATATCTATCTGTACTGAGTGAGAATGACCAGAAGAGCTTCAAAGGACAGCAAGAAAAGGAAGCGACAAGAAAGATCTGCTCTTAAACCTCACACTATGTTTCTGAAACTCATCTTCTGTGGGGCAAACCATTTACAAGAACTTGGTTACTAAACTGCCATGTATTTTTACATATACAAACATTTCTGACAGCCACACCAAGACTTGCAATAGAAGGAAGAATACACATATGATTATTTATTACACCAAATTACTAGAAAGGCAGAACTGAGGGAATAGTTCAATGCTTTAAACAAAATCTGGGACAAAGATACTAGCAAGGTTTGCCTGTCCAAAATTATTATGGAATTATTTACTGCATTAGTAAAATTTTATTTATTGGTAAATCCTTTGTGAAAGTGAAAAAGCATTCACTTGGAGGATATTTCTACATAATACTTTTTAAAATAAAGTGTGGAAAGCCAGAAGGCTAACAATGCTGTATGCCTCAAGTGGTTGCAAACATTTTCATACGGGTAGGTACATCCTAAAATTATGCTTAGCTAAGTGATGTATGATATATATGCACGTACATTCAGCTACGTTTCATACCAGGATTAACCTCTCAAAGCTTCACAGCATTCCTTCAGAGAGTACTTCCCACCCACAGATGGGATGCACGGATACAGAGCTTTTAGCATTTCCTATTTTATATCCAGCCATGCCGGATGAATGTCCCACAGATCACATTCAGTAAATGACAGCGACACAGTAAATCTCTTTTCTCCTGGTCATTCATTATAATTTACTACAGTGGTTATTCCAAAATGTGCAATCACCTATTTTAGGAAGGGTGCATCTAAACATGGTAAATAATGCAGAATATGTAAAATGCACTTTCCATCTTACTGATAATTCAGTGAGATAATGTAGTTTAAAAATAGTAATTTTTCATTTTTCCTGTATGCTGAAATAATTTCTAAGTGACATACCTTGACAAACAAAATGGTGCAAAATTGCCTATGCAATACTCCAAGAAAAGATGCCCACTGTCATACATGAGTATCATACCATTTTTTACAAGTATTTTAAAAAACTGTCTTTATGCACATCAATCTGGCAAGTGGAGACACCTAACTTGTAAGACAAAGCCCCAAAATAACAAGCAGCACAGAGCACAAGGTTAACACCAGTGGGACGAAAATATATATGCCTGAAATCAGCTGTATTTCCAATAATACCCCTATTAAAAATAAAATCCCCTATTATTGATTTTAGCATCAGTTTTAAGTTCCTCCACATTCAATGGGGCACACTCTCAGCATGGACAAGATCCAACTAATTGCAGAGATCATTTAAAAGCTGCTTCAGTTTTATCCTAGAGGAGTGGGCTGGGACGTCTCACAGCTCGGGAAGAGAACTTGCGGTTGCACAGCAAGAACACTAAGGCTATTCCTTGTGGGGAATGTCACGATATTTAGCTTGTACACGTCCATTTCTCTATCTTTCTGTGTGTGGAGTATTGAGCTAAAAATCTTCTCTGAATCAAAAGGCCAAAAGTCACAGATGGTTATCTAGCTGGATCATCAAAAAGTGAGTATCCAAACACTATCTTAAAAATAAATGCCCTGAACAGGATCTCGAGGGAACCACATGAATCTATTTTAAAATGTTCAGAAGAAACACAAACATGATAATACATGTAAGGTACATTTGCAAATTCTAAAGAAAACTAAAAAACAATTTCCTTTTAGGAAATTATCTTGTCTAGCTACAATTCCCACAGGGTAAATCCTATCTCACAAAATGTTTACCCTCTAATGAGGTCACAGCTAAAAACCCAAGTGAGACAAAAAGAGCAGCGACCCATAAGTCAACTCCACACCCAAAGCTAGCGCTGAGCCTTACCCAAGAAAACACTTTGCAAGAGGCCGGGATGCTTTGAAAGCCAAAAATTATTCTAGCATGAACTGTGATCCATTAGAATTACTTAATCTGCTATCACAAGCAATTCTGATCTGCCCTACTACTACTGTTTTTCATTTGCAGAATGAAGTCCTAAGAGTCCTCATTAGAAACACGTCCACTTGACAAGAAGAATCCCTCTTCCTATTGTTTGATGTGACACAGCAAACACTGCAATCAGCAGTGTGCTGCCGCAGCGACAAAGGCATCGCTCCCAGAGACAGACCCGTGACCGTCCCGCTGTGCCCAGTGCTCGTCATGCCACACACAGGAAAGAAATATTTTACGGTGAGATCAATCGCTAGAACAGTCTCCCACAGAAGTGGTAGAGTCCCCATCACTCGAGGTTTTCAAGACACCATCAGACTGGATGCTGGATGATCTCATCTAGCTAATGAGATCATCTTTATACGTTTCTAACACGTTGGACCAGATGATCTTTGCAAGGTCCCCCGGCAACCTGGGCTGGAATCAGCTACGATTCTATAATATATTGGGTTGAAGTGATTTCTTTTTTTAATATTATCTTTTAATACTATAAAGCAGTCTACTCCATGCACTAACTAAAAACCACCCTCTAAATGAAATATGCAGGTCTGCTCTCATTAATACATAATCTCATTTGCAGCTTAGTGGATTCCAGGTGATACATTAGCTTATTACACTGCCTTACTATTTGTTATTTAAAAGATTTTTAAATACTCCCTCCTCTAAAATTATGTTAGCATACAAATTATAAAATTTGCCCTTTGTATATCTTACCATGCTTTCTTACACTGAAGAAGCCCAACTGTTGAACACAAAATATACTTTCTATGGCAAATTGCATCTCAAGTTAGCTTCTGCAACCTGAGTGTATTATGATATCATACAACAGTTTTACCAAGATTCTTTTCAAACCACGACTAAAAGGGTACAGAAGCCTGACAATCTCAGAAGCACATACTGACTAAATTTTAGTACTTAATTAGGTTGTTGGTCTGGTAAAGGAAAACAAAGGAGAATCAGCTTTCCATTAAGTCTGAATTTCTTTTGTTTTTAATAGGTTCATTCTCCATTCATAATAATCTAACTTCTACTATGAAGATTTGCAACAAATTAAGATTTGCTTGCCTATGGTAGCAGATTACTTGGGATGACATATGGACCACAACACATACATAATGGGTATAAAAATAGTATTTTACAGCTACCCTACATTCAGAGGAAAAAAAACATACATTTTGAATGATAGTGTGAATTCTAAAACAGGGAAGACATTTATTGTTTTGCTGCAATATTATTCATACTTTAAAACCAAAAATTAAAAAATAATAACAAAACATTTTCCTACAAATTCAACATTTTAGAATAATTACATCTAAAAGACTTATTAGCCTCCTCCAATATAGTAAAAACTATGTAGAAATTTGAGAATGACCATTATATTGGTATAAACTGAATATAATCTCCACTCACAACCCTCTGATAATTTTCCTAACAGTGTACAATAAAAGGGGTTAAAAATAGTTATTGTAATATTTCATTCTTTCAGTTCCATTTCAAGATTCTATCCAATAGAAACACACACTTACTGTTACTAAACAGTATGTAAATGAACAACATGTTTTATGAATATGGCCTTCAACAATCAGAGAAAAAGCATAGAAACACAACAGTATAGCCAGACAGTGCCAATTAAATTATTCAGGTCCAAAACAGTTTACTTACAAGTTAAATACACAGTTACCCGCCAGTCAGAAAGCAAAAGAATTAGATAAAAAATGAATGATGGTCACAGTAAGTATACGACACTGAAAAGCCCAATGCATTAAGTTTTACAGGATCCTAGTCAGCTGCAGCCTGTGTACTGTTCTTTTAATTAATATAGGGATTTTATGATACAAGCCATTTTACAGATATATAATTCAAATGACCTTAGCATTCTCATTAAGAAGTACATTTGTACCATAAACATTGAAATACCACAATCCACAAGCCCTTTGAAGATTGCTTTGATAACTTCCCCTTCCCACAGGAGCTCATTACTCTCCTTAGCAAAACACAAGTATTGATATTCCCACATCCCTATGGCATTTGCCTTTATAGTTTCAATTTCAGAGACTAAATCTTACAGGTTTCCAACTCATCTATGAGTAAGCACAGAGAAAATAAAAGTATATCCATTAAAATATAAAATGACATATCTGTGTTTGACTGAAAAACAGGTAATTATGTATTGCTTACCAAGTCCTAAAAGGTCAATAGTGGGTTCTGATGACTTTTTTGGACTTGCTTTAGCTTCTGATTGCTGATCCTCTTTCTTCTGCAGCTTTAAAAGAAAAAAAAAAACAACAAACTTTTCTGAAAAAGATACAGTGCCTAAAAAAATCTCATTAAAGATGCTGCTTCAGTGCCAGAAGTAAAAGTCTTTTTCTGTATTTGTTTATTGTAATGAATAAGTTGTCATGAAATAAGTTGCTATTATGGTCATAAAGGATATGGCACATGTCTGCAAAAAATTATCCTTTCACCTTCACTAGTATGTAATAAATTTTTAAATAAATCTAACTTCCAGGCTAGGTTAACTGATTTCTTAAACTGAACCACTGCATGTTATACACCAGGCAAAAAGCTGTCTATAATTTGATTTGCTGAGTAATTTCGGCATCCAAACTATGCAGTTCTGCAGCTTTACAGAGAAAAAAAAAATTAAGTTTTTAAAAGCTTAAATTTAAAAATTAGAAGCAGCCTTCCCAAAAAGAGCAGCTAGGGAACATGCAGACTCTATGGATGCTAAGCACCAGTGGACACAATCCGTGTTCGTGGCCTTTTCCTTTGTAAACCTGAAGGCAAACAACAGCATTCTTCTCCTTTGGAAAAGGGAACACTTGGGCTTTTCTTGGCCTGAGACTCCAAAAGATAAGATGGTATTGACATGAAATTTGATAATAAAAATGACTTAATAAATCTGTTCATAGTTTTTCCTCATACCAAGATCAAGCTGATCACCTAAATCCATCAAAACATCAGTTTTAAAAATCAATGCAAACTGGTTTATAGTAGTGACAGCCTGTCCAGGTCCCTCTGGATGGCATCCCTTCCCTCCAGCGTGTCAACTGCACCTCCGAGCTCGGTGTCGTCAGCAAACTTGCTGAGGGTGCACTCTATCCCACTGTCCATGTCACTGACAAAGATGTTAAATAGTACTGGTCCCAGTACCGACCCCTGAGGAACACCACTCGTTACATTTTCTTCACAACCACCTTCTCCTTCCTTTCTCTGGCGTTCTACAGACTTTGCCAAGCAGATAAAGGAGCACATTAGTCAAGTGAATCAACCTATTTATGGAACTTGCCTTACAAATCACAGTGATTCACAAATTCTGTTTCCTCATTGAAGCTTAGTGTATCAAGCCTCAATACCCTCCTTTGAGCTTTACAGCTTTGCAGTAGGCTCGTCCAAAGGCACACTCCCACTCCCTGGAACGGGCAGCTATATTTTCTTGCAAGAGAGCTAGACAGCAAGTTTGCAGGAGATGTGACTGTGAAGAACATTAAATAACACCTGAAGCCTAAGTTGCATATTGTAGGAATTCCAATGTCTCAGGCAGGCACTTAATTAGATTTTGTTCAGCCAGTTATTTTTGGAGATAAACTTTACAGGAGTAATTCATTCTGCATCAGAGAAAAGAAAACTAATGAAAGCATTGCCAAGTCTTCTCTTCCCTCTGTACAGAGATTACAGTACAGCACATACGATGTTGTCCAAGGGATATGGTTATCTCGTGAGGAAGACAAAAAGGAGGGTCGTTACCACCTTGACTGACAGTCACAGTCACCTATGAAATTCACATATAGAAATGACACATTGGGGTCTGTTGCTGGTGTTACCCACGCTCCTTCTCTGTGAAACAACAGCTTGTCCTCTCCCGGCTCTCAGCGCTGTTCCCCTAAGCGTGTTGGGCTGCCAAGTGTAGAAGAAGATGGGTAGGAGACAAGAGGGAGGCAGAAAGCTTTATGCCAGTTTGCATGGCTGGTGGGACAGACAAGTATGGGAGGTCTCAGACTTGGAAGGAGAAAAAAATCAGTCATATTCAGATCTAGCAGCAACTACATTGCTCTTCAGTTATACCCATTCTCTTTTTTAAATTATTTCTGTAACAAAATAGGAAATCAATCCAAGCTTGTGAAACAATTAAAGACACTGTAATCCTTTCAGAACATTTTTCAGTATGACCATAAACTCCAGAGCCTGTGGTCTGTCTGAACTCTGCATTTTCGGGCTATTCTTCTGCACGTTCCTGTTCACCAGATTATTCTCCTCTGACAGAGCACATTCTGCTCTAGAATTGACAATGGTGACACAAGCTTCTTTGGTAGCAGCTGGCTCAAAAGTGCTAGCGCACAGTGAAAATACTGTGGTTATTTTTCATTGTAAATGAGTGACTTCAGGGAAAAAACAAGAATAATGGTAGGTAATTCAAGTTTCCATTTTCTGCTTCTGTAACGTTATACCAATTATCTTCATATTTACAAACTTTGATGGTTTAATAGTTCTGAAAGACATATGACACCCAATAGAAATGTAAACGCATCAAAACACCTTAAAAACAAGCGGAACTTTTGCTGAATTCACTACTACAAGGCATTAATGTAAATAATGCAGCAGGTTTCAACACCCACATATCTATCCTATTTGGAAGCAAGATACCAGTCGCCTTCAAAAATCTGATCCCTCAGCTGTCCAATCCAGTTATCTGCTCCTATTTTCATACTTTAATATTACGCACAAAAAATACTTCACATTATCCTCAATTTCCCACTCCAATGAAAAATTCCTACGACTCTAGAATTCAGTCTGTTTCACACACACCTGGCTACCCATGCATTTCTAATTTCTATACCCTACCTTAACTACAAGAAGCCTTATGAAAGCAGGAGATACATCATACAATTTAGCAAAAATCACTTATAAGCTATGTAAAAGCAGCTTGCAGTTTACTCACTAGAGCTCAAGATGCTTCTATGCTTACTGAACAAAAACCTTCCTTTGCTGGTTAGGTAGGAATTGGATGCCTTGTGCATAAAGTAATTGGATTCCTTCCCTCTTCATTACCTATTTGCAATAAAATTCGCAAGACACCATAAACATTTGAGAATTCCTATATGAGGAAATAATGTTAGTGATTTACTTTAAGCTTGCAATAGGTTTGTAGATACAATTTTTCTTGACAGCTCATATACTTCTACTGTATGTGTTAGTTTAGTTTGTGTCTATTTAAAGCATAACTCACCTAGGTATCTTCGAATTTTTAAAGAACGTTTTTACAACTTTTGTACCCAATGTGTCAGTAAAAACTAATCCTTTCTTAATACTGAATTTAAATCACTTTAAAGATGAAGCATGTCATTCTGTCTACCCCCCTATATGATACTAGCCTTTTTTTCAGACTTGTAACTAAATGTTTATTATTATTCTGATTTATTAGGAAGAAACCTAATAAATCCAAATAACTCTGCAAAATTTAGCATACTTTTAGCAAGTGGTGAACTTGTATTTTGCCTAACTAGCAAAAAAGCCAGAAAACAAGTACACTATCTTGAATCACAAGATGTACTACTATCATTATGAAGTTGTACAGAATATAGTGGATCTGCAAACTGATACATTTCTAATCAAAAGAAAAAAACCTGCATGTCAACCAAAAATAAAAGCTGCCACTCTTATTTATAAAACTAGAATTACTTCAAAGAAACAGCTAAACCAAGGGGAAAATTTAAGTTTTAAATATTTAAGAGTGTACTGTGATTATTTCAATGAATCACTCTCAGAGACTGAACTACTCATGCTGATGTAGGTAAGGTAATTTAAGGCATGTGTACCAAGCAAACCAACAAAACCGAATTGCCTCTTTTTTTTTTCTTTTGTCTTTCTTTTTTGTAAACTAGGATTCTGTATACAGGAAGGTCATTCAGTTGAAACACACTCCTGAAGAAAAACATTTTTAAGTGATCTACAACTACACTTTAAAAACCTGGGTATATGGATTTCATTATATTTTCTCAGTCAGGGCAAGGCACTTGGCACAAGATTATGTAAAATTTGTTACATCTTTAGTCATTTGAATTGAAAACTTCATGGCAGAACTAACAGACAGCTGCACCATAATCTTATTCCATTAATAGGACTTTATCTAGGTCTTGGCTAATATCTGTAATCTAATAGTATCTATAGAAGTGGATTAAGACTACTCCTTTGTTATTACTTACTGATCACCCAGTAGTACCACCTTAGTTTAAATGAATTTAAAATGTTAGCTAAGATCTCATTTACTTTAGTCAATGTACTCAAAGAAGGCTTAAAACCTTTCACGTATCGTACTGAGCTGAATCAATTTAGCTCCTTTCTAATGCATCAGACATTCTGAGAGGCCCTTTTACCTTGTTCAAGACAAGGTATATAAATGTAGAAGCATCATTTCCTAAAATGAAGTTGTCTTTATACTTACTGCTGAGACTACGGCAAAACACCAAAGACAAAATCTTTCTTTTTAACTCTACATAGTATCAACCATATTTGAAATACCAGTTGTATGCATTCATTTTCAAACATTATGTTCTTAAAGCTGACAAGTTCAGAATAGGATCTGGAAAAAGAGAGCAAGCTCTTTCAGCCAAGTTTGGCACTTGAAGAAAAGTGTTAAAAAATTGCAAGATGATTTCTAGGTAACAGTCACAACAAGTAGGAACCTAGAGCTGAGCTAGAGACTGCAGAGAAGGACAGGCACAGTCTGAGTGCAGAGGATTCTGGAGCCAAGGATTTGAGCAGGGTTTACTGCACCTCAAAATCTCTGAAATTACTGCATTTACGCCTAGAAGCAAGGACACAAAAAAAGGCAGAGGGAAGGCTGTTTATCAACCCTTTTCCTATTTTGTATTATCTTGTCATGGAACTTGATTTGGATAAAATTCAAGCATTGTACTTTTAATCTAATAAACCCCATTTTTTTTAATGTTTTAGATGAAATCATTATGAAATAGAAAATCTGGGCATATCTTAAAGCTGTAGCTGACCCAGTGTCCCAGTACAGCAGTACAGGTTCGAATCATTCCAATGCATCTCGGTATGCAAGCTGTGAAACGCAATGGACTTGGTGTGTATTTTTACAAACTGTTTTAAATACATCTTCAGTTTTAGAACCGCATATTATGGTTACATAAACTCAGCTTACATATTTCTACTCCACTTCTATTGAACTAATTAGCTTGGGCAAGGCTGCAATAATGCAGCTAATATTAGTTCCTGTTCCTCATTAAATGGTTTTCTTTGATAATTTTCCTTCTAAAAAACCTTTAGAGTCATATATAATATATAATAATATGACATTGGTGTACCCAATTCAGAATTAAGGGGTATATATTTGTAATTCCTTCTTCATAGGTCTCCAGACAAGAAGGAGCTATTTCAGGCACAGTAACTGACTGAGCTCACAGTGAAAAACCAATCCAACACAAGCATTGTTTTCCATCCCTATTCATGAAGGGATGCATTTGCATTCTCTTCCTTGACTATAACAGCCTTGCTTTTTTTCTGAAAAATGCTTTTTACATGAAAGAAGTTCACCCAATATCAAGACCCTACACCCTTAGCCAGTCACCAGCTCAGCCCTTGGATCTCTCCAGATGCTGATACCCTACTCACTGGCTAGTCCAGCGGGAATTCTGCCAGCAGTTGCACCCGTGTGCGAGCACAATACAGGTGTCTCCAGCAGCTGACCCTCACGTTCCTCAAACCCTGCTGTCTCTTTCTAGTGGTCGACACCAACCTCTTCTTCTTGTCTGGTAGCCCAGATTGAAGTTTGCGAGTTTTCACACGCAGCCACAGAAGAGACAACACACTCACACATCGTATGGCTGCAAATAGAATTTGGCAACGATATAGGAGAGCCCTCAGGAATCAAGTGCAGGGCTCAGGCAAGCACACTGCCCACCAACCCGCTCCTGTGCCTACAAATGTCTCAGAATGAGTAAGACTTGGTGATGTAGACGTTTTCATCTAAAGATAGCATTCATCCATAAATAAGACTCATGCTTATTTAAATGTGCCCACTTCTTTTTGTCGTTGAATAGACACATAAGTATATGTAGATGTTGCCTTCCAAATTGTCTCAAAATCACCGGGAAAGAGGTGAAACTTATCATAAGGAAACAGGAGAAACCTGAAAATGCCATCTGTTAATAAGTCCTACCAACTGAAAACCCAGGGCAGTTTTAGGTTTTGACCCTGCACAGAAAAAAAATATAATCAAGGATCAATTAACATTAAGTATACTTAACAATACCTTTTTGTTAAAAATAGTTTGGCCACCCAAAAAAAACAGCCAATTTAACCAAAGCAGCCCTAAACCAAGCTTGTTGTTGTAGTTTTAACCTTCCACTTCTATAGAATTAAAAAACCCAAACTAACACAATCAAAAACCTCCCACCCATTAAACCTGTTCTGCTGCAGATCAGAGTGGAGAGGATTAACCTGATACAGAAAACACACTGGGCTGGGGGAAAAAAAAAGTGATACCCTTCCTGTAAGTGGTCTGCTTTTCCAACACTAAAAAGACAAATACCCTTCCTCTCATCTGACAAAAAAAAGGGTTTTCTTTCAATTGCTTTTACCTGCAGTATCTATTTCTTAATTTCTTTGTCTACAACTCCCAGTATGTAGTAAGAGCCATGACAGATTAATTTCACTAATTAAGACTATTTTTCAAGGCAATCCTCAAACATAAGGAGCCCTTTGTTACCTACAAAGGGAATGAATCTTAGTTTTGGGAAGAATCTAACTGGATTTGCTTTTCTCCAGATTAGCATTAGAAGCAACCAAAGAACCCAAAAAATCTGATCTCATAAGACTGAGAAGGTACGATTAGAAATGTAAAACCAGGCTGGGACATGTCCATAAAAGAAGCCTTAAAACCCTTCACACTCGGGGAGGGCCAGGGGAAAGGAGGCAGGGAAACAGACTGTCCTAAACCTTACCACATATTCCTAACACATGAGCCTAAACTCCTATCTACTTAAGTCTGAATTTGTCAAATTAAGGACTAGGAGTATAAATAAGAACATATATTCAGCCAGAGGGCAAAATACATTTCTGTTTTTCTGTTCCTCTGATATGCACTTGATTGCTTATATACTAGCACTTAAATTTATGTAAAAAATTAAATTTATATTTAAAAAAGGCATTAAAAAATGAAATCACTCAGGCAAATAATGTTTAGAAGTTTATCGAAACATATTATAAACAACTTCCCAAAGGATTTAACAACTGTATCATCGATATGGTATCAAAATTAAGAAAGCCTTTAGAATATGTAGAATGTAATCCTGTACTTAATTTATCATTCAGGTCAGTATTTGCACAGTCAACTTATTCCTGCAGCTTAAAAGGAAACACCTAAGTATATCACTTCCGCCAAACTGGTGTTTAAGTAGACAGCAAAAATTTTGCAGCCTTTCATTCTTCCGCTCACTCTCACGGTGAAGGGAAGAACCCAAGCGCACCACTCGCTCCAGCTCATTTCTCCTTGGACAAAATGATTAGGATGATAATTTGGAAAACTTTGTGTAAGTAAAAAACATCCCCAGAGAACAAATAGGGACTAACAGCTCCTCTTGTCTAACTTGCCCAGACAGGTTGATTTCCGTGGGCATTCCGTGGGCTGTCAAACACACACACACTGCCATAATGAGCTACGTTAAATTCTTCCCATTCAGCTAAACGGTATTTGACATATTGGTTTTTTCTATATGAAGGGGAAAAGCTGCTAATATGATTTGCCCTTACTTTTATTTGAGGGGTACTCTAGCACTTTTTAAATGCAAATAAAGTTATGCCAGCACCCCCATAATGCTGGCCATCTGGTGCTGGTGGTGCCAGCTGACAGAGGCACCAGCTCACTGCCACTGCTGAGTGAAAGCTGGCAATTTAGTCTGCACTTTGGGGAAGAAAAACAGTGTTTGATGTACTACCACTGAAAGATAACCTCTAACTGACCCATTTCTGTCACTTAAATCAACTCTGCATACAAACAAGAGCCATTCAAACTCAAAATGCAATATAATAAAACAAACTAAAGTCAGTGTCAAATAGGACTTCAGTTAATCAAGTTCAACTGCTGCCATCCTTCAGAAACATTCACCGTCCTGCTATGTTCAGCATAATGAAAAACATTTTAGCTTTGAATGTCATTGGTAGTTTGCAAAAGCACAACTAGTTTGGGGGGGGGGAGGGGGGAAGTCTGTTGTCTATATCCTAACCATTTAACTTTACTGTCCCAATACAACACAATCATGTATATAAAGGGCTTACTTTCCATAAATTAGATGTGATTTCATAGTAACTATGGCCCTCAATATGCAGTATTTTACAGTGAAACCATCACAATATTTTCCTGAAAGTCTTCAACTGATGTGAAGATGTAAAATTAACTGATGTAAAATAAACACTGCAGAAAGCTGATTCCAAACACTTCCAAAGCACTCAGCGCCATGGACTTAGCTGAACTTTCTAATTTTGGATGTCAGAAATACTTGCCAGTTTCTCCACGGACAGTTTTCTAAATCACAGTTGGCTTAATTCAGGATTGCTAACACTGTTGCACATCAGGTTTTCCTCAACTATATAAAAGTTGAATCCAATAAAAATATGAGTATTTAGGCGTATGAATTTTTCCCTTTACTTTGGGGGCACTCCAAAGCCTCAAGACATACCTAGTGATGCCTTTTTTGTATGAATTTGTACCACGGATAGACAAAAAAAGGTACGTCTTGAAAAAAACCTAGAATTATCCTAGTTGCTCTGAAATTCAAGAGGACATTTACACACCTCAATCCAAGTTCTCCGTTCTAAATAGTGCAATGCAAGTGCCTTTACTAAATGAAGTATTTATATGTCTTGATTGTTCACAAGCACACTCTTCCTCAGCCCATTCTTTGCAGCTCTTGTTTATCCTTGGGGCACACAATCGCCATGTCCCAACCATGTCCCTCATAGTCCTGATCCCTCAGCCCAGACCACCAGACTGCACCCCATCTCCTTCCCTCCCACGCTTCCTTTTAGGGGGAAAAGGGTACAAGGTGAATAGGATGCAGAACAGAGGATGGAGCTTATCTGAAGTGCTCCTCTGTGCTATGAGCAGAAACTCTACCTAAACAACCATATATTTAAATTTTAGTTGAGAAAACTACTATGAGGCTTTCGTAGCTCCCTCACACACCAGCAGAATACATAGACTACATACGCTTTTTAAAGTCACCAAATGAATGCAAATTGAGCACATTCAATTATTCAAGGATGACTGTTCCCAAATGGAGAACTTGTTCAGTCAGCTCTGGCAGAAAAGGAAGGAGAGAAAAAAAAAAAAACGAAACAAAAAAAAGAGGCTGATTTGGAAAATTTCTCCACCTCCAGCTGTGCAAAAGGATCATTAATAATAAAGGAAAGCTCCTCAGCAGCTGATGAAAGGGTGGGCAGGGTGAGGAAGTTTAAAAAATGGCTATTAAAAGCTAGCGCTTTTTTCTCACCTAGAAATTAAAAATTTTCATCTGTTACCATCGATGAAACACATAAGGCTGGTGGTTGAACTACTGGCTTTCTTCCCTCCCCACTACTGAAATGGACTCTTAAAGTAGCAGATTAATTGTTAAAGACAACTTAAAATCTCTAAATCTTAACTGTGTGTACACAACACCTTTCATTGCATGACAATCTGCCTGGTGCTATTATTCTTGCTATTGGCCGTAAGAAGCATGCAATTAGCTCAATTTGATTTTTTATTCTTGCAATGCAACACATTTTCATATTGCCAAAATTGGCATTTGTTGCTTGTGAACAAGCTGGGCTCTGACTGGACATCTCAACTCCACATAACCTGGCCCCAGATTCCATGTCATGAAGAGCTGTATAATAATTGTTTCAGGAGTTTTCTTACATTTTTTTTTTCTTTTTCTCCAAAGTAGCTGTAAGGATAAGGATATTTTAAGCATGAACACTGAGGAAACTTGTGGTCTGTAATTGTGGAAATGGCATGGAGAGAGGGAGAAGAAGGACCCTGGGAACGTTATGCAAGTTTCTCAACTTTCTTCAATTAGACTGAATAAAAACAAACATTACAGCTGCCAGTCACTTGGCAATGTCACTTATTTTATGAAGAATTCTGCAGATCTGATATGGAACATCACATCATTGGCTGCTTCCAGTAAAACGCTAATTACTGTACTAGACTGAGTCTGTAGGTGACATAGGTAAGATCTTCTTATATTACAAATTACCAAATAATTTTGTCACAGAAAGTGGAACAGTCCAGAAAAATAGAGTCAAACAAACATCCTTGCTACTCACTGTTCTGCAGCAGATCTCTCTGATCTTAAAGAAATTCTACTCTACATCTGAAATCACTGTCTCCAGCTTGAGTGTCCGAGAAAAGAGACAGCCAAGCTACAGCAATGTTTTTAGCCTTTATGACTAAAGTATATTGTTCTAAGGACTGGAATAAAACACTTAATTTGGTTGGATGCTCTTCTAAAACTTCAATAATCAACAATTTTAATGTTTTTGTTGTCATAGAATCATAGAATCATTCATGTTGGAAAAGACCCTTGGGATCATCAAGTCCAACCATCAACCCTACTCTATAAAGTTCTCCCCCACACCATATCCCCCAACACCACATCTAAACGACTCTTCAACACATTCAGGGATGGTCCATAAATATGCTTTAACCTCCTACCTTATGAATATGCATATCATTTTCCTGTAGCCCAGTGAAGCTTTGCAAACTGTCATAAAGTTTGCTTCTACAGTAACTTATTCCAAAACTACTTCCTCATTTCAGAAGAAAGATATTTGCGTTGGGGAGGGGCTTTTTCCCCCTCCAAGTATGCACATATTTTTGTATCTTGTTTTTATATGCAAAACAAAAAACTTCTATTTAAAAACTGAACTAGAAATACATAATCATGTATTCACTGAAATCAAAATGTACAAATATACAACATTTCTCATAATTGTAACACAGCACAGTTGGGGAATAAACTGACAGATGGAGATTTCAATGTGTTCTGCAGAATACACTAAAGATCAGAACATACAAATAGATTGACATCATTTGAGAGAGGACATCTGCCTTAGGAGAAATTATTCTATTTAATACTTAAATTTATGCATTCCATTTTTGTTTAATATTAACTCTATACAGAAGTGTACATGAAATTTTAATTGTACCTATGTTCCTGAGGCTGCTCATTCTGCTTTAATTTAGCTGCATATATAAGCACCTTAACTGTTATGTTTTATTAAATGATCTAGTTGAATATTTTCAAGTTACCCAGTTATTAATTGAATTCTATAAATTATACACTCATTTTAAAAATGCATTAGTTTATGAAATACAGTATTAGGCGATCATACAGTGCTCAATAAAATTGAAAATTTTCTGTGCCAAGAATAGCAATGGTATATCTTAAAAACCTTAATTAGCTGAGATTAAGTCTTAACAAAACTTAACTCACATCCCTCATCATATGGTCAACCAACATTTGTATGTAAGCAACAGCACAAATAAATCATTCATGTGGAGTCTCTGGATTTCTATTCACACACACACATGTACATTCATACATGCATATATGTACACACACAAACATATGTTTTTTTCCAAATCATTGTGACTGCAGGGGGGCCGGACTAGATGGCCTTTGAAGGTCCCTTCCAGCCCAGATGATTCTATGATTGTACATGTCTAATACTATGAGTAAATTTAAATGAAAAGAAAAAATAATCTATTCTTACCTTTTCAGCTGCTAATTGTTTTGATGGCTTTTCTGATTCTCTCTCTTTCTTTTTCTCTTCTTTCTTCTTTTCTTTTTCCTTCTGAAAAAAAGGCATTTTGCTAGTACTCAATCACAATGCATTTGCAAACATATTGAATGTCTATAGTCAGTATAGAATATAAACAGAGATCTAGTTACTCCCTTTCAATTCAGAGTTTATGCCTCTATCTGCTCTGCTTCCAGAAGTGATTCATTTTGCTCAAATAGTAACTACTATATATACAGTATAAATACTAGTACTATACTAGTGGTATATACTACCACTATACACAAGTAAAAGCATTGTAACTCTGAGAACTCAATAAATTCTCAAATAAAGTATTACTAAAAGTATTGTAACTTTGAGAATTCAAAAATTAACTATTTCACCTGCTCATCTGCATGTCTTCTTATAAAAAGAAGAAAAAAAGAATCATTGTTGCTACCCCTACACTAAGTAGATCTGAAAATAAAAACCCACATAGTCCATCACCTCTGACAACCTCTGTCATCAGGACAGATGCCAGTGTCTTTCACCACCAAAATTATAGTAAGGTAATTTGCATGCAGCTTTCTGCAGAGTTACTAATTCTAAAAGATAGTCTAGTAGTCTTAAAAAAATGCTCCTGAATGTAAGAACTTGACCTGGGCCATATGCCAGAACTGCGGAATCATAAAACATTAAGTTGCTGCAGAAAGAGAAAACAGGAGACCCCTTTACTTTGAATACCTCGTAATGACATTACAGAAGTTTTTTTCATTTAAGTTTTGAATGAATCAATGGGGCAACGTTGCAATCTGACTGAAGAAAAGCATAAAATATTCCTTAACGCACCATAACATGCAGAAGATATGGACTTTTAGGCCAGCAATTGCTTTGACACAGTGTTAGTGGTGATTTTTATACCCAGTAAGCTCTCTGCATTTACCTCGCACAGCTACAGTATGGTACCAGGAACTATACGTGACCATTGAAAATGGATAGAACAAGAGTTTACCATCTGTAATAAAGGAGATGAGACAGTAACTCCTAAATGTTCCTTCATTCATTAGGCTTGGATCCCTCTGTTCAAAGCTTCAAAACAGCTTTGTTCCAGAAAACACTATTTTTTAGCAAGTTTCCCAAAATTAGGAGGAAGGTTGAAAGGTCTGACTGAGAGGTTTGGTAACTGCCCCTGCAGATCTATTATTACAAATAGAACAGCTTACTAGGCTACATCATTCTGTCAATGGGGTGGAGGGTTTTTTTCCTTTTTAACATCCGATATACATAATTTTTAAATCTGTGTAACACAACATTAGGTTAAAATAGTTCTAACACTAAGATGCAGACCAGGCATGGTAGGACCCAAGGAACATATTCTTCACAACTTCAAATAATCAATTTCCAAAAGTTTCACCATATTTACCAGATGGGTTTGGGTTAATCAGCTGAGGTAACTCAAGTCCTGACTAATCCCTGTGAATTATTTCCCCAGGCATTAACTCAAACACTCGGGTCCTGGACCGTGAGACTATCACACCAAGCACCTGCTTAAATGGGGGTGTCACTCCAGCAACAGGAAGCAACGACCACAATCATGAACCATCAGAAAAGGGAGATTTGGAATGGCTGCTTTGAGGAAGAGAACCAGAGGCCAGCTTAGATTTTTAGTGAACATTAGGAACACAGAAATGAGCACAGTGGCCCAAACCAGAGGTGCAGCCAACACTGGATCTCACCTGCGGCAGTGCGAGACGTGCAACAAGAAGTTTGTATGACTGTGACAAGTACAGAGCCCTGGTTTATTTTGAGGCCACCATAATAATCTGAGACTTGCAGACTTACTGAACCAAGATTACAAATGCAAAGCGATGCCTTTCAACCCAAACTTAGCCTTTCTTCCACTACTGTGGCACCCATTCGTGTACCGACCTGCCTTCCAAAAGGCCCAGGTCCTGGAACTGTAATCACCTGCTGCACAAAATCGTACTGCTGGAGCAATGACTTTTCCAAAAGTCTTTAATTCCCTGTCCCCACTCACACTTTCCCAAGTTGAATAATTTAAATAAACCTAATCGCTTCTCCTGTGGAAGTTTTTCTACATCTGAGACAACTAGAATTTGTTTTCTCTCCTCCTGGGAAAGATTGTTGGAAGTGTGGTAACAACACACTTACTTTTCAAATACAGTACCTTAAGTTCACTCGAATACGTTTAAGTGAAAGCAAAGTTAAATTTCTTGTGTATGATCATCTTCAGGATGTCCTGATTTACAGTTTGAATTCAACATTTTTAAAAAATATGTTTTGTTAGAGAAACTTTGCTTCTAGAGGAAAGAGTATCTGGAAACTTTTACTCTTCCGGATTTTGAGAACGAAGAGGGCTTGCAGTAAGTTTCATATGGCAAACACTCCATAAAGGCGACCAAAAGATAATAAATGCCTCTCATCGCCCCTGAAAAATCTCTGACAGTTTCATAGTGAATGTATGAAGACTTAAAACAAGCCATTCACCAGTGCTTCTGCCTCCACACTTCCCGAAGCCTACAGGAACTCTCTCCCAGTGACTTTATTTTTCATTCACTTAATTTTCACTGTGGACTTGAAAACCTGTAAGTCCTTCATCTTCACACGTCACAATTTCAATATGCAAACATTCTGCTTCAGCTCCATTAGATAAAAATGAATTCAGACTAAATAAAAACATTTCTCAGATGCTTATTCATGCCAGAACTTCAAATCGAGGGTTTCATTATGTAGTCAAAAAAGAACTATGAAGATAATAAAATCAAACTGGCTTTACACTGATCTTAAATTCTAAGAAAAAAAATATTTTTTCCCCCAATATTCATTTCTATCAACATGCATACTAGTTATACAGGGGAACTTTCAAATTTGAATCACAGAATGGTTAGAGTTGGAAGGGATCTGACAGAAAATCTAGTTCCAACCCCCTGCCCTGGGCAGGGACACCTCCCACCAGACCAGGTTGCTCCAAGCCCCATCCAGCCTGGC
>JAOTQQ010000023.1:86810389-86824642 GCA_026546715.1 Gallinago undulata
CATTGATGAATATATTGAAGAGGACTGGACCCAGTACTGACCCCTGGGAACACCACTTGTTGTGGACCTCCAACTGGCTCTGTGCCCCTGATCACAACCCTCTGGGTCCTGTCTTTCAGCCAGTTTTCAATCCACTTAACTGTCCATTCATCTAACCCACACTTCCTAAGCTTACCTATGAGGATGCTATGGGAGACTAATGTTTAAATATAGCTGAACTAAAATAATTTATAATAACTATCTACCTTTTCTGTATCTAGAAGAAAAAATATGATTCACATTCAGATCACCGCATATCATATACCGCATACAGTCTCAATTTAGAGTGAAGTATTCAAAAGAGCCTAACATTGAGCATTCACATTCTAAAAAAATGTATTTCGTTACTATTGCAAATTGTGACATTTACTGAAATTTCATACAAACAATGCTTCATATACTACTTGTCTGTGTGTTTTTTTCAAAGACCCTTTTAAATAATAAAACAGCACGCACACACACATCCAAGCTAGAAGGGATATTAAAACCAGTATGAGTTAACAGAAGTGTCACCAAATTAATTCTATATTTATCTCCAAGCAGACTGATCTAAATGGCTGGAATAGTACAGATAATTTAGATTCTGAAACGAGCAAGTAATATAAAAAAAGATACCAAAAATAATTCCTGAGGAGACAGGACATCACTCGTGCCCATTAGCTGGAAATGAAATGGTGTTCCCACAGTTTTGTGACACTAAGCCAGAGCAGAACCAGAGTTTTGATATATAAAAAGCAAGAGGTATCAATCATGCACGTGCTTTGTCCAACTCTACCAGTCGTTTTCATTTATCCAGTACAGGAAGAAAGGAAAGAAGTATTTTAAATGCTTAAAGTATTACCAGCAAATATTCACATTCTCTAGTGAGCTCAGGGAAATTACTCTGCAGAATGTAAACAATTGTGCAAAGCAGGAACCTGACAGGAGTTACACCAGAAAACAATATACCTCTGCTTTGCTCTTGTCAGCAGCAGCTTGCAGAGAAGGAGAGGATGACAAAGGCTGAGCAGCATCAGAAGAGGATATCTGCAGAAAACAGAGGAAAGAAATGACAAAGAAAATAAGCAAGAACAGCTGGGAAGGAGGGAGTAGATGAGAGACATGATTTTCATTCTTCTTTGCAATAACTTTGGGAGTAGGGGAAAAAATACAACATAGAAGAAACAAAAAGGGCAGACAGTATTTTTTTTTTAAATTTCTTTTTATCAGTACAATTTTAAAAGGAAACTGCTGAGTAGGAATGAGTGACTTATAATGATATTCACTAGAATAGAATGCAAGAAAATGACTCTGAATAAGATCATATCACAGGTCTAAGAAAAATAATTAGGTTTCATCCATTGTTCAATTTTATCCAGTGTGACTATTGAAATATTAATGTCCTGAAGCATGATGGCACACTGTACCAGAGGAGGGACAGAGAAGAGTACCTTTATTCTTGTTTACTGTACAGAATATTTTTATTAAGAGGAATGCAAAATAACTCTGAAAGTTACACATTAATTAGCATCCTGATTAACGCTTCTCTATGAACACTCCAAATGAGTAAAGACCTTAGGGTTAATATAAAGTTGCATCCTAGCAGCGGGATGTCAGACCTTACAGACAGGTGATACCTCTTTTTTAGGAATCAGTATGTAAAATTACTATTAGCACGACTAGACTTCCAGAATTAACCAAAAGGCATAAATTGTATATACAACAGATGCAGTTTGCTCAAGAAAATGGGATTTCTCAAAATGCATTTTCATACATCTTTCTATCCTATTTCTTTATGCATAGTTAATCACTTTAATGGAAACATTATCTATTCCCTTACTACAAAAGCGCAACTGAATTACATTTACCAAACAAGTAGAAGATCTTCAGAGCTATAAAACTGACACTTCTACACTGTCTTGTATCACCTCTACTATGTATAAGGAAAATTTAAAAATAAATGAAGTTGTTACAGAGCAGGTCATTAAGTTGGATCAAAATAACCGATTTAGATGACATGTTTTTACTTAGTTTTTAAAAAAAGCAGCTTGCACTAAAAGGAAACTTGCAAGCTGCAAAAAATCCCCAACCCTACCTCATGTTTAAATACCCCATATTTCTCAAAAAAATCCTAACAGTACCATTGCTTATATAGATGGAATATTCATAGAATATATTTATTCAGTATTTTTACAAATTCAGAAACCTTGCGTATCTTGGAAGATGGTGTGGACCTTCAGGAAAGATATTTAATTTTTAAACCAAATTTTACCTGGGGAAATATGAAACAGAATTCTCATTTTTAAATTTGCTGTTTCAAAATCCTCAAGTTATTAGAAGAGTTACGGATACATCTGCTGCAATGAAGCAGTTTCTCAAACTGTAGCATTCTGTTGCTACAGAAACACCAGGATGCTGTTTATTCTGATTACACTAGATTGTAAACAAATA
The DNA here is from genome assembly GCA_026546715.1 of Gallinago undulata. Classification (NCBI taxonomy): domain Eukaryota; kingdom Metazoa; phylum Chordata; class Aves; order Charadriiformes; family Scolopacidae; genus Gallinago; species Gallinago undulata. The sequence goes on from JAOTQQ010000023.1 coordinate 86,812,859, forward strand.
AAGATGTCAGAAAAATTATTAGGTAACTGCATATATTGAACCGTGACCTCAAACACCACATTCCTTACAAAGATTTCAAATAAACGCAGATGTGGGCAATTGTGGTAATAGAGTAACTTGGATCTACTTTCAAGGTTCCAAAAGCAGGAATTTGGTTGTTTGGGGTTTTTTTACATCCCTTTGAATACTTCAGATTTTAAGATAATTTAAGCTTGATAGTTCTCACAGGCAAATAGCAGGTACTTGCCACATGGAACCAGGTAAGCACAATTTCATTTGGGAGAAAAACAGCACTATAGATGTTTGATCTCCTGTAGCAGCTGTTCTCAATCTGTATATCATCTTCATAAATTAAGGGATTATCGAACCTAGCATAAAGTAATCCTCTGAAGGCCTGAAAGGAGTTATTCTAGTTTTGCAGATGAAGTAATGGGGAAGCAGTAAGCAGGAGACAGAGCTAAATGCATTTGCCATCTAGCCCAGGATACGTGGAACGGGGTGTGCGAGTTGAGAAATGCCCACCACTGCATTCACTTCAGGCTGAAAAACAGCACTTGAGAACACACTTCACACGTGCAAATATTTAACTAAGCAGAGTACAAAAGGCCTACCACTGAAGCCAATCTTTAGGAGAAGACACATTACGATGTATAAAGAACTGATTACGTGTCTATAATTAAAGCAGTACCATGAGTTTGGGCTGCTAACCACCACGGCATGGTGCTGTTAGTTATCTACCATGCTGTGCCAGACACACATCCACTGGTGCCACAGGGAGTGGTGGGACGAAGCGGTGTGACCAGGACCAGCAGGGAGGCTGGGCAGTGCCAGAACACCACGGGCTGACCAGAGCACCTGAGAAGCCTGGGGAAAAAACCTGCCATCGGGGCAAACCCATTCTTACGGGCCAGCTGAGCTGCCAGCCCTGCTAGGGTTGCCCGCAGGGGCCGTGGTGGCTGCAGAGGAGCCTCAGCCAGAGACCCCCCGCCAGGGGGTCTTGTTTTCTTTCTTAAACAACAGGGTTTCTGTTCTTTAAAACTTATTACTAATTCTGAAGTGAAGAGCTACCAGACTGATAAATTCCCATATGACTGGGAACTGCCTCCACACCAGTGGAGCAGATAATGCCCATCTATTTTGTAAGATGTAGATGGAGGGGAAACAATACAGTCTTACTCTTGAGGTTTTATTATTGCAGTCACTAATACAGGAAAGTTTAATCTCTGAACAACTTCTTCCAAACTAGAAAAATGATCTCTCCAGCAACCTTCCACTGTCGGCTCTGGATGCAGCTGCTTTGCCTTGGGGTTGGTAGATAACCAAGGGAAATCAACAAGGCCAAAAAGTGAACTTGTCAAATAACTGCTTTGTCATAACAGTCACGAGTGTGAGTTAACACTTGAAATCTGCTCTCTTTCACTGGAAAACCCCATCTGCCTGTAAGCATTTATTGTGAGATTCTGAAAAGATTTCTGAGAAGACTCGTCACCTTGCAAACCACGCTGTACATCATCCATTTTTAGTTTCATTCAAGTGTTTCAAGAGAAAAAAAAGTTAGAATCATTCAAGGAAGATGACAATTAGCCTTGAATACATCATGATGTCATTTTTTCAGCCTGTAACAGAATGTCTGTTCATGAACCGCAAATATTCCAGTTTCAATTCATTAAAAATCTCTTACATCTACTGGTAATGTTAGAAAATCCACTGTAAAGAGCATTTCCCCAATACAGGTAACAAATTTCATAAGAACTGGGAAATGAACCGTGCCCCAAAGCCAACAATAGCTGGAACTGCCATAGCTTCCAAGCAAATATCACCAGAGGAAATTAAATATATAAAAAAAAAAGTTAAAATTCCTTCACATAAACACACAGGCTGCGAGAACCACGGGCTACAGGTAGAATTCTTACCAACATAAGTTTCTCTTTTCTGGTTCAGCATGACCATCTCCATACAGTTTTCTTGGAAGTAGTAGAAAGTGGTATGAGAATGCCAAGTTATCCAGAAAATTACCAATATATCCCAGAGAATAATTTATTCTTTTCATATTTGCCTACTTTTAGTCTGCATATCTGATGGCACTCCTGGTCTCTGCACTAGCTAATTTTGCTATTATAGTGTGTATTTCTAAACCCCAAATTTAGTAATACAACAGTCTTGTCAGAAAACAAAACATATCATATAATCAACAATTATAAATAACACTTTTGTTACAAAAGAAAAGATACACAAAGCCTGAGCATCACTTATCCTTAACATACATACACACATACACACACTGCTGGGCTCCAGCAGACAGAATGCATTAACACAGATGTTGTACCGTCGGACAAACTTGAAAAGCTTATGAGATCTTGTCAAAATTAAGCTAAGAGATATATTGCACTGCATGTTTGAAGACAATCCATTCAAAACAACTGTTATGCTAAAGGGAGCTTTTAACAGAATCAACTTATAAACAGTGGGCCAAATCCAGAAAAGCCCCTTAAAAATTGTAAATGTGAGCTCAGTAGAATTACCCGTTTAAGGGAAGTGACTCTTAGGGCACAGCTCTGCTGCTTCTGCAGCTCCCTATTACCCATCCATACCCAGACCAAATGGCAACACAGATACTCAACTCCAAATTAAATTGGTCCTAATCCAAGCAGAAGGCATTGCTATTTCAAAGGTGATAACAAAAAAGTAAGTGTGCCAAAAGCTCGCGTCACCCCAACAGTACTGATTTTGATTAAAAATAGGACGCAGGGTGCTCTCTGCAACAGCAAAAAGGGTAAAGAAATTTTCCAGAAGAAAAGAGCTTGCCATCGCTCGGCACAGAGACCTCAGCTGAAACAGTTCACAATTACTCTCAAAAGCATTGTGCCAGCGAGTGCTGTGATGGTACCAAAGTGCTCGGCAGAGGGCTGCGGGCTACACGCACGAACCCTCCTCTGCCACTGCCACCCCTTCAGCTTCTAGGGAACCTCAGCCTCCTCCCGGCAGGGTGGGACGAGGGAAGGTGCCTCAGATGTCATCAGGACTGCAAAAAGAAAGCTTTAGAGACTGTCACCACCCCCTGCACAGGGGCACTGAAACACACGTCCCTGCAGAAATGCCTTCCTCACACTATTCTTCTCAAACTCTTCCATGCGCTGGAAGTGCAGGGTAACTTTCCCTCTTCCCTGCCAACAGTATCCAGCAGCAGAAAAGCAGTGGATTTCAGACACGCAGAACAGAAAAGTTTCACCTTTTCTTCCTCTTCCCTGCCAGCCCCAGGCCCACTCACAAGAGGATCGTGACAAATGGATGTGACCAGGGCCACAGAGGACACCCCAGCACAAGCAGCAGACTAAGACTACAGGTGCTGCACGAGTTCAGCCAATTTAGTATTCTGTACTTTATGATTTTTCCATAACTGTGATTTCAGATTGCCTACCTCAAACCTGATTTTTGATGGCCTTGAATAAAAGTGGCTGAATTTAACTGCACGAGTTGTCTATTGCTAAAATATTTCATGATCAGATTTTGTTTCTGTGTCAGAGAGATCATGCTATTTACATTAGTGAAAGAAAAGCCCAGGTAGGAACAAATAAAATGGTCTTCCCTACTCAGCAGAAACATGCATCTCTCTCCAACCTGCCTGGAGTCTATCCTTACTGCTACAACAGGTATCAGTCCACAGTACGATAAGCAAAATCTGCTTTCTCCTTCAAACATATCAAGGCTGCAGTGGATTATTACATTAGACATCTGGGTTCTCTGTTTGGAAAGATCCTGGGAGCCTTTTGAACTTCCTAAAGAAGCTCAATTTTAAACAATTCTTCCTATTTTCTACTTTGGAATCAAAGTAAAGAAGGGCATCTGACTTGAGGTAAAATACAAACTGTGGTTTAAGTGAATTAATTTTCTCCCTACTTCAACAATGCTTAATGAAATACATTGCTCCAGTTTCCAGGTTTGCTTTTTTTTATACTTCTAAAATAAAACTACCATTCAAAGACCCATTTTCTCAGCTAGCAAAGACAGCATAAACTCCCAATCTTTATGACCACCCTTGCGCCTGTTTCCCCATCGAAGTTCACTGCCTAGGCAGAGAAAGTGCTGAGTTATGTGTTAGGCCATTCTTAAATGGCCTAGGTATAGAGAAGTGAGTGTTTAAGCATACATCTACTTACAGAAAGAAAGGTATCTATAACTAGACTGTACGCACCACAAATAGCCGTATCCAAAAACTCCCACAGGCTGTGAACTTCATTAAAGGGTGACACTCTCAAATCTACTCTGACAGAAAAGCACTCACCAGCTTACTGTAGTAAATGCACGGCTAGATGCTTAGACAGCTGGTTTGCCACACTCCCCATGTTTGCTTTCATGGTGCACCCTGCTGCAACCAACAGCTTAGAATTCAGCAGAGCCATAAGACCCTCAGAAGAGGGGCCCAAAACACCCTAGGATTTCTCATAAAGGTATTACAGAGATCAAGGGAAGATAAAGTCACCAGAAACAGTAATCCTATCTTACGCCTGTAACAAGGAAAAATGTACTCAGAAAGGACGCAAAGTACGCTGTTGAAGAAATACCCATCACTGAAAGAGAAAACCACAATATAAGAAGTCAGAAGCAAGCTATTTGTTGGATCATAACTCTCTGCCGTGATAAATGTAATAGACAACGTGTATGAAACCTACAGAACCTAGGAACAGCTTTCAAGAGATAAAAAAAAGTGTTTAGCTCTGTATCGAAAAGGTTTTGACTGTGAAAGACATTTTAATAGGTGTACCACTTTCTACAATTCTCTTACGTAGCTTTCAAAAAAGAAAAGTGACAGAATTCTTGGTGAAACTGTTTACTTACATTGAAGGCATTAGCAGCATTTTTATCATAATACTTCTTCTTTTCGTACTTATCCCTGATGAAAAATTCCACAGCTCTGGAAGTAGGTGGTTTAAGGAAAATATGCATTCAGATAAATAGCAACATTAACTTAAAAAACTGTCAGGTTATTCAAATTAAAGTATTGCACTAGATTCCTGCTCCTTCTCATAGCTTTAGAACAACAGAACAAACTGATTTACAGAGAACAATCTCCAGAAAGAGTTTCTTTTTACTACAGAAGATGAATCAGTTTAATCTCTTAAAGAAACATAAAGATATACTAGAAGTAGCTCAGTGTTCCACAGTTAGGACATTTTCACTTCACATTTATAAGCTAAAGGGCTGTAAGTACTACAAATACTTGACCAACAGTACTCCTATATGGTAAATAACACAGTATAGCTTACCATCATAAATTGGGAAAAAATACTTTCTCTTCACATTAAAGGTGAAATGTATGTAACTGTTGTCTGATTCGCACAAATTCTATCATGCATCAAAAGCTGACCATAAACAGTTTGCTGAGATCAGTAAGTCCTCCACGAGAGTCTCCTATTACAACAAATATGTCTGTGGAAGGGCAAGAAAACTAAAACACTAGTGATAAAAAGAGAAGCAAAGGTGCAAATAGCAGCAAGCATACTGATGTAGAATATCAGAAGGCGTTCTAAGTTTTGGTTGACCAGGCTTTGGTGTTAGATATTTTAATTCTTTCGCACATATATTTCCCTATTTTTAGCAGTGTCTCAGAATGGACAGTTGATATTTCAGACCATTAGAAAATTTTAATTAAAAAATTATTAAGACAGAATCATAAGTATTTAAATTTCATATGGATTAATTTTTCAGGATGTTATTACACTGGAATATTAAGTTGTGTATTTTGAAAAACACCATTCATACCCCACTTCAATATGCATGAATTTTTGGACCATGCTTAAATTTCTCTAAATCAATAACCAATTGTCTTAACAAAAGAATCTAGAGCAACTTCAACAGATGCCAAAACTGTTTTAAGAACTGAGTAAAATGAAGAAACAAAAAAAGTTATTTCATTTATTCTTGGAAAGAAAACACTTTCAAAGAGGAACCTAAAACTGAAATCCCTGCCAAGTACAAGAATAAAAAAAATGCCCAGAAAGGTCAGTCTTGTGATTAAGAAGCAGAAGTGACAGGGAACCTTTAGCAGGAGATCTTAGGCACATCCCACATACACCTTTCTCCCGTGTCTCCATTCTATAACCTAAAAAGTAGAAATAAGTGTATTATAGTGCTACAGGAAGTTAAACACTAATACAGAGTAACACATACAAAAGCGATCATTACATGCAAAGCATTTTCATAGTTCATGCAAAAGAATATTCAGAATACTGAGAACATTCACAACCAGGGCACTAATGAGATTCAATGCTGATTTTGTAGCAATACAAAGGGAAAAGAGAAAAGGCAAAAAAACCCCATAACACAACAGCTTGTCATGAATGTCAAGTAGGTAAGTAGCTGCCAAAGTTATGAGGAAATTGAGAAAAACAGAAAATGTTGGCATTGTCTCTCCTGGCACCGTATTTATAAAAGAGAACACTTGCAATGAAATAAATTCAGTTGACCAAGTCCACGACTTAGAAACTGACAACTATTCGAAAGGCCATATAATTATTTCAGGTATACAGTGTCAACAAAAGAATTATTTTCAAAGTCTAAAAATGAGACTTTTGGTCTAATCTGAGAAGAGCAGCTTAGAGTAAAGCATTGTTGCTGCTTCTGCAATAGAACCAGTGATTTCAAGTCAGCTTCAGTAAGAACAAAATATACATCTTCAAGATCCACTTACGTAAATTTCAGTTAAAGTATTTCAGTCTTATGGCTGAAATAAAGTCCTAGAATATTACAGCTGGAATACTACAGTGCTACCCGGTACCAGTATGTACATTTAATTTAAAAGCTATTAGAAGATGAAGAAACATATCAGCTTTGCTCAAGTGCATTTTATAATGAGGAGTCTAACCATTAAAAAAAAAAAGTCTTTTGCGCATAAGATATCAAGCATAGTATCTAATAAGCAGAGGAACAAAAATTGCTTTTGGATATAGACAGACAATATTCAGATACAGTTACGACTAAGTCTGTTTATCAGCCTCCACTGCCTGCATCGTTACCAGGCTGAGAAAGCTGGGGGATGATTCAGTTCACTTATCAGTAGGTGTTTAGGGTCCCATATAGTTACAGTTCCAGTAAGATCAGGAGAAGTAAATCCTACCTGTGGAGCAACATCACTAAATCAGGAGCTGATACAAAGCTAAATGAATGACATTATATTTTATCCTAAGGAGTCAGTAGATTTGAAATGGGCATTTTTTGCAGAAAGCTATTTATTGGTGGTAGACAATTTTCCTTCCAATCCTCCCCTTCTAGGTACATGGTGATAACCACACACCAACACTAGTGGTGGCACCAGGGAGGTTTACTTTATTTAGATATTTCCATGCTACTCATCTGTGCTCACAGCCTTCATACAATGCATAGACTTTAACTCAAAACAAAACTGCAGAATACCTTACACACAGGAAGAAATCCATACTTCACTTGAGTAAGATGCAATGGCTTATTTTACCATCCAGCTCATTATTTCCTGTTCAAATACTTCTAACTTCAGCTGGCAGTTACTCAAGATAAAGACAGAATATTCAAGAGCTCTCTAGTATCACTCTAACTTCTTACATACAGGGAATTTATGAAATCACTTCTTCTGAAAGCAAAAATAAATGGGGCTTGCCAAATGTCATTACAAAGTAGATTTGCTACAACTGAAGTAATTTAAGCCTTTTCTGAACTGTTCCCAACTTCCACTATCATCTTTTTATTCAAGACTATCAATGAAATAAATAAGGTGAGCTGCCAAACATAGCATTACCTTGAAACATCTATCTTGTTTTAAAAATCATTTCAATGTGAAAGCTAAAACAAAGGATACTGATCTGTTTGAGGTCTTCGGAAGTTTTCTGGGAGATTAGCTTCATAGAGTAGTCTTGCTTTAGTATTTCCCATTTCCTGCATACACTAAAGACAAGTGGAAGAAAACAGTTAGTTCATGTCCATCAAGACTTTAAACCCTGAAACAGCCAGAATGCTATTGGTGTGCTTAAATGATACTGCAGCTTTTAACCTGGAGACCTCTCTGCTGCCATATGACTTGGGAGATGATCCCACGGCACAGGAGGGCTACCAGCCAAGCCTTGCTGGGCAAAAGCTAACACCACAGATGCTGTTTAAAGCATAAACTAACTCATCCAGTGAAAGACATGCTTTCATCTCTCAGGATAGCTCTTCAGACTATGAGGAACAGGAGTAAGAAGATTTGTCTGGCAGCAGAAAAAGGCTTCAGACTGGAGCACACCCAGAAAAGTCAGTACTTGGTACACCAAAACAGTGTAATCAAGAATCAGACAGATGGGTGAATACAGTCCTACTGCCCGCTAATGAAAAAGAAAAGGCTTACAAAACATCTTCTACAGCTGCAACACAGAAGCCGCTTACAGAACTTTTCAAAGATAGCTAAACCAATTTCTGAAGTGGGTTTTCAGAATCTGTATTTCTACTGTAAGGAATTCAATCAAAGTAGTTCTTAGTGTGCTATAAAACATTTAAGCTGGAGCATCATGATAAACTCAAATCCTTTCAAAAGGATTATTGGCAATCCCTTCTAGTAGAAAACATATTTTAAGATATTTTACCTGTATTTGCTCAGGTGTCCATTGGTCCAAGTTGACAGACTTGACCCTTGATATATGGACACCAAGATTTCGATGTATTCCAGCACATCTGATACAAATAAAAACACCGGTGTTCCAAGAGGCCCATCTTGGACCTAAGAGGAATGGGTAAATGCATTAATTATTTCCAAAATTCCATATACTATGAAGATTTTTTTCAGCATAATTCTATACTGACAACAAGAATAAACAAGTCTGAACAAAGTCTCACAGCTGCTTCTTTAGGATATCCATACTTCTAACCATAGCCACTGATAGCAACTTTATTTATGGCTTTCTACTTCTAAGTAGAAGTAACGTTTGAGTTCACCAGACTAAGCTAGGAAGCCATATGTTGTGTCCACCGTGTGTCCTCACTCCCCACGCCCCCTCACCCTCATCAAAAAAACACAAAAAACAAAACCACCCCAAAACCCCACCAACCACCAAAAAAAACCCAAGTAAACAAACTTTATGTAACACTGGCTTTGGAAGACAACACCACAACAAAGAATGTCCCTTCTTCCCCCTCCTTTCCTCGAACATTTCTTCATGAGCTCAATATCCTATAGAATAGTCAATTAGAGTCAACATCTGTCTCCCAGCTGTGTCTTCAATTTCTTGCCCCCTCACCACCAGCCTACAACTGGAGGTGGGCAGCACAAAGAAAAGCTCTGATAGTGCACAAGCACTGCTCAGCAAGGGCCACAACAGGGAAGCGGGAGAGCTCTTTCAGTTAAACTCCATTCTTCTGAATTGGTACTTGAAAATCCCAAGACACGTTAACAGTTCCCTAGATTTGTCACAAGAAGCCTTCCTCTTACTAGTGGAAATACTGGCTATATTTTGCGTAGCCACCTCACTTTTAATTTGTCTTGTTCAAGATCTGAAAACGTCAGACCATCTGATATCCATTGCTTGACTTTTAAGATCAAAATTATTTTGAAAACTGCCAGTTATTGTAATAAGTGCTACCGTCGTAAAATTAGATTTCAAGAGTCAGGGGATCACAGTTACTCATTGAAACTAATACATCATTTCCCACATGGCACTTCTACGTTAAAACTACTAACTGTTAGGTAAAAACGACCAGTCAGGCTGTTTGCAATGAGTGCCTTAAGCAGTTCAACAAGTAGGAACCTGGTGACCTGCCTTTTTGTCTTCCCCTATAAACCACTAGAGACACAAAATACTCACCCTGTCCTTACAGTCTGTGTGGATCTATAGTACAGCAAGATCCCACTCAAAATGTACACTACTTTAAGTTTTAGGGCTCCAGGATAGAGTTTTGCAGGTCATTTGCCTCAACATACTCATCAAGTTTCTGCTAAAACGCTCCCAAAGAAACTTGATCAAAAAAACTCCTTGGCCACTCCATTGCAAATAAAGTACCTCAGCTGATCCACTTGCTTAAAGTAGCGCCATGATGGCTTAGAAACAAAAGAGTAAGGCAAGGTCTTGTACGCCCAAAAGCTTCTCCAGTTTTCCCCCCAAACTATAGGGGGATGCCCCTTCTAAAGAGGAAAGTCAGTTTTGATCAGGTAACTCTAAGGACAGAAAGTGTTTATCTATCGTGTATAAACTGTCCAGATTTTTATCCTATTGGGTGTTCACACAGCCCCTATAAACCTTTTACCACACCAGAGTTTTATAACTGCACGTCACGTGAGTTTCCTATTCTCCAAGTTCTTCCTCAAGTATATCATCTCAGATCGGCAAGTTCTTTGTTAATGAGACAAGAACAGGATGAGGGCTTGACATGACTGAGGTCTATCTTAATAAATTAAGAGGGAGGTCATTAACTTTGTAGTTCAAATATTGTAACTTAAAATATTGTTTACAAAAAGAAAGAGCATAACACAAGCTGGTTTTCTGCTGGAAAAGAACAGGTCTGTATTTTCCCAGAAAATGAAATTTCATTAATTTGTACTTATTTCTGAAATAATTTAGGGAAATCAAATATATTTAAACAGTAAAGTAACAAATTAAGGAGTGGAATAACAAACCTGAGGCCAGACAAAAAGGTTCAAGTGTAATCTCTGAATTTATTTCAGACTAATAACAATATGCAATATTAAACACTTCCAAGTCAAAAGTGTTTCACTCAATTAACACAAATCCATTATAGCTACAGTTAAGTAGTACACAAAAGAAGTTACAAAATTATGTTCTCTGTGTGGGCATCAAAACCAGCTGTGCTTGACTAAGCCAAAGAGTCAATTAAAGCTCAGTCTGCATGCCTTCCTGTGCAAGAACTGTTCAACAGTAATTTGGACTAATTCAATAAACAATTTACAGTTACCCCAAATTCTGCATGAAGTTAGGATCCTTACTTCTATACAGAGGAAATATTTTGCACTTAACAGAAATATTCACAGGTTTCTTCTCCTTGGCTCCTTAAAGATACATTTGTTTTTCTCCAGCAGAATTTACAGAAGTAATACAGTTTCTCTCCTGTATATATTTTGCCAGCCAGTTAAGAAAACAGAAACCTAGATGTTAAGCATTTTGATGATTGCTAGTTCATGCTATTTAAAACACCTTTATGTGTCAGTACTAATACTTTCTTGCCTACCAAGAACTGCAGTGCAACTCCAATGAGCCAATTTTAACATGAAATATCAATTGACATAAATTTCAACACAAGTGTAATTTTATTCTTTTGAAAGCCATTTGAATACAAGCTTTTTATTAGAAGAGCTGAGCTGCATTTCAGCAGCTTACTGCACCACTACCAATGCACCACTCTGACTCTAAAATACACTTCAATTAGTTTCTTCGGTCATTTAAGTTACAGGTAACTGCTTAATAAATTTCAGCCTCTTTCAACTTTTGCTGAAGTTAATTTAAGGAAGAGTGCCATGACTTGTGCTGCCCTAAAAATGACCAATGTTTATAGCAGACTATACACTACTATAGTATGAAGTCCCCGAAATGAAGCCTAGATGAACCAAGGAAAAAACTTGAGCAAAAAAAACTTGAGGGAGGGCAGCAGATGTCATCTACCTTGACTTCAGCAAGGCTTTTTACGCTGTCTCCCATAACATCCTCATTGGGAAACTAAGGAAGTGTGGGCTGGATGAGGGGGCAGTGAGGTGGACTGAGAACTGGCTGTGTGACAGGACCCAAAGGGTAATGATTAATGGAGCAGGTTCAAGCTGGAGGCCTGTAACCAGTG
>JAOTQQ010000023.1:86824742-86835227 GCA_026546715.1 Gallinago undulata
CCTGCTTCAGCAGGGGAGTTGGACTAGATGATCCCTATGGTCCCTTCCAACTCTAAAAAAAAAAAAAAAAATCAGTGAAAAAAAAAAATCCAGTGAAATTCTAAAACATCATGCTGCTCCAAGATGAGAATCTAATCTTATTTTTCCTTTAATATAAACCTTTCTTTTCTATAGCTGTCTGCTGATTAGGCTTAAATTTCCTTTTCAGCTCTTAATAGGTAGTTAGGTAAGGTCTGCTGTGAAGGTGTGTGCTATTTTCCAGAGAAACATCAAGACAAGATTTTGAAAACACTAGGTCATTCTTGTGAACATCATCCTTAGAACAGTCTGCCATCAACAATTTAAATAACTCACAAATAACTAAACCTGAATAAAAACCCACAAGATTTATTGCGCGCATTTAGTCTCACTGGCAACTGCAATTCAGTTACCTTCATAAAAAACAGTGATTGAGTTTTAATTCTAGATTTTAACAGAGCAGAATTGCAAATTTCTTGTAAGAGCTAAGTGGACAGATGGATTTGAGCTGTTGCATGGCTTCAAAGAAATTAATTTGGAGTCATGACTTCTGCATGTTAAACAGAGAATACCGAGTGACACCGTGCTGTACTGGGCCTGGCTGGGATGGAGCTAACTGCCTTCACAGCAGCCCACGTGGAGCTGTGCTGTGGATTTGTGGCTAAAACACTAATTCTTTGGCTGTGGCTGGACACCGTTAGCAGAGTGGCATGGCTTTCTCTTCCAGCCCCACACAGTAGGCAGGGGGTGGGCAAGAGGCCAGGAGGGGACACAGCCAGGGACAGCTGACCCCAAGCGACCAAAGGGACATCCCAAACAATACGGCATTGAGCTCAGCAACAAAAGCTGAGGGAAAGAGAGAACAATGAGGGATATTGGTGGTTATGGTATCCACCTTTCCAAACAACTGTTACACACGCTGAACCCTGTTTTCAGGATGTAGCTGGACATCTCCCTTTCCTTATTAAACTGTCGCGATCTTGAGCCACAAGTCTTTCCACCTTCCTTCTTGTCTCATTCCATAGGGAATGGAAGCGTATGAGAGGAGGAGTGGGTGTTCAGCTGCTCACCAGGGTCAGCCCAACATACTCACCACTACATGGTATACAATTCCTGAATGCAGACTCAAGTTTTGAATAGAAACTAGAATTCAATGCACAGATGCACTGAAACAGCACTAATTGTGACATTTAGAGTATTTAAGGAGTTCTTTATTAGACACCACCTAGACTCTAACAATGAAAGAAAGATGTAACCAAAGACACGACACTCCCTGGTATGTCTTCATGTTTTTATAATTGCTAGATAACTTGTGAATTTAAGAAACATCCTGAAGAGTGTTTTTTTTTTTCCGGTTTCAGTAGATTTTCCACGCCAGTACAGTTACTGTGCAGAATAACGTTCTCCCTACTTGCAGAAGTATCTGCAGCTACTAAAAAACTAAAAAACATTTAAAAAACTGACTTCAGCTATTTAAAACTTAAGCAAAAGAGCTTGACAGTAATTTACATAATTTTAGACACAAGTTTTCACATAAGTTGATTTCAAGCCAATTTTTAAATTGCTGAAACAGTCATCCATCTTCAGATGGCTTCTTTTATTGTAAAAAGTCCATCAAAGTGTGAATTTTGTGAAAACAGCATCACTTTTACATATTCTCTGGTGAGGTAAAAGCTTTTCTCCCAACATATTTCAAGAGTTTTCACACTGCCTCCTCCCCCCCCTTCAGGTTATCATTTTTTAATTCTGTATTTCCCCCCCGTATTATTTAAACGGGACGAGCGAGTACCTTGCCCGTACACAACGCGTGTGCCTGTACTCCCATACGCCCCTTTCTTCCACAGGCCCGTAACGAATTCAGTTCAGACCATAAGTTCCACTCCATTCTATCAGAAAGGTGGCTGACACAGCTGCAATACGCCTTCCCAGCGCTGCTGACACAGCCTGCTCACGGAGCTAGAGCTGGTGAAACCCCTGGTTTGTGGGTACGGGTGATCTAGATCTTCGGGCAAGAATAAGGACAGGAATGGTAACGCAGAAGCTGGTACTGTGCCTTACAAAAGGAAACGGGACAAAGCACATTAGATTTTAGAAGTCTAAGGTTTAAGTTTTATTCCAAAGTGTTGCGTTTTATCTGCGTTAGCAGATGCATAGGCCTGTATCATAGAGAAGAAACAAGGCTTACAAGACACTGACAACATAAAAATGCTGAAGGAAAAATGCTTTTACCCGCATTACAAAAAAATGCGGAAGCCTCATCTGTGTATGAACCAAAGTGGTCAATTCAGTGAGAAACACTGGTTTAGCTCTCATCTTGATCAGCCTGTATAAAAATACTGCTTTAAATCTCTCAGTCAACATTCCGTCCCCTACTCAGCATAAAGAACCCAGTGAGAAAGTCGATATGCTACCAGACCAGCCTGGGCAGGAACAGGTGTACCTCCCACACAAAGAAGTTTAAGAAAAAAAAAAAAAAAGAAATAAAAGTAGTGGAAACCAGAACAAACTACAAAGAGGAATGTCGTGGTTTAGGCTGAATTGGCCTATCATGACAACAGATGCTCCCCCCCAACTTCTCACTCCCAGGAGAAAGGGAGAGACAAAGAGGTTTATGAGTTTAGAAGGAACTAAACTACCTCAATGAAATAGTAATAATAAAATTAAAAGGAAATAATGAAATAGATACAACAGAGAAAATGGTATCAAGCTCCCAGGATCTCACCAGCAGGCACTGGGGAAGTCCCAGACTGGACTCAGCAATGGATGGGAACTGGGTTCCAGCTCTGGAGCCAGGAACACACAGATGGGGATCAGAGGCAGATGGACAAACAGGGTCCTCTTCAGATGTCAGTCATTGAAGAAAGATCCCTCAGCTTTTACACTGAGCATGGGGCAGATGGGATGGAATATCCCGTTGGTCAGGTTTGGGTCACCTCTCCCGTCCCCTCCTCCCCACAGGTGGGACCCTTCTCTGCTTTCCCACTTCTGACCCTCCAAGGGGCAACTAACGAAGTACCCTGACCGTGGCTGTTATAGCAATCAGTATAAGCAAGTGCCTCTCTGCGTATGTTCCTTGGCATGAAGCACAAACACTGGCCTTATCCCTCTCAAAGCGAGCAGTTTTCTCCACAACACACCATTAATTTCAGAGAGTCAGCAGAGGACAAGTTAAGATGTAAAATTGCTGAACAGAGAGTGGGTTCTGTTTTACCTCAAATCAGGACAGGGAAAGAAGAAACAAAAGTACTGGGACGTGACAGAACTGGGAGATGTCCATGAGGAAGCCAGAGCAGTCATATCCACAGTTATCTGACAAAGTAGAGAAGTGGCAATGGTTGCCTCCTCACCACGGTAATTCAGTCTCCTTCCCCCCACCGCCTGCCAGCTCGTACCTGCAGGGTCACCCCACGGTGCTGCTGTGGCTCCTGCTGAGCACCCCGGGGAGCACCCTGGCCAGGGCTGGGGCAACAGGGGCAGGCACACAGCCCTTCTACGGGATGGACAGTGGCTGTTCTACACCCCACCAAACTGCTCCAAACCCTTTACACAATTGAATTGGTTGAATTCTCCTCCGCTGCTCCAAATTCTGCCGCTTGTTGACAGACTTTATTTGCCAAATAACTGGCTCCATCTTGTGGAACACAGAATTAACTGCAAGAAAATCTACACCTCTCTTCTGACTCATCTGGCTGGTTGCCAGCCAGTTCCTAAAAAACTATTACATTTCTGACGAAGGCTTACCAAAAAGCCCTGGTGTTTGCACGAGATGAGGAAGCCCACACAGCGCTCGGGGGCTCTGCATCAGTCCCCCCCAGCTCATACTGCACAAGCATCTGCTACTCGAGACTTCAATCATCGATGAGTATTTTCTAGAAACATCTGTAATTTCTCCAGGCTGAGATACAGGTAAAGAACATGAACCGAAGACAAGCATTCTTATACAGCAGATACAGAGAAAAGAAGAAAAATAGCAAGCAGCAGTTGCGTTTTGTGTAATCCAACACAAGAAGAGCTAAGTAACACAAAATAGTCCCTCCTCCAGACATACCCAAGGAAGAACAAAAGAACAAGCAGTGTCACAACACAGTGACTCCTCCAAGTTTCCCTCCTTGAACCGTAATATGCTAGAGACAGGGATTAAGTCAGGGTGATACTAGAATACAGTTACTGCCATCAGTCTACTCCTGCTGCTTCAAAGACCCATCTCTTACTAACATCATTGGAGGCCACTTAGTTCTCCTCCCAAAAGGTACAATCACACCCACCATCCCCAACAATTTTTGATTCACAGACTCCCAGGAAAAAAATACGAGAACACACACTCCCCACAACCCAAAAACCTTAAATGCAATGTTAATTATGTCCACTGAATCAGTTTCATCTTCAAAACACTAGTAAGAAGGCAGGAAGAAATACATATCAGACTATGTGAATTAAAGAAAAAATCCTCTTAGAAAAAATATGCAAGATCTTTTAGAGATCTTAGAACATAGGAGACTGTGCAAGAACTACAGTACAAGAGCTTTTATTCTCAAATAAAATGTTCTTCAAGGTCGTTGAAACTTTAGTCTCTTGGGACTACTGATATGGGACTATTTATCTGTCACTTGATCTACTGAATTTATTTCTTATTGAGCAGAATAAATAGCCTGAAGCATGTTCTCTTGTCACATCTACTCCTCATTAAGCTTGACTTCTTTTCCTCTATGGTAGAAAAGGCTTCCTTGTTTTAACTCCATATACAAAGACATGCAAATGCAGTCTTCACAGGCTTTCCAAATGTCGAGTAAGTACATAACAAAATATATGTTTTATATAAAGGCAGCAAAAGGCCACGGCTTAAACATATCTATAGTTTTTAGAAGTCTCACAGCTGGCTTAGGCTGTGTTTTGATAGTCAAGACCTGAATTTGAGAAATTTAGCATTTGCTACATTACAAAAAGGCTGGGGGGAGTTCAAGCAAGAGGGGCTGTTTCAGTAGTTTTAAATAAAATCAAGCTTAACAGCATAAAGTTGAAGCGAAGGCAGACAATTCAAGCAACTAAACACACTGCCCCAGAGCCCAGCCTGGTAACAGCCGAGATCTGCGCGGTTCAAGGGTTATTGCAAGAACAGTGGGAAGAGAAGGCTTAGAAGGATCACTTGGCTATTTTCAGTCAGTGTCTGGTAAATGGTATGGAATGTCAGGGACAGAATTCCCCCAAGTTTGTCTTTTCTATCCAGATAGCTGTTCTTAATGAAAGTCCTCAACACATCCATTAAGCTCATTCCTACTGGTAGCTCCAAGGGGGCTGTGCAGAAGTACTCTCAGGGAAACGTCCCCTGCCCAGCCTGCCCACCTGAAAAATCAGAGAAAATAACGTTATCAACCAGTTTCAATCATTGCATCAGTTTACTGATCCGTTTGCTTCAATAGCACTGATAAATGCTAAAAATGTTTTTAAAAATATTTTAAAGCCCTATTTCAAGGGCTGTATAAAGTCTTAAGTATAATGGAAGTACAGTGACATAAACGTACTTTCATTTCTATGTTTAAGCCACAAAATTAAGTGTCTGGCTTGATAACTACTTCAATTCAGGAATATATTGAAATAATACAACATTTCAAACATCAAAAATCTTAGACAGGAAACAAAGTTAGGAGTATGAACATAATGCAGATTGCTAATCAGAAGATTGGTTAGTTGCAGCTGTGGGAGACACACAGGTAACGTCAGTTCATTCCTGAGACGAACAGCCTTTTGCTCATGCCAAATGGTTACTAGATAAGAAATTTCATACAGTGACAAAGTGAAAGGATTCAAAGTTTTTTGGCTTTATTAGCAAACAAGCAGTTAAAAAATATCTGAGTTTTGACTGAGTAAGTCTGTGAGAAGTTTATTTTTCAACAACTGAAAAATCATTTAACCAATGATACAAATTCCAAATTGTTAAACAAACAAAACACAACTTACATAGTCAATAGCTCTTCAAATAAAGTAATATTAAGAGAAAAGGAGATAAAGAATGGTTTTGGGGAATTCATTCCCCAAAATGTCACCAAGGCCTTCTATTCAGCTTATTTCTAAGATGACAAGATTTAAATAAAACGCCTTCCTCATTAGAACATCTCTTTCTAATGCAGATATCAGTTTAACTCAGCCTTTTGTACAGAGACTTCCTTTGCAATAATTTTCCAGAGTTTGTATGCCCTAACTGGAAGTATTTCGCACCAGTTTTCCCCAACCCTCCCAAAGGTGCCCAGGCAAGCAGAATCCTAACCAGGTACTGCCCTGCCAGAGAGCAGGTCCTGGCCCGTGGCTGGCAGCCCCAGCTGCCACACTCCCGCCTGCGTCCCCACAGCCCCTGAAATTCAGTTCAACAGGTCATTGGTCTTCTTTGTGGCAAGGGTGCACTGATGGGCCACGACCAATTTGTGATCCACAAGACCCTGAGCATCTCTTCTGCAACCCCATCACTCCCTCCCTAGGGGTAGGGCTCTGCATTTCCCTTTGTTGAGCTTCATGCTGTTTCTGTTGGCCTGTTTCTCCCACCCTTTTTATTTTTCTGATCTGAATAGCAGAACATCCATCTGGTGTACCAATCACCGCTCGCAGTTTTGTATCACCTCAAGCTTGCTGATGGCACAGTCTGTCCTGTCACACAGGTCATTGTTGAAGACGTTAAACAGTGTTGGCCTCAGTATCAACCCCCAAGTTATGCCACTAGTGACTGTCCTCCAGCTCAACTTCAAGCTGCTGATCACAACTCTCAGTCTGGCATTTCAGCCATTTTCAACACAACTCACCATCTGTCTGTCTATCTGGACTGCACTTCATCAAGTGATAGGTGAGCACGTTATAGGGTTTCAAAAGCCTCACTAGAGTTATGGTAAAAACAATATCCATTGTTCTCATCCACCAAGCTAGCTGTCTGGCTATTGGGTTGGTCAGGTATGATAACCTGTTCACAAGTCCACACTAACTATTCCCAGTCATCTTTTTCCTCATATATTTTCAGGATTGCTTGCTCTGTCACCTTCCCAGTAACTGAGGAAAGCCAACTGGACTGTGATTCCCTAGATGCTCCTTCCTGCCCTTTTCAGAGATGAGAATGACATTTGCTTTCTTCCAGTCCTCAGGACCTTTCCCTAGTCACCATGACCTTATAGTTACTGTGAGTGGCCTCAAAGTGACATTGGCCAGCTCTGAGTGCATTCACACGTAAATCCCACCAGAGCCCACAGACTTGTGTACATACACGTTCTGTAAGCACTCCCAAACCAGATCCTCCTCTGCTATTGACAGTAAGTCCTCCTTGACCGTCCTCCAGTTGTGCAAGCTATCCCATTCTGTGATGCCAATAAAATCATAGCTTAGTCTCAACTCATTTTTACTGTTCCGTAATATCTCAAAACAAATTGTTTTTGACAGTAGAGTGAAGATAGATTCAACTAGTCATGGGTTCAGTAGTGTTACTTTTAAGAACGTTTAAGAACGTCAATGTGAGAACAAGGTATCAGTGAACAATTTTACCAGTTCACAATGCAAAGTCATTAAAAGTCTAAGAGGAATTTAGTTGTGGCCACAAAGGAATAAAACAAAGCCTGTAAGTTCCTAATGTAAAGTTGAACCATGCTCAAATGAACCTTACCGAGCCATTCCTAGGACAATGTGACACCTGAGCTAAATTAATTCTGACTACTTCCTGAGTAATGGCTGATAATAGCTCTAAAATCCTATAGGAAGAGGGAGTATAATCCTGTATTAAAGAGGGAGTCACCCCTCCAGGAAAAGGTACCTCCCTAAAAGTCTACTTATTACATACATATACCTAATTGCTTCTTCTCCATCATTGACAAGAACTTCTTAAGGCTGCTGAACAGTTGCTCTTTCTTTACAGTGCTCAGACCAAAGCAGGCAGAGTCACAAGACAGCACCAGTTTTGGTTCCACAAAAGGAGATTTAGGAACAAAGCAAAGATCAACAGCTGTTAACAGCATCCTGCAGCGGCATCTTTTTCACATCACTAAGCAGTGTCAGAATCACAGCTTCGGTATCATTAGGAGACACACACCAGGAGCCCCTTACCAAAAGGACTTGGGTATCTCGCACTTCAAAAGGCAATAACACGGTCTCATCAATACCAATAATCACTTTTCAGGAACTATTCCACTTTTATGGTCTGCACAAAGGAAACAGCTCAGATTGCTGCCCTACATTCAGAAGTATAAGCCTTGGCAAACTAAGGGCGTAAGGACTTCTGCATCTGTATAATCTACCTCACAGAACCTGAACATCCACAGCATAATAAAAAAAAATAAAAATCCAAGTCCCATAAATATTTTTATTAGTAGCCACAGAAAAATTCAGGTGGAAAGGGACCTCCACCCTCCTATCAAAGCAACGCTAACTTCAAAGCTACACCATGCCACTTTGGATCTCATGCGATCAAGTTTGGGTAAGTCCTGAAGAATGGAGACTGCACCCACTAATACCATTTTAAGGGCTTTGGTAAAAAGCCTTCAGGCTGTGCACAGGATTTCAATAGCAGGAACCTATATTTGAAAGCAACCCTGCTTTATTACAAGCTAAACAGGTTTCCTGTGACTTATTTCAGAATCTTTTTCTGTATTGTAAGAGTCAGGAGAGGGAAACAAATCCCTTCCTTACAGGCAGAAAAACCACCAGAGTCACCCAATACTGCGACACCCTGCCCACATACAAGTTTTAGGCTAAAGCTGCCATGCTCTTCTTCCAGCAAGAGAATTTCTCAGGTGAGACAATTAATTGCAGGCCTCAGGGCCATAACAGCAACTAATTCTAACGAAGTTTCAGCCTCATGCAACACATGCAAGTGTCAGTAACAGGTAGAAGAAAAAACAAGGGCACTGGCAGCAGGAAATCAGGAAAAACCCCACACTGGCAATACAGTGTCAGGAGAGACCGAAAGGAGTTCATGGTCCCTTAAGGTCTCTGAAGGCACTACCTTTCACAGAAGCCAGAAGAAGAACCGATGATCACTACGGTTTCTAGTGATACAGTTCCTTATTATTATTATTAGAGAACAAGATATATCATTCCAGTTTCCAAGTGTAAGCAGGACCCACACTCACTCAAAGCAGCTTGCCTTCGTTATTCCTTGTAAAGGGATATTGCAAAACCTCCCCACACAGCCAGATGATGTCAATTCATATGCTGATCTGTTATGCTCCTATGATCTTTACTAATCTGATCTCACAGCAACAATATCAACCTTGCAACAGAACCACATAGAGAGCCACTAGCAATGTCTTGATACAAGTCACCTGAAGTCACCATCTGATCTGTGCAGCTACACTCACAGGCGCAGGAGTCCCCTAGAGCAGCCATCAGACACCACTTGGTTACTACTCTGTGGTGGAACTTTAGTATAGGGTTAGAAGTTGCACTTGAGCTGATGTGTAGAACTGATCTCCAACATGAACCAACTCTTCCATTGTCCCGATGTCCTACTTCAGCAGTTTCTGCACCTAAGGAGGAGGAGACAGGGAAGGTCTTCACCTGAGGAGGTACAGCAGCCTTGTCCTAGAGCAAGCTAACATTGTCTAAGGCTTTCTTACACTACTGAGTCAGGGGCAAAAGCTAAAGCCTTGCACAGGTTGAAGGCAGTGGAGTATAAAGGGTTATCCATTTGCCTTAGGTTAATTCCT
Source organism: Gallinago undulata (assembly GCA_026546715.1). Lineage (NCBI taxonomy): Eukaryota > Metazoa > Chordata > Aves > Charadriiformes > Scolopacidae > Gallinago > Gallinago undulata. The sequence continues at coordinate 86,834,432 of JAOTQQ010000023.1, forward strand.
GAGGAAGAAGTACACTATTTATTAAAGAATGCAGGCAGGAGTAAGACAGTGAGAAGACCAGCCCTCAAAATGCGTAAGCAGCAAAATCAGCTTCACAAAGAGTGAGGTTCATGTACATTTAAGCTGGTCTCCCAGTCACAGAAGAGATCATATGCAAGACTTAATTGTCTACAAAGAAAAAAATGAGTCTGAACACCTGTAAACACATCTGTTTTGATAGCTAGTTTGCCCATTCAATTTAGAGTGTTTTTTTTTCTCCCCCACTCCTAAGAGACTTTGTGTTTGAGATTAGCTTCGTAACAACTTGCCAAAGTCAGGTTTACTTGAAGCCCAAATTGTAATAATTGGTTCTAGCTACACAAATATCAGCTACACAAACACTGTTCAGTCTCTCCCTGCAGTCCTAGGAGCCTGTACCTACCACTCTTCAAACAGAGAAGACTAAGTCTTCAGTCACATACAGATACCCAAGGATTGCATAATACAACTGTAAATACTGAAAAGTATTTTCATTAATATTTTAATCAAAGTAACCCAATTCTAATCTCCCCTGAGGGGAGACCTCATCTGTGTTTACAAGTTCCTAAATGGTGGGTTGAAGGAGGATGGAGCTGGACTCTTTTCAGTGGTTCCCAGTGACAGGACGAGGGAAAATGGGCTCAAGCTGGACTGTGGGAAGTTCCATTCAAATATGAGGAAGAACTTCTTTCTGGTGAGGGTGGCAGAGGCTGCCCAGGGAGGGTGTGGAGTCCCCTTCTCTGGAGATCTTCAAGCCCCACCTGGATGCTCCTGAGTG
>JAOTQQ010000023.1:86835327-86867062 GCA_026546715.1 Gallinago undulata
GAGTGATGTGCTCTGGGCAGCCCTGCTTTGGCAGGGGAGTTGGGCTGGAGGATCTCTAGAGGTCCCTTCCAACTCTGTCAAATCCATGAATCTGTGAACAAGCAACAGTGCCAACGTGTCTCTTTGTACTGGGATTCTGGTAAGAGATGCTCTAACCTGGCTTCAAGCACCACCAGCCATGAAGCAAACAAACAGCACAGAAAAAAACTAAAGTGGCACACAGAACACCAGCTCTGATACAGAGATTTATTCACCTTTCCTGAAGGCCCAAACCCTCTGCAATTGTCTATACAAAGGTCTACAAGCTTCCATTTGTGTTATTGTAACTTTGTTACTTTAAAAAAATTTCAAAGCAGTTGACAATGGAGATAATTGCCTTCTTGAGAGAGAGATGAATTTACAAGCTGACTTCAGCAGTCAATCCATTTGTACTAAAACTAATATCCCAATGGAAGCTTAGCAAACAGAAAAGGTATGTTTGAAACCAGAGTGAATGTTCTCTAACACAGCTCTTTTGTTTAAATATCGTTAGGAACAGTAATTGGAGTCTTATATGACATTTGTAGGAACAGTCACACTAGACCAACTGCCTGCCTGCTTCAGTTTACAGGCTCTCAAAGGACAAGGCATCTAAGGAAGTAGCAGCTGACTATCTTGCCCCTTTCTAAGAAAAAGCATCTCTTCTTGTGCTTCATCACACTCTTCAACTTGTGAGCCCTTGATGCAGTATTGTTTAATGTCAGCGCCCCAATGATAGCAGCCTTGCTGCCAAACAGTAACACAAGCCTGTTGGAACTGGGTACTGAGTACACAGAAACAGCAAATTATAGTCCCGATAGTCAAAGGGTTGCTGACTGAAGTTAACCGGTTTTTTATTTTGGCTCCATTTGACAGATCTCTAAGAGGTGCTATTGCTTAAAATATACAAATATTAGCACTGGAACAACAGTAAAAATGCATTTAGTCCCCCCCTGCAGGGTAAGAAGTGAAGAACAATCAGGTGGACAGATCTACAGCTATTTCCTTCTCCTAGATTCTTCCAATTCCCACTTGCTTCACCTAGCTAGCACAAAAGGAGCACAAAGGCATTCCAGTTATTGATCTCTCTCAGAAATTCAGGATGACTTAAGTTACTGCCAACATGCCTTACTATTTCCTACAAATATTAGACAGTAGTGTAACCACTTCCCAGTAGTATAATATTGAGAAGACATCTACTGCCATCTAGACGGCTCTTCAGACAAGGATGGAAAGAACAGGCAGCACACAGACAAGCGCTGCCTTGTTAAATATCATCCCAACCACCTCACTCTTCCAGAAAATATCAGTCATTGCAAAGACAGTTCCAAAAGCTTTGATTTTTAGGCTTATTCTCCACAGAGGCATCATCTAGTCTTTCTGGCAGCTGTAAGACTTACAGGTTGAAGGTGACACACAGCAACTACAGTAAGGCCCTACAGCAGGTCGTTTCCAATGTGTTTGAGCGGCGACAGTCAGATTCACAGCAGTTATTTCAACAGTTCAAAGGCAAATACAGAACAAAAAGCACTTCCAGAAACTGTTGCCAGAGTCAGCATTCCTAATTATTGCTTAATGCTTACTCTGGCAGATGTGTCCTCAGCTGTATTCTCCACCTTCCAAAAGACTTGCAGTACAAAGATAATGTACCTGCATACCTCATACTTGAGAAAGTAGGCCAGAAACCAAAGGATGGCTCTGTTCTTGATTCAAGACCACTATTAATGACAGCGAGTTTATTTTGAGGAAGACCAATAAGTAGCTTTTTTAATTCTTACACAAGAGCCGGCAGACGATAATATAGGAAAGGTGCATGCTTGAAACTTCCTCAAAAGCAACGCAGAGGGTGGTCATATACCGAGAGCAAGGCCAGCTAATTCCTGAATTCAGGAGTGAAGCAGCAGTAGGACAGCAGTCAGTTCTGATGACCTTTTTGGTGTGTTAAGTAAAGGCCAGCAGAGAAGCCTTAATGATATTAAGGAAGAGTTCAACGGTAGCATTAGATACAATCACATCAATGAGTGCTAAAAATGCAAATATGACCACAAATTTTTTTAGGGTCAAAAGCATATTTATAAAATTTTAAATGACATCCAGCAACCTGAGAACTCCCACAGCTTCAAAGGATGGCAGTAAAAAGAAATAGGAGTACAGTCTGCAAAATATCAACATATTGGATGTGACTATGTGAACAGAAGCCATGGGTAGATATAACACCTACGGCTTCAGAGAGACCATAACACCTGCAGCGAGAGGAAGGAAATTGCACCAACAGCCTCCTAGCTTTGGTCAAGAATCCATGCTGAATTTGAGCTGACGCCAGCTATCTGAAAGACCATACTGAAAACGATTGTTTTAAGTATTGCCAGAATAAGACCCAAGACATAACTGCAACTTGGTTAACACAACCGGAGTTAACCATGAAGATAATGGTAGCCAACAATTAAATGAACTGGAAGAAAGGAAAAAGACAGAAGTCAGGAGATACTACTGAACAACAGAAAGGAGGATGACAGGCAAAGAAGCAAAGCTCACACAAGAGAACAAAGTAACAGAAACTGATGGGGACAGCATTTCAAAGGGAGGAAAAAAAAAAAAAAGAATCGATTACACTAACAAAAGGAAAAACATAACACTCTGAACTAGGACTGACACCAGAGAAGTCCTAAATATTTTGTCATAAATGGTTTCACATTCATGTCTTGCAGAACCCAGGATGAAGAGAATCTGGAATTGGTAAAAGTGAATTCCAGACTGTAATGACAAAGGCGTCCAGAGATGAAAGGGATGCTGCCAGAGATGAGAGGTGAAGGGGACCGTCACAGTCCAGGGGGAGCCACGCGGAGGGGACAGCTCACACACAGGGGTTAGCTCACACAGCCACAGTAACAACCGCTGCCTTGGACCTCCCTGCAGACCAGCATTAGCAAAACTACAACTTTGCCCAACACCAGCAAGTCATTAGCACTCAATTGCCACAGATGAAATGTATTAGGAGAACACAGCTGGCTGCAACTGAAAGAAGTATCCTCGCTTCTTTTGGTCAACATGAAGTTTCAGCAAATACATAACATATAAAAGGAAGAGCTCCATAATGGCACCATGTGCTCATGGCAAGCTTGATTTTCAGCTCAACAACTGATTATGTTTGGGTTGGTTTTTTTCCAAGCTACACATCTTCTGGAAGCATATAGAAATCTAGACTTCAGAGTACAGCAGAGGCATCTCAACATTGCTCACACAACTAGCCTCCCGAGAAGGAAGCTTCATAAACTTAAGGAAAGAAATCTACACGGAGTGTCCATATACAACCACCTCATAGTTAGGTGCCTCTAGAACAGCTGAAACTAAAATAAGTTTATCATTCCACGCTCTCCTCCCTCCAAGTATTAGAAAACCATACACTAAAGTACAGGGGCACGGGCAGATGGCACTACAAAGCTAATACGATAGAAGATTTAAAATAAGAATTGCCAGAACTGGATGAGAGAGGTGCAAATTAAACTTGAAGGGAGAAACAGAATAAAAAAAAATTCCCCTCAGTATCATAAACTCACATTGCATCACACAGTATTTTTATGTCAGCTTTCCTGGGAGACAGGATGACAGCAAGCCATGCCTCCGGCATGCAGAGAGAAGTGGGATTGAGCAAAAGAGAAACCAGAGAGGCCTTCAGAAGTGCAGTCAGATTTTAGTTAGGTAGCCAAGTAAAATAATTTACTAAAAAGATGGAAATTGAATTACAGGTACTAGCAGAAGACAGCCTGGTCAAGAGACTGGTAGCTCCTCCAGAACCGAAATTCAAGATACAGCAAAGCTCGAACTTATGGAAGAAAGCTCTTGTGACAGAGGTATGAAAGTATCAAACAAAAGCAGAGTGAATAAATATACTCATATACATTATACAAATATAAGAAGGAGGAAGCTGAAAGCGTCAGCATTGCTGAACTGAAGCGGCAAAAGATACCAAGGACCACAGAGACTTACAAATGATACTTTGACCAGGTGATGGCTAGAAAGAGGGAATACAGAAGACAGGACAAAAATTAGTAGGACGATTCCAGACCCTGATCTTGAGCAACTGAGCTCCAAGGCCTATGCTACCCAAAGAACTCACACAGAATCTTAGTGGTTGGAATTCCATAAGCAAGTAACTCAGAGCAGCGTTCAGCACGGAAAACTCAAGTGCCAATAATGCACAGAACACAGAAGCAGAGACTTTTACACAGGGACTAGAAGTCCAGGGGCAAGAACAACTGTGCTAGAAAACTATTAAGAAGAGTTACTTGCAAAACATAAAGATCTATTATCTTTGGTGTAGTCCACTTTACATACTTCTTAGGCTTATATACTAGGAAAATAAAGTCCTATTTCTGTGTTTCTGATATACTGGCCTGGTTTGAAGGGGATGAGAGGAAGAATAGAGCATCTGTTGTTTGTTTTAGTGGCCAGCCCAGCCCAAACCATGACACATACCAAACAGCATCGTGCAAGGTACTGCACGATTTATGGCCGTGGCGAAAAAAGCAGCATACACAGATTGGAAAGAGAAATTACAAACAGTGCCATTTCTGGCTGCTCAAAGTATCTCACCATACCTAACCTCCAGCTGAGCTGGAGAAGGACTAAAGGCAGTTCTGGAGCTAACCACACATTGCAATCACCTGATTGTTATTCAGCAAATATTATACTTAAACCAATAACATACTGTGCAAACATCTTATTTAGGGTAACATCTTAAATGAATCGACTCTAGATGAAAGAGGGGTGCACTACAGATTTCCATTTCAAAGCTACTGAACCCAAGCTAAATACAAATGTAAATATATGTGTGTGTGCCAAATAAAACCATTAGACCAAAGGGAGATAAGATGTGACATCGATGTAATCTCTAAAGCCTCGCTCATCACCCAAGCACGTCCAACCGGACACAGACACCGGGACTGGAAGCGCCTGGCGCTGGGGCGGCTGAGGCGATACCGAAGGGAGAGCCCCCAGCCCCCCCCAAGGCTCACCCCACACCGCGGGGACCGGCGCTCAAACTTCAGGGCTGGGCCGGGCAGGGCCGGCCGTGGCACCGGGCCCCGGCAGAGGGGGCCTGGCCGTAGGACACCGCGCTGCCGCCCGGCCGGCTGGGGGAGCCGGAACAGCTCCGCAAGGAAAGCGGGGTTCCCCGCTCGGCCCCCAGCCCACCCCCATTCCTGTCGCCACCGCCCGGGCCCCGCTCCGGGAGGGGCCGGCCGCCGCTCCTGCGGACGTGGAAGCGGGGCGGAGAGGCGGGGCGGCACCCTGCCCTCCTCTCCCGGGCCTCGACGCCGGCCCCACGGCCCTGAGGCGGCCGCGGGCGAACACAATCGCGGCGCGCCGAACGGAACTGGCCGGGCCGGGCCAGGCCGGGCCAGACTAGAGTGGACCGTCTCCCTCACCCCCCCCGCCGTACCCTTGGCCTCGCAGTCCGCGCAGTACTTGTTGTCCTCCTCCCGCAGCAGCTTGGCCAGTATGGCCTGGTGCTGCTCGTTCTGCTTCTGCGCCTTCTCCCGGCAGGAGCGGGTGGCCATGGCGGCGGGGCCGGGCGGGGTGCGGGACGCGGCGCTCCGGCCCAGGCGCGGCCACAGGAACCGGCTGCCACCAGCGCCGGCTTCCTCAACCGGAACTACTTACTCCCGCAGACGCATCCTTCCGCCTCTCTCGTCCGGCCGCGCTTCGCGCACGCCCACGCCGATCGCGGCAGAAAAAAATAGTCCGCCGGGTCCTAACGCCGAGCCGCCCTTCCCGTCCCTTCCCAACGAGTAGGCGGCTCCGTCCTCCCGTGGCTTTGGCAAGGCGGAGGGGCAGGGATGGCCTGGGAGAACGGGTCACCTGGAGAGGGCATGTTGTATCCATCCGCCGGCGGGTGAGACCGCCCCCTAGGTAGCGCCCGGGGAGGGGTCAGCGGGGCGGAGCTAGGCGCGAGCCGCCGCACCTGGGCGGGGCAGGGCCGCGTGAGGGGAGCGCGCGGCGCGGCGGCGGCGGGCCCGGCTGTGGGGCCGGGGCGGGGGCGGGCAGGGGGCGCGAGGCCCGGGGGGCAGTTCCCCGGACAGCGGGGCCGTTCCTGCCCCTGCGCCCCGCCAGCGGGTGGGGCCTCGGGTCTCCTTCTCGTAGCCCCCGGGTTCGCTGTGTGTTCCCGGAGCTGTGAGGGCCGATGCGGCTGCCCTCGGGCCCTGCCGGCCTCAAACCTGCCCGTCTTCACCTCACCCGGCCGGGGAGCCCCGGGCAGGAAGCCCTGCCCTGCCCTGCCCTGCCCTGGGGCGACCCAGAACGTGGCAGCGGTAGCACACCTGCCCTCAGCGTGGCCGGCCAGCGCTCAGTGAGTGCTTCCTCTGTGGCAAGGTGGGTCTGTGCCTTCTGCTGTTCGAAGCAGTTGTTACCTTTGGACTATGGAGTCCCTAGGTGCCTGTGGCTCTCCAGGGGGCGACCCACAGGAGGTAAATACCCCAAAACTCACAGGCAGGCAGTCTGCCGGTGTTGGCGTTAAGCAGTCCTGTGTCCCTGGGGCAGGCATCTCTTAATCCAGGCCAGTGCTGGGGGGAGAAACAGCTGTTACAGCCTCTTGATGGAATGAGCACTGCCATAGCATTAATTTGTCCTCTTTCCCCAGGAATACGTGTTTCTGTGCGTGAGAAAGCATTGTGGGCAGCAGAGACCCCTCAATGGGGAGAGTGCTGCCTCTTCCCTCCCACCGAGGTGGTGTGAGGCTCTGGGAAGGCAGAGCTGGCTCCTGGGGCTGCTCTGTGGCTGCACCCGAAGTACCCACGTAAGGCACAGCCCAGGCTGACCTTACATGTCCAAGGCTGTGCTCCTCTACAGACTCCCCCTCTTAAGTACCTTGTCTCCCCTTTCTACATTTTGTATCAGATCCTTTTGCTTCTACTGAGTACTTTGTTGAGTCTGTTTGCCAGGAACATCCTTTTTGTCAGCTCAGTTCTAGCTTGTTTTATTTTTTTCCCTCTAATCCAACCCTTCTGGAAAGAGCTAAGCCTATATATAGCCTATAAAATGCTTAAGCGAAGCAGATGGAAATTCAGGGTTTTTTCTCTCTCAGCCATTAAATTACTGAATCATGCTCTGTGTCTTTCTTTTTTTCTCAGATCCAACGGGGAACTAATTTTTTGCTAAGTTTGGAAGAGTTACAATGGAAATAACTGAGGATACTGCACATCAAGTTAATTAGTAGTTAAGATAGCACCTAACATGGAGAATGTGTTTAAATCTCCCTCAAATAAAGTATGGAGTTAAGGTCTCGGCATAGGCTGGGAGAGTATCCTGGCCAGTGAGTTAATGGGTATAAGGCTGCAAAATGAAATGTGGTATTGATGCATAATTCCAAGAGATGGTTTAGCATCCTACTTGGAGGCAAGCATTAAGGGTTACAACTAAAAATACAGAATGGCACAACAAGCTTGAGCTCCAGCTGCCTTACCGCAGTGCCTAAAGCCAAAGACTTACTGCACCAGAAGGAGTGTAAAACAAATGTTAATGTAGCCTGATATTAGCCATACTTGGCTAGGGACTCAATTACTGGGGTGCAGTAGTCCTGGCTGCTTAAAAGTGACATTAAACAGCACTGACTTCTTCTAACTGAATACTTTTTCTACAAGCATACCACTGTTTTCCTTTTTCTAGCCCAAAGCATTTTTAATTATTGGATCTTTTGTAAAGAAGAGCAGCTTCAGCTAGAAGGGCAGCAAATAACTCTACTCCTTGCTATTATTCCAGGGCTCTGAGGAGGAGAATGCTTTTCAGAAAGGCAAGAGCTCTGGGTAGAAATTCCCTGACAGAGAAAAGGAGATTAACTTGCCTCTCATATGCAGCAGCACTGCCATTTTAGGAGAAAATATTAGTTGCTTTCATATGTTGTGACAGACTTGACCTATAAATTATATGTAGTCTGAAACTCTCTACCATATTGCCAGAAGATATCACATACCTTTGAGCAATCGGTTTAATTTAATGTGCATCAGTTTCTCTGATTCTAAAATGGATATAGTGATACTTGCCATGAAAAGTGATTGGGTTCCTGTGATTGGTAAAACCTACACAAGTGCAGGGTACGTGTACTGTTTGGTGTGTGCTTTGGCCCTCAGTGCCTTAAAACTAGATGTCCTGACTGTATTTCCTGGGTCTAATTCCCGGTTGGTGTGTGTGCTTGGCTGGGGCGGTGGGGATGTCCTCTTCTAACTGTTGAGCGTGAAGATATGCTTCTTGTGTTCAGGTCTGAAAATTATCCTTTCCTTCCAAATACTTATCCATGCTTCTGTAAAGTAGTAGAAATATGAAATCACCTGCTTTGCTCTGGGGCCGAGATGAATAGGTGATTAATATTTTAATAGATGGTGCTTTGAAAACAGCATGCTGTAAATGCATTATTAGGTATTTCCCAGGGAGCTCAAATGAATCCAAGGCAGATAAAAATGTGTCCCTTTGCTGCTTTTTCTTGATCCTAAAGAGAAGCAGAGTGCTGGAGATACAATGTTACCACTTGAAGCATTTTTCAGAGGGAAAGAAAAAGAGGAAGAAAATATGTCTTTCAGGATACAGTATGATTTATAGAACAAGTTTCGGTCTGCTCACACCGTGCCATGAAATGCAGTGCAGAGAGGCCGGAGATGTTGCCACCTATGGCTCCTTTAGAAGGAGAAGATACACAGTTGTCACGCTGAGCCTGCCAGCTTGGAACCCTTTGCTTCACCTTTCTTTAAGCCCTGCAGAGCGCAGCCTATAGCGTCCAGTTTTGGAATTGTTTAAGTACACGTTCCTTTGTTTCAAGACCTCTGTCTTCAGAATTGAGTGAGTTTTATGTGGCTAACTGAATTTTCCCTAAATTAACTTAAATAAATACCAGAGTTCTGTGGTTTCCAATGTTAGAGATTGTGTTGTGTTCAGTAAAAGCACAGATTTACCCAGCATTGAAAAGCTGGGTCACAGCTCTCCTTGGCTGTCATTACCTGTCACCCTGTAGGCTATTCCAGTTTTGCAGGGACACCTATAGATAACTTGTGAAGTTCCTGTTAGCTGAAATTCACTGAATCAGTTTCTGATAGCTGAAATTCACTGAATATAAGCTATCTGGCTGAAATTCACCGAATCTAGACACCTACCTTATTCAGAAATCATCCCATAAACCAGCTTTAAATAGGCAGTATTAGCATAAATTTGACTTAATGTGGGAGAATGCATCAAGTGCAAAGTTATTAACTGGATTGAAAACAGGTGTTAAAATAGCAGTGTTTTTTTAATACCTCATCCACAAATATAGAAGTCTAGAAATAAACAGGGTTCCAGTTAGAGTGGTTGAGTTTGAGAATTTCTGATTCATAAGAAACCTTGGTACTTCAGATGTTTTCATGCTCTTAAGAAAAAAAAGAAAAAAAAAATACCGCTTCTGCAGAAATGAACGTTTCAGTGTTTCCGAATCTCAGCTCCTCAAAGTTGTCTCCCCAGGCTGCCGTGTGCTCGGGTAACCTGCTTCCTGCAGCCTTTGATGGCAGACAATGGCAGAACCTGAAAAGTTAACCTTAACCACTACGTTTCAGCAAACACTCCAGGTGGAATTTCTATCACAGACTTAAGAAAATCTTGAGCTATGAGCCAGTCACCCCCTCTACCCCTGCCAGCCAGCGGAGAGAAACAGACATTCCTGAGGGTGGTTCGCCTTGTTCTCAGACAGGTGTCTGAGCAGGGAGGGCTGAGTTACCACCTGGAAGGGCCTGTGCTAGAAGGAGGTGAATCACTTACTGGATCATTTGTGTGTTCTCATTGACTGTATAGGGTAGAGAGGGTGACCGTCTTGTGCCTGAGTGTACAAAAGTTAGACGCTTAAGAAATGAATTCTCAGCATTGTTTTTAATTAATGAGATTTTTTTAAGCAATGTACTTTGTGTAAGAAAATTCCTGCACAGCTCTAGTTCTGCTATCTTCAATCTAAAGAAAGAACTTCACGTTACATGAAATAACATCTATATCAGGGAATCTACAATTATACCAAGGGTTTCCTCATATTTTTATTCTTTGTTTAAAAAGAAAAATACAGCCCTACAAGCAAATTCAACAAAGTGTTAAAAATGAAATATTTTTACAAAAAGAAAAAGCCCCAGCCTTTGAAAATCAGAAAGTTTAGAGTGAGTTTTCAAAGCTGAATTTTAATTCTGCTCTGATAAACTTTTTTTAATGTTAATATACAAACTGTATGTATATTTGAACATAACACTTGCATTGATTTATGCTTTACTAAACTTATACAGGACAGAATGTATTGATACTACAAAAAGAATCCTTATGTGACACAAAATTGTTAGGGACAAGACAGTCTGAACCATAGTTGAAAATACTATGTCCATGAGAGTAAGAAGATTATATCTTATCATCCCCAAAATGGGTAGTAAACGTTTGGCAGCCCTGTAGGATCACTGCAATTGGAAGTCTGATGAGTGACAGTTGTGGCCTTGTCCCAGAAGTGGCAAGAGCCATGTGTCCGTACAGTCTGAGCACTTACTGCCTGGCCTGTGAAGCAAATCGTTATAGTGTCACTCCTGAGATGGTTAACGGGTATGAAAGGAGCAAGATTTATAGGTGAGGCTGCATTTTCAATGACTTCTAGTTTCTGTACAGCAATTTGACTGGAGGGATGAGATATTAGAGGTAGTAAATTTTTCTCAGTGTCTTAGTTTTTCCTTCTACACATCCTGCTATTAGATGAATTATCAACATGACAACATCCCAGGTAGTCTAATTTCTATAGGTGCTGAGCATTTGAAATACACTGAAATCAAAAGGTTGTGGTGTGTTTGCACTTCTGAAAATTGAGACAGAAATTCTTAAAACTAGAAATGAGTCTCCATCTTTGATGAAGTGGCGTTATCTAGTGACATCCCAGTGCATGATGACACTTCACCAACAATCTTGTTTTCTTGAGAGTTATTAGTGAATCTGCATTGTAATTGTAAATACAAATGAGTACCTGAGAGGTAACTATAAAGTAAATAGATGGATGCAAATGAATAAATACATTTCAATGAGCTTTGCTGTCAGTCATAATTGTGTAAGCTCATAAAATCTCCCATACTGCAGAGCTAATATGCATATACACAATTATGTTTTAAACTCCTGCATGTATTTGGCCACTGTATTCTAGTGTGACTTGTAGCGTAGGACAGTGTAGGTGTAGAATGTAAGGAAATGGAAGCTCCATATGGTTCTGATGGAAGCATGGAAGAGATCTTAAAAATTAAATGTTTTGCACTTTCCAAGCTCAGGGTGTATTTTCAGCAATTTAAGGCTATGTGTATGTCTCAGCCTGAGTCTTCTCAATTTATCTCATTCTAAGATTGGGATTTTTGAAAAGAGAGACTGTTAGATGGAACTTTGTGAGTCATGCGTTTGGCTCACTCAGGCTTTGAGGGTAGGAATACCAGCCTTAGGTATCAGTAGTCCTTGGTATCTAGCCAAGAAGAGGAGCAATAATCAGATGTAAAATCAGTTTCAAGATCATAAATTTGAAAGATTAGGGAGAAATATAAAAAGAAAATACAAAAAAGCACAGCTGAGCTCCATTGTTATTACCGTTTCAAGTGCTACTATGCAAAAGGTAGTGTTTGAAGCTTAAAAACGTTTGTTGACCGGGTAAATGACAAGATAGACACTAAAGCTAGAACAGTTTTTGATCTTGGCTTCATATGGAACAAATCTTAATTTTAGCTCTTCAACAATAGAAACTGTGATTCATGCAGCCCGTATTTTCACCCCAATGAAATCATGAACTTACAGGGAGTGCAGGTTAAAAACCAGTTGATGAATTGCAAGCTTCAGACTCCTGCAGACAAAATATATATATATATATATCGCTTTTGAGATTTTTTTCCCTCTGTAACAGTGTATTTTTCCTTCTCTTTTCTGTAGTACTGTTTAAATACTGGTGTAAATAAATCAGTGTAGATCTTTTCAATGCCTCTTTTGGTGAGGAGCAATTAATAATTGCATGTTAGACCTAACCTGTTTTAAAGTCTGCCGTGATCCTGCCAATGCTGCCTATTTTTGCCTAGTAAAATCTTACTCAGAGAAGTGGAAACGTTAAAGAGAAATGTTTTAAATACTTCCATTTTACTTTTTCTCCTTCAGATAATTTCATGCCAGGGGAGCCTGAGAGGGGGTGTCACAGCAAATCATACTGGCTTCTGAGTTTCTCTGAAGTCCGGAGATGCTGAAGAAGGATCATTTCTACTTCAGAAGCTGGATATTTTTAGTTAGCAGTGAGTCTTTTATCAATAAAGGAATGTCCATAGCACTCACAAGCTGAGCTCATATCTGCAGAAAAAAAACATGGTTCTCCTCAGCAACTGGATATTCAAGAAATGAGAAAAGTGATTTGCTATAAAAAAGAAAAAAATATATCTTTTTCTTCAGCCCTTCTGTGATCGATCACTTGAGGAGAAATATACTTGGATGTGTTTACAGGGCAGTGGCTTCATCTGGCAGCTAAAAAACTCTTCTGGGTGACTGCCTCTCGAAGCACGAAGTCCTTATTTTGTGCACAAACTTTGCAGTTTTAGTGCACAGGAAGCATAACATCAGGAGACTGTGAGCTCTGGCTCCAAGAATTTGCAGCTCTGGGAGAGGTGCATGGTCCTATGCAGCGTGTGCAAGAGAACAGCATCTCTCTGCTCAGGCACCCGTGGGGGATGCCCTCCAGCCTGCTAGCTCGCTGCAACCATTTACTGCCTAGCCTTGGGCTGACTCTGGAATTTCCTCCGGATCAGGCCAGGTTTTCACAGAATAGGGAAGTTTTTGTGGAAACCCCCTTGTAACTCCATTCCTTTTCAACAAGAGTTTTTCTCTCTGTAGAGAAACTGTGTTGGTCCTTTGCCCCTCAGGTGTCTCCTTCCCTGTGCTGCTGTACGGCAATGGTTACTCCTGACCTGGCCCAGGTAGATATGCCAGGTAAGCCTTACAATGACTTTATGTGCAAAACTGTCAAGGATACTGGTGCTACTTATTAGTGGCATCTCTTTCTCCTTCTCTGCATCCTTGACTTCTCGCAAGAGCTCCATTTTAGTAGAATAATGAACTTGAATTTGAGGGTCAGCTGCAACTGGGGGAGTTCCAGTCAACAGGACTTATCTTTTTGACTGTCAACAAGATCTTCACATACAAAATACAAATTTTCAAAAGATTTCTTTCAGAGAAAAGAGAGAGAGGGAGAAACACTTGCAATTCATGATTAATTTTGTGAAATATCTTGTTATTACTCCAGAGGAACTAAGTGTACCTATCAAAAACTGGCTTCAAGGATGGCAAAAATTAAAAGCAGGATTAAATAACATGCAATTTAATAACATAAGAGTTGTAGCTGTCAGTACCAGGCAGAAAAAATTACATCCCCATCTACAGGAAAGATGCAGCAATATGCGTGCCAGACCAAAGAGTTACCTGCAGTCCTAGCTCAAGAAAAACATCTGGAAAAAAAACCTGTCTAAAGATCACACATACACACTGTAGAACTTGCAAGTGACAGTCCTGGGGTAAACAAAGACCCTAAAAGCAGGATGTTCCCTGACCTCAGCAACATTTGCTCATGTGTCTTCTAGGAGACACTGAAATTTTCCCCAGCTTTCAAAGGGCAACTGGAAACATACTGTCCTTTGTTCTTTAACTGCTCACAAGGAAGTCACACAGACTAAGGGTTTGCTAAGAAAATACATTATTTTTTTTTCTAGACTGCCAGTTTTATCTTGATATTGGCTCCCTCTCTTTCAGCAGCACACCAGATGAAGACAGCTTAGTTGTTAGTTTGAGGCACTTCACCCTTTCCTTATTGGGGAAAAAGAATCCCACAAATTCCCAGATTTGAGACACATGCTGTCACCTGGGTGTAAATATATCCAGCGTTACCCTCTTGGCTCTATGACGCTTTAGGCATTTGTTTGGGAGGTGGATAGGCAGAAGGAATTTAAAATCTTAGCTTCAGCCTTCCTCATTTTAAGGGAAGCAAACTCTTTTACAGAGTGCCTCGGAGCCGGCCCCGAGCCTCCTCTTCCCTGCCAGCAGCGTTTGGGGAGGGCAGTGGCAGCCAAAGCCCTGCAGGTCCCCTTGCCTCCCGGCAGCCCTCCCTCTGAGACGAGGCGAGTGGCTCAGGGCTGGTGCTCACTGGCACCTGGGCTTCTCTGCTGTCACCACAGTCTGGCTTCATCCCTCTAATGGCACCGTGCTCAGGACAGCTATTAAGGCAGCCGATAATGGAGAGCACACGTTTGAAAACCTCTTCCCATTCACCATCTGTAACGAAGAACTCATCTCCCCATACTAAGATGGGGAGGTATATCTGTGCTTGCCTCATAAGTCACGTAATTTTAAAGCAGCTGATCAGGAGAGAGTCCCAGTGTGAGTAACAATTCGGTATCTGGCTTCTAGCTCTAACCTGACCACCAGGTCATTTCATAGCTTACCTAATTTTCTCAGAAACTAACAAATGAAAAAATGAAAACTACAACTGTGTTTTGATGGCCAGGTATGCCAGCTTTATTACAAATTCATTTGTTAAGTAAGGACCTTAGAGAGCTTCTCTGAACATTCATCCTAAAAATGGCAACCTTAAAAGATGTGATTTTTTACAGGCCCGAGACTGTAGTTGACTGGGAGACTTAGTGTCTGGAAAATGCATGTCAAAGTCTCACTGCTGTAAGCTTTAATTGGCACTTTCAAAGTTCTTTGAGGGAAAAAAAAGTATAAATCCATTCTCACGGTAGAAAAATGCAGAGATATGCTGAATACTTCTGAGGAAAATACATATGGTCAAAGTTATTCATCAGCTTGGTTTCCAAAGGATGGGAGGCCAATATCCGTCTTTAGAGAAGGATTGAGAGCAGCCCTCAGGAGAAGGATTTGGGGGCGTTGGTGGATGAGAAGCTCAACATGAGCCAGCAATGTGCACTGGCAGCCCAGAGAGCCAACCACATCCTGGGCTGCATCAGAAGTGTGGCCAGCACGGCCAGGGAGGTGATTCTACCCCTCTGCTACTCTGCTTTCATGAGACCCCACCTGCAGCACTGCATCCACTCTGGAGTCCTCAGCACAGGAAGGACATGGACCTGTTGGAACTGGTCCAGAGGAGGCCACCAAGATGATCAGAGGGAGGAAGCATCTCCCTTATGAGGACAGGCTGAGAGAGCTGGGCTTGTTCAGCCTGGAGAAGGTTCTGGGGAGACCTGATAGCAGCCTACCAATATCTGAAGGGAACCTACAGCAGAGATGGGGAGGGACTCTGTCAGGAAGTGTACCAATAGAACAAGGAGTAATGGTTTTAAATTGGAAGGGAGATGGAGATGAGATATGGGGAAGAACTTCTTTGCTGTGAGGGTGGTGAGACACTGGAACAGGTTGCCCAGAGAAGCTGTGGCTGCCCCATCCCTGGAGGGGTTCAAGGCCAGGCTGGATGGGGCTTGAAGCAACCTGGTCTGGTGGGAGGTGTCCCTGCTCAGGGCAGGGGGGTTGGAACTGGATGATCTTTAAGGTCCCTTCCAACTCAAACCATTCTATGATTCTATGAAATAATGCCCCTGGGGGAAAAAGATGGGCAGAAAGTTTCCCTGTCTCTTGCCTGGTGGAGATATTGTCAATCAACAAGGGAGCATGGAGAAAGACACAGAATCTACAGGATGAAGACATTCACGGGAAACAGGACTTTATTAGTCCTGCTCTTTGGAGTGGAAATTGTTTTAAATAGACCTCTTTTCTCAGGACTTGTCAAAACCTAATTTTATACTTATGATTCAATTTCTACTTTGCCACCCTTTCTCCAAGAAAAGTCCTTGGGAAAATGACATGTGACTACCACCTGCCACCAGTGACCACGATGTAAGAGGGAGGACGGGCACAGCGACAGCTACAGGCATGGGACTGCACACCTCAGCTGCTCTGGCACGAAACACCACCTGCCAGCTCAACACTATTTGCATATTTCACGTTAGGAAAGCAATTTGTTATGGTTTTCATCACCATCAGCACACAGAAACACATCTCAAATCATGTCCTCACACTTTGATATGCTTGATGTTACGTGACTGATGAACCACAGAACTTCCAAATGCTTTTCTCTTACAAAGGAATACCCAGTTTTGCTATTTTCCTGATATTTCAAAACAAGGTGTCTTTTTAAATAGCAATACCAAAATTAGTGTAATAAAAAGACATGTAATGTATCTGGCACTACAGATTGCTGGAATTTGTGATCATTTATTGCAGTCAATTGAAGAAGGAATAAAGTTCTGTAACAATGTCCTACCTCCATTTACAAACATTTGCTACCACAAAGGGTGATTTTACTTGGATTCAACTATATCATAAACCTTACATTTTACCTTAGTAAAATCAGCACTGAAATACGTGCTTTCCAAACAAGGCAACATATAGCAATCATTTTCTTTAACTGTACAATGCAACTTTATATATTTTTTAATAAAGTAATTAGAGTGATTCCTTCACACAATAAAGGCTTCATAATTTTAATAATGTACCAAATGTATCTATACTAACTAGCAGAAACAAGTATAATTTTAAAAGAGAAAACTTACTGCAGAAATGCAACACACAGTTTTATAGTGAAGAAAACAAACCAGCGCAGCACGCATCCCCCAGTACTGCAAGAATTCACTTAGACAAGCAGAACAACTTTCCTTTGTCTTCCAGAAATTTAACAGAAAATTGACATAAACCCTGCTGTTTTACTCTGTTATACTAACAAAAAGAGTTACAAAAATAGGTTCAGTCAGTATTTATGACAAAAACATACCTGTGGCTAATCTAATGGCTGTCACAAGCCACTGCTTTACCTTAATGCTCTATCCAGTGACTTGCTAGTATTATCCACCTGGGAAGAGCAGGAAGACGGCACTGAGAAAGCACGGCAGTGCTTCTTTCCCAACTGCAGACACTGCAAGAAATCAAACCAGAGATGATTGTTCATGCCCCACCGTATCATTGTGTCAGCCTTTGCATTCACACCACCGTTGGTTTGACAGATACCACAAGCGAATTTGCAGCATCACCAGGTCTTACTTTGAACTTAATTATTACTGGAGCCTCAGACTCCTCTTTCTCCTAAGTGCCACATTTCCTAAATGCCAGACCACACAAAAGGGCCCCTTTGCCTTCACTCTTTGGCCGTTACCTGTTATTTTGTCCAAACACTCGGTTTCTTCTCTCTTATTTACACATTCCCTAACCAAAGGAAGCAAATGCCTGGTGGTTACCGGCGCTGGTGTGGGAGGTGGTGAAAAGGGCCTTACGCTCCTCAAGACTGAAGTGGTGTCCTGTTCCCTTAGCGCCAGCTCCTTGACAGCTATTTACAGCACTGGTTAGCAAGAGCCTTCTTTCCATTTCCATTTTTTGAAAGAAAGCAAACCCCCTGCCTTTGTGGGGCACTCCAGCCTGTCGGTACAGACAGCGCCCTCAGAAGTGGCTTCCCCCAGGCTGGGGGACACAGCCCGAGCCACAGTCCCAGGGGGGCTCCCTCACCTGCAGGAGAGCAGACAGGCAGGGACCTGGGCAGCTCACGGGACAGCCCTTCCCACAAAGCAGGGCAAGGCTGAAGGTAATTAACTAAAACCAAGAAACCCGTGGAAAAACAGAACCAGCTCCTCATCTGCTGTATCAGAGAGGCACAGCCCTGCAGGCGGGGAGGAATGCAGCTGCAGCATGGGCTGAAGGGGCAATTAGAACTGAAAATCAGGAATGCCAGGAGGAGGAACTAGGTAAACATTCACAGACTGCGTGCTGGGAAGGGTAAAACCTGGCAAGAAAAGATAATGAATTCATTCTCCTTATCCATGGAATGTTGCATAAGATTTAGAGTTCAAAAATAAAAAAGCTGGGGTGGTGTTACTGCGTCTTTGCAAATTATGCTGCTGAGCCTATTCATAATGATGCAGAAAAGGCAGAAGTTTCCAATTAAAATTCCTGCTTCCTATTTGCAACGGTGGGCACTGTGTGATGCAGTATTTTCCAATGCACTAGCAACTGAAGAGGCAAAGCATTACTAGAAATAAGAATTTTAATAAGCAGTATACATGAAAGAAAGCTGACCCAGTGTATCTTTAGGTAGCTGAAAATGTCGATAGATTTTAGGAAAATGAAACTGCTGCACTACAGGTCAACTAGAATGAATTGGGTATAAATACAGGCTAATTTTCCGATATCCAAACTATGCTGCAGAATTTAAATTTATGGAACTTAAAGGTTCAAAATGTAATTACCACTAGTTAGCATCTTCTATGGAAAACAGGCTTTAGTAGATTTCATTCTTCTCTTCAGTGAGGTATTTGGTTGATAAACCTAACAGAACAGACCTCGTATTTATGTAGGGAATCGTCACAGCGAGTCAAACATCTTGACTCACAGCTAGCACGACACTAGGGCAATAAAATATACAGAGGGTGTACAAACTGTCAGGTTCCACAGAGGAGCTTCCCCACTGGCTACAAGCCGGGTGAGTTTTGAGGAAGGTTGTACAGATTTGTGCTAGGACGAACACATTTTAATGCTCTAATAAAATCATTAATGGCAAAGCCATGTGTTCTTACACAGAGCCAGAGTAATGCAAAACACCACACATCATGAAGTTAACCCGACCTTCGTCCAGGTACAGCATCCTTTGGCATAGCAAAAGACAAAAATACCCATACAGGGAAAACATGTGGGCCACAAAATCTCCTAGGCATCTTCACTTATCAAGGAAAAGATAACGCAAATAGCATGTAATAAGGCAGGTTCTAAAGAACAGCATTCTACAGCTGCGTTAAGAGCACCCCCCGCTACTTGCAGTCATGAGCCGACCCTCTCGGAATTAAACCTGCATTTCCATCATGCCATTTACAGCCATCAGTCCAAGACAAGAGAAAACGGAGCTTCTGTCCCCTCTGCACCAAGAGGAAAGAAACCCCAACCCACTCTAATGGCGAAAGAGTTCTTGATTAAGGGGGTTTTACGATCAACCACTGTGCTAAATGCAAACATCAGCTACGTGCTGATCTCCTCAGAGGTGGCTGCACTTCTGAGGAGCGCTATCTAGGTTCATGAACTGCGAAGCTCTTTCAGCACTTTTAAGACACTGCATAAACATTGAAATATGTACAGAAATCCAAGCCCTTATACGTCTCTGTGAGATACTGACTACCAATTTCATATCACTATACTTGCATAGCATAAATAGTATTAAATATCATCTGCACACTGAGCAAATAGCAGGTTGCAGTATCACGTTTATTTACATAGTATCTCTCAGAAAATTCACCACAAGCATTACAGAAACAATAAGCTTCACAACAAATCTGGGTGAGATTTTTCTGTACTTTACATTTTTCAACAACTAGAAGTATTTTATTAGCAATACAGACATGTTTATACATTAAAAATCTATACAACGTCCTTTTCTCTCCCAGTCTCCAAAACGTGTAGGTTCAGGGCCTCTAGGTCCACCCCTCTCTTTTGTAACAGGATTGATTCCATCCGGGAATTCTAAAATTACAGGGAAAGTTCATTAAAATACCTATGATGTTGACAAATATAAAGATGTCACCATCTACGATGTTTGCCTTTTAGTTTCATTTATAAATACAGAATCAGTTCTCTTTTAACAGCAACCTTGAGTTAAACATTTCCCAGAGTCATACAAGAGTAATTTCAGAGCTCTGCGACCACAGTCAGCAATATACAGGAGATCATATTCAGTTATGGAAATAAAAAAGCACCTCAGTGTCCAAAGGCACAAAAGCACAACTGTTTCTCATTAATTCATAGTGAAAACTGGCATCATTCAGGTATGCTGTACGTATGTACACTACATCTAAAACACCAGGTCATTTTCTATGTTTCTTCAGGTCTCTAAATTTAAGCACTCAGATTTTAATTTCAGCTTGAATTTTAGTCAAGATCCTATCATTCTTGTATTTATAACACCATGTTTTCAAGGATGCTGGTACGTTTTTCAAGAAATAGCATGTTGATATTCATCAACACCAGACTATATACCATAGTCACAGAATGTACTATAAAAGCCTAAACAGCTAAAATTAGACTTTTTACCTTCTAAAACTTAATCTAAGCTCACTAAGTCACTGTGATGCCCTTTCAGGAGAAGACAGACTCTTTGTAAGTGATGTATAAATGCAACTTTCAGATCTTTCTGGCAAAGCAACATGCTAAGCTTACGCAGCAATGCTGCTGCTTCTGTTCCCAGCACCCTGCCAGCTTACACCAGCTGGTCCACACCACAGGTCTTCCTGGACTCAACACCCTCACGCTACTCAGCGCTCCCTTACTCAGGATCCCCTCTTAAGAGTAGTACCTCAGGCCAACCACGCAGCACAACAGCCATCCCACTAGGCATCGCCACGCCACAAAGTACTTTTTGGCACAGCACCACCCCAGGCAGAGTGTTTCCTCATCCTGCACTAGGCTCCAGGGCTCCCCGAAGCTCACTGTACCCCACACATCCCCTGGCCCCCCTCTTTATTCAGAGCTCCCCATACATACGCGTAACTCAGGGCTCCCTCAGTTGCATCTGTAACTGAGCCCTGGTAGGCAACACCAATAATGAAAATGAGAAAGGACAATAGAAATCCTGGAGAGCAGAGAAAAAAGACAGTAACGGAGGGAGACTTGTGTAGCTACAGGCTATACATGATGACACATAGGGATGCCTTTTTAAAAATTTATGCAGCCCAGGATAGGAAATGTCAGCATTTGAGCACCTCTGGCAGTACAACGAGAGCAAATGCATCTAATATTATTCTGTAGGTATCATCATCCCAATACCCAAGCACTACTGATGTGCTGACAGTGGATGCAGAAGCTCAAAAGATTTCTCCATGATAGCTACACTGCAGTAGAAATTCAAACAGCCAGTTTAACTCTCATGGTTTTCCTAATAACACAATGGGCGGTCAGGATTCTAACAAATTACCGCTGGTGGTACATATAAAAAGTACATAGGTACAACTAAATTTGAAGGTAAAAGAAACCTTGAGTCTTGCTCTAAACATACAACACCTAAAGATAATTATGTGTTTGTTTTAAATGAAGCAGTGATGGCATTTATTTTCTTGGGAATAAAAGGACAAGAATTAAATAGCTGCTTACACAGTAACTCCAACTCTGAGTCAGTTCCCAAGTGAGTCAATATGAAGTTGCTTGCAGCCATTTTGGAGATGATACTATAATTTTTCAGTCATTCTGTCATCTGGATAGTCATAGTAATCTATTGATATATTAAAAATTGCTTGTCCTAGAGACCTCAAAGTAGATAAACATGGGATACCGCTACTGCTAAAGCATAGCAGAACAACACACTACAGTGAATAACATAAATAAAGCATGACCAGCACTGTTAGGGAAGGGAAGATGGCTAATTAAAAAGAAAGAATCTTTCTTCCTTCTCCTGTAACTTTCTAGCGACTTCAGCAGCAATGTATCTGTGAGTCAATCTCGTTGAGTTCTCTAAATGCAGCCCCACTAAGGTCACTGGAATGCAACACAATTAGCAGTTCATTAGGTCTCCTCTGACCCCGGTAATTGGCTCAGCAAACTCAGTATCTGCTGTCACTTTTCAAAACGCAATCTGCAAGACTAAGAGAAAGCCTGACCACATATCACTTGCAGACTAAGAAATAGAACAGGCTTTTTGTATAATAAAAAGTAGCTGGTGCCCTCATGAGTTTACTACCACCATTTATAGCTGTACTATGATAGATCAATACCAGCTACCTTTCTCAGAATCGTGCAGAGCCATCAAGGTTAGAAAGAACCGCTGCAGAGTGCTGAATGCCTACCCCCCTTCTTAAACTGACAGCAGCACTGCAGCCCAGGGTCTTGCCTCTAAAACATGGTTTGCAATTTCATAAAACATGACTTACTTTCCAGGGGCTCCCTCTCTACACTGGACTCCTCAGATTCATCAAATCGACCTACTGGTAACTTTGGTTTCTTAAGCGGCTGCTTAGCAGGTTCAGATCTTCCTCCTGTCTTGGAGCTGGTAGTCCTCAGAGAGCTGCAAAGCAGCGATGACTCTATCAAACAAATGGACATGCACAGCATAAATGTGAGAGTTTAATACCTGTGACTGTTCAGAGCATCTCTGAAAAACCCTCACGTCAGAAACTAGGGACCAGAGGCCAGCAAAACGAACTCCAAATATTAGTTTAACATTCAACTCCTGAATACCCAAGAAATCAGCACAGATCATTATTTTTGGCCCTAGAAACACATGCAGGCAGAACTGTGTTAGTTGTATAACTCAGCTGACATAACCAGCGTATTTTAAACTACTTGAACTTATCTTCACTGTTATCTATTAGACTCTAAACAGTACTTCTGCTAGCAGTACATTCTGTTTTCGTGGAGAAGTCCTAACCTCCCTCAAGACGCCTGCTGATTTCCATATCTTGGCTCATTGACAGCAGCTTTTGAGTCAGAAAAAGCTTCTGCTTTCCCAAAGGAAAGTTTTAAAACAAACGTTGTTCCCTTAGTAGCAGGCTTTCCAGAATGTTGGTAGAGAATTGTTGGGCTTCCCTTATGATGGTAAAATAATTCAGCTGGTAGCCAAAAGCAAGACAAACTTTGAGCACATTTAAGCTCAATTACAGAACTGCACGCAAATGCTTTAATTAAAAGCATGAAGTTTTTTTCCTTTAAAGTGAATTAAAGAGTAAGGCTAGGTATTGCTTGGAGGCTTGCTTACCTGAGTTCACAAATATAACTTGGCTGACCACAAGGAGGGGCTTACCCCCTGCAGAGCTATGATAAGTAACAGGACAGGAAGGCACACGCGTCGGTAGCAATCGTGAGCCAGCACAATGTTACCTTATCTCTGACAAATGGGGGGCTCCAAGAGGGAGGCAGCATATGGTCATGAATTACCGGAAACTGATGAATGTGTTAAGACTCCTTGCACAAATATGTATGTGTGGTGTGCATGTATGTTGTTAAACTGACCCCGTCTGGCACGCGCATTTGGAGGAGCGATCCCCTGTGCGTCCAGCGCTGCAATAAAGGATACCTGCTTAATAGTCATCCTGACTATATTGAGTCCTGATTTCGTCTTTCACAGCACCAAAAGTCCTACTAACATTTTTTTAAACATAAATGTAGGAGAAAGGCTATTAACATCCATACCTAAAGTTCTTTCAAGCAGTATAAAAATGGAGCTGCACAGATATCACAAGTCATAAATAATGCAAGAGTCATAAACAAATAAAAAATGACTTATGAAGATCTCTCAAAATGACTGATATTTCTCCATCTGGTTAAAAAGTCCACAGTGAGCATGATCTGCTCTCTAAAAATATTTTAGCTACGGACATATGCCTAAAGCAGTTCTGATTTTTCTTAAGAAGAAGAATTCAAACAGAAACTCCCCCTGTACCAGCCTAAGTGCAAAATACTTGAAAGAACTATTATTCTACCTTGCTGAAGAGATCACATCAGGAAACCACCTCAAGCAGCAGGGATTTGACTCAAGTATATATACTCCAACCAACAATGCACCTGTACGCCTGCAATCAGCATATTCATACATCCTAAACCGCCACAACCTTAACTCCTACAGTAACATAAACTGTACTATGCCTGCCAACTGCTGCCAATGCCCCAAAGGAATTTCTTTCTTTTTTTTTTTTTTTTTGCTTTGAGCATGACATAATAGACTATCAACAGTGAAGAATCTACTCCCCCTGCATACATTGGACCTTCCTACTCCTGCCAAGCATCTTGTCATTCTTCAGCAATCTAAAAGAAAACCTAACTAAAAAATTAAATTAAAGCTGATATCTAGTCCAAGTTCAAAGAAAAGTCAGATTAAGGTGATGATACGAATTGATTATCTCAGTCAGCAAAGAAGCAAAATCCATTTTCCTATTTGTAATACTTGATATTGATGAAAACACATTCTTCTTGACAGAGGTGACAGAAGTTCCACATAAAGTACCTCTGAAAAAGATGAGATGAACAATCAACTTCATCAGTAAACTAGAGTCTACAAACTGATCTTTGTGAGAAGATCCTTTATGAGAAGGCACAATGTCATCCAATTTATTAATTATATAGCTGTATTTGATAATAAATTGAGAATCCCAAGCCTTTAAAGTTGTTGCACAGCCAACACCCACACCATTCAGCCCTTTGAAGCGGCCTGCAGTCTGTGATTTATCACACCCAAGCCGTTCGTGCCGCGGGAGCTGTGCACTCATCGGGAGCTCAGGAGACACAACATCACCCAAACCTTGGCAGGAACCTGACAGCCAAATAAGAGCCTAAGAGAGGGGCCACAAACCTCTTCATTTCCCCCCCCCCCCCGCTCTTCTATTAACATATATTGTACTGGTCTGTTCGGGAATACCGAACAGTTCGGGAATACACCGCCGTTCGGTGGCTGACCCGCAGCCGGCCCTGTGCGCCCCGGCGGGACAGACGCTGTCACTCACACACGCTGCTGCGCCTCACCTCCAGCCCCACGTACAAACCACCTCTAGTTCCTCTTAAAAGACATAGGCCAATGACTTCCAAGGCAACAGTAAGCTCCCTCCAGCTGTTCCACAAATATTAAGCCACGGCTTAATATTTTACTACCATTTAAAAGCTCGCAGCAACGATAGGGGGAGAAAACCTCTGGAACCGAGTGAGGCCTGACAGCAGCAGGTCTGCAACACAGGGGAGAACGTTAGTCTCTAGAGAGGGGAAAAAAACATAGAAACCAGCAGAGAAATCCGGGGGCACCCCACCGCCCCGAGCAGAAGCCGCGGGCTGAGGAGGCGGGAGCCACACTACCCTCACGCGCCGCCATCTTAGGGCCCCTCAGCAACCCCCGCACCGACACCCCCGGCCGGCGGCCACTCCTCTCCCCCTCGCTCCAACCCCCCTGCCTGAGGAAGGAAGGGGAGCAGATACTGCGGGGGAGGCAGGAAAGCCCCTCAGCGGCACAAGCGAGCCCCTCCCGCCCTCCGCCCGCCTCTTACTCGCCGCCCTGAGCGCGCCGCACAGCAGCAGCCGCAGCGCCATGGCCGCGCCGAGCCGGAGGCGGCGGCACTGCGCAGGCGCCAGAGGGGCGCGACCAGCCCCGCACCCGCTCGCCCGCCTGAGGGGGCGCGGCGGGAAACGCTGTTCCTGTCAGGGCACCGCAGCTTCCACCGCCCTTCTAAACCAGGCAGAAGTAACTCCAAAGTTACCAGAAAATAATTTGAATAAAGGATCAGGCAGTTGTAACACTCACCGCTCTCCCTCAGTGTAACACCACGTCTGGGCTCACCGGAGCTCCGCCGGGTAACGTTTCGAATACGGCGACGGGAAGGGCTCTCAGCACGGGAAGGACATGGAGCTGTTGGAATGGGACCAGCAGAAGGCCACGAAGATGATCAGAGGGATGGAGCACCTCTGCTGTGAGGACAGGCTGAGAGAGCTGGGGTGGTTCAGCCTGGAGAAGGCTCCAGGGAGACCTTTCAACATCAATAGCGGCCTTTCAATATCTGAAGGGGCTACACGAGAGCTGGGGAGGGACTCTTTGTCAGGGAGTACAGAGATAGAACAAGGGGTAATGGTTTTAAACTGAGAGATTTAGATGAGATATTGGGATGAAATTCTTTGGTGTGAGGGTGGTGAGAGCCTGGCCCAGGTTGCCCAGAGAAACTCGGGCTGCCCCATCCCTGGAGGTGTTCAAGGGCAGGTTGGACAGGCCTTTGAGCAACCTGGTCTAGATGATCCTTAATGTCCCTTCCAAACCCAATCACTCTATGATTCTATGAAGATCTACGTTTTACCGCTCTGCAAATGCCTCCAGCTAACCTTGCTCTTCCACAAAACAGCATTCACACACTGTCCACAGACCCTGACATGCAGAAGGTAACTTGCTCAGCCCCTCCTGGAGACTGGCGTCTCAAATAGCATTTTGTGTTCACATCTAAAGAGTTTAAAAGAATAAATCTCCCTGTTAAATTAACAGCAGCAACGCTCTGTTGAGTTTATTGCGCTACATCTGCAATGCCTACACACTGAAAGTGATTAAATTAACTGGCTGCCTTATGTGTGACATTTTCCCAAGCAGCTTTTGTAACGTGGTTAATTGGACATTAGAGACCAAAAATAATGGGAAACGCTTTTCTTTAACAGCAAGATGCTGCACCTCTAGATCAGAGAGAATAAAGAGGAATATTGTTGGCTTATGCAGAAAAAAATGCTATTCTGCCCAAAAGCAGGAAGACAAAAATCCAGATTTATTCCAAGTTCGAGAACTTACCATGTATGTGCTCAATACAGTAAACAGTATTGTGAAATCCTTACCTTAAAAATACTTATACCAAGCTGTCTGCAGATACCAAGTAATAGTAAACTCTGTTCCTTGTCAGCTTAACACAAATTCATGAAAATCATGCCTATATGCCATCTCAAATGGGAAGGATGAAATAGCAATGTAAGACAAATCAGGAACTGATCTTCCACCTACAAATAAGCCGAGGTCTTCAAAACATATTTTTTTCTAGTGTTCATTTACTGTATCGCTGTAAAAACGCAAAATTCACTTTTAACTCCGGAATTATATATGTGTAGACCTTGTGGCTGAGGAGGTAATGAATCCAAACATCGGTAAATACAAACATAGCACAGGCCACAGAAATTTCCCACTTTATGACTAAGTGCAATGTGGTGTTTTTGTTTTCCTCTCTCTGCTTGCCAATCATTTATCTCAGATGATACCGTGTGCTGCTTTGCTCTGCTGTTCTAAAAAGCAAGGGGCAAAAAAAAAAAAAAAAAAAAAAAAAGGCATTATTAGAGTGGGAATGTATTTCAGGTATTGTTGTGTCATAAGGACTTGACTACCACAACTCTAATGAAGTACTCTTTTAAGTGTGTATATTGCCAAACCGCAGGTAGTCAGCTGAAACTTGCAAGCTACAGAGAAAAATAAAATTACAAAAAATGCATTAACAAACCAAATGCAAAATCACTTCATTATAAACTATTATTGCTATATTCATTTCAAATAATACAAAATTATTAATTATATACAAAAAAGCCTCCCCAGAATTTTGGTAAATAGGAGAACATTTCAGCTTCTCTAATTGCTTCCACAAGAGTAATTTTTTCATTTTATTAACACCAGATGCAATAACACAATGCTAAAAATAAACATGCATTATACAGTAAATTTATATTTTTCAAAAAATGATCATTACAATTAGTGAATGCACATGTAACTCTTTCCCTCCCACCTTTAGTGAATTATTGTTTGAAACAGAGAGAAGGGAAGGAAGGAGAAACCAAACAATGCTATTCAGCACCAGTAGAAAGTCAAAAGACCTTTAACATTCCTGTATATCAAAAACATTTTATCTGTATCACTAAACAGGTAAAGTTTACAATATTGTCCCATTTGAGGATGTATTGATTTATATTTACAATACTTTGCAGTCAATAAAACATTTTAACAATATTTAAAAATTGCTTAAATTCATAAAAGTATTGCAGAAATTTATAACATTTACTTGTTTTACGTACATACAAGGAAGTCCATGTAAAACTGTCCAGATCATCTCAAAAACTGACAGAATAAGGAGCAATTGTAATACAGTTTGCAAAACCCCAATTATTTGAAGGCAGCTATCATTAAACATTCAAAAATCCTTAGTTGCCATTTGCTTCTGAAAACTAAGTTCCAGCAAAAAAATTGAGTATGTAAACTAACATGGGTTTGAGATCAGTAGAAAATATATTCCTACAGGCATAACACATTTAACAATTATGATAATGATTTTGTAGAAAACTGTTAAGCTGTAGTGATATCTGAACAGACAACTCAGTGACAGTCTTTCTGGAGATCCACAGATAGACTCATTTTCAAATATCCAGTATTTTAGCAGCTCATTGGGCTTCCAGTTAAACTTCCTACAGTGCTAAAATACGATAACTGAACCTGCAAGACCTTATCTGAATTTTAAAATCCAATTTATTTTGGTGTCTAAAGCCTCCTGTAAAATGTAGCCAAGTAACATTGACTTCTGTAGTCTAAGAGCCAATGTCATCAAACCAAAAATATGCACTGTACTTTAATCTTCAAATAATTAGGTACCCAAAATTAAGAAAAAGTAATAGAAAAGTAAAAAGAACAAAATAAAAAAAGTATTGCACAGCCACATTACCTAGAAAGTAAAGTTGATGTTAAAAAGCCCTAAGTGTGGATGATATAAATTATCTTCCATATAAAAAGTATAAATATCTCTTAAAATACAGCTGCAGCTACACTTGAATACCACACATTATTTGATTCATCTGTTAATGAGGTAACAACCAAGTCTCTTACACTGCTCTTTTCTACTGAAAATATTTTAGGGCAGCAACAAGAAAGAATTTTTCTAAAAATATTTCTGAATCAAGAACAGCAATGTGTGCAGCTCTCCCTATGAGAGAATCTGCTGTATTGGGTAATGCATTAATTACATTATAACGAACCAAATTACATTCCTTATTTTGAAGAACTGGCAGAAGCAGGTTCTGGATCATTTCAGCATAAATTGGTCCTGTAGAGAAAAAGAAAAGTTGTACTGTGTTAATCACCAGAAACAAATACAAGTTTCTTCACCTTGCACCAAAATGAAGACATTGCAGAACAAGAGAGCTGAAGATATGTGTTATGCTGTTGTTCTGTTAAGAATATACAGGAAGTTTAATTTCCTCAGAAATCTCGGAAAAATAATTTTAAGCTATGCATTTTAGTATTTGCATATTTATAGTGAGAATGTGCTCATCATTACTGATTTGCTACACTGTCTAAAAGGTATTTATTTATCAATATATAATGCTAGAATACAATTGTGCTGGGATGTCGTCGTGGTGAACATGACAACCAACCACCCCTGAAAATGGGAAACCTACCTTTTCTTTCAGTGCTAGTATTAAGCCTAAACTAAATACAGCCCACATGCTCGGCACTACAACTTGATGTCCTCGAAAAATCAAAGCTATTTCTCCTCCCTATTCACGGAAGAACACATCCAGCGCTGTGTTTGTCCCACCTAACTTTCAGCAAGAAATGTAGCTAGAAACGTATTCAGTGCCATCTCCCGCGTGTGACAGACCAGGACAGATGCAGACAGCACTTCAGCTCCCACATGGTTTTTCTCTCTCCGTTACTACAGAATGGGCCCAGGGTGTTGAAACACGTAACAGAATCAGTTAAGCATCCAAAATTAAACGGGATGAATCTGAGACCTATGAAGTTTAACCCATGTAGTCTGTTTATTTTTGAGAATATTTATTACCTGATTGTTTATCCTTTAAAGCTGTTTTACACATCTCGATGCGAGCAGAGTGATAAGGAACATACCGATCCTGCAGAGATCCTACTAACACAATGTTTTTGAAGTAATGAAGACCTACAGGAAAAGAGAAAAAGGTATCTATCATAATGAATCCCTTACCAATTACTACAGAATAATTAAATGTTTTACAACTTAAATTTGCTCGAAAAGACAGAAAACTCAATGAGAATAGGCAGAGCTATAGAATAATGGAATGTTGGGTCCCAGCCATTCCTTTGTACATATTTCAATACAGAGGAGCATGAGCCAATGTGATGTTTCAGATTTAAACAGAGCACAGTTCAAGCCTCTGTCTTGCTTCTGAAGAATAAAGAGGTTGGTTTCAGGCTGACGAAAGGAAGTAAAGCCTCCACATTGCTTAAAGAATCCTGCAGCAGGATTAACGCTGACCATCGACACGTACACAATCCAGGCCACCAAGAGCAGGTCCTCTGTTAGGCACTGCCTCACTGGGAGGTTTCACCAGCTCAAGCACAGGTGCAGGGTCCACCCAACACAACTCCCCACATGTAACTAAACCTTGATAATTAAACCCAGACTTCCTACTTCTGGGACAAGCACTTTAAGGGTAAGATGATGCAACAGTAGGAACCACCAGTAATGATGGAGTTACAGTCCTTAAGACTTTTAATTGTTATGTTTTCTCTAAAAAGTTTCTGCAGATCTCTGGTGCTGCCCATCTGCTTTAGGACAGATACAATGAAGCATTTTAGGAAAACAGGTTGCCTTTGCCTTACGTCAGCCCCTTCTCATTATCACAGCCATCTACAGTGAAATACAAAGGCAACTGGGGCAAAACCCGAAAGTGCTCCAACGTTTAGGTGTATGTAAAGGTAAGCTGTTCTGAAAGGCAGCCAGCCTGAACAGTTCTCTGGGGATCTCCTAGCTGTCAGCTGGCCTATGTCTTAGCATTGGGAGATTTGATCCAACTCTATTTGCTCCAGTACTAATGAGTTTTGCACTGGTCCTATTAGCGCTGCTTTTAATTTCCAGAGAAGAATAGTCAGATCCTGCAACTGTTTGGTTTTAATTTATAAAACGTACTTAGTGCATTCTGAGAATTATCAAAATAATACAAATAAAGTAATTCTTCAAAGGCGCTTCTTGGAATCTGCAGCAAAGATTTTGTTAGCCCCCACAAATAAAACTTTTCCTTCATTAAAAAAAAAAAGATCTGATTGTGCAGATCTGCAATCTGCATTTGCTGTCTGCTTTTCAGAAGCTATACTGCCAGGACAAATTTCTGGATTCTACTTTCCCTGGTTTGTTCAGACTGAATACATACTGAGTATCATTTCTAAAACCGTCAACAGAGCCCAAAGTGAAAAATCTTCCATTTTTTCAGAGGTTGTTCCCTAATTTTCAGTGTTTTATACACTCCACGTGATGAAGACTACATTTCCACACCAAGTCAGTGACAGAAACAATGCTGAACTTTAGCATGTGAAAAAGTACATGTATCTTTTCAGATTTCACAGAAAATTGAAAAAAATAATTCTGTACATCCATCAAAACATACAGAAAATGCATCCAAACTAGATCCTGGTTCCTGTCCTCTTAAAATAGAAATGTTTGGTGTTTTGGTTTTTTGTTTTTTTCTCCTGTGCCCACTGAAAAACAACACCTTCTCAAAAGATCAGCTAAATCCCTGCAGTCTTTCATTTGACATCTGATGAAAAATGACTGCAGCAAACCTCACAGAACGATACAGGTGCCAGTTCCAAAACTTTGCACTGAGTTAAAAAGGATGCATTTGGAATAAATCAAGGACAGGAATTTTCTGCAGGCTAATATCTGTAATACTTTTGTAAATTCCTTGGGAGTCTATTTTGTATTAAGTTTTTTTGATACACACTTTCCCTAGAAAAATATCCATTAGCATCCATGTACAAAGTACAAAGAAGCAGACTGCCTAGCTCTTTTAATCAACCTGAAGAAGGGAAAGATATCCTGGAGAATCTTCAGAGGAACATCAGTCTACATCAATTAACATTTAAACAGATTCTCTTAATCCTCACATGTGATATGATACAAGCCAACAGCACCACCACAAAAAAACCCAAACCCAAACAGGCTTACAACACCAGAGACTAATAAATTAGGCATCCCCTTTTGGTCAACATTTTTATGCTTTATATTGTGGTTCATTGAGCTTTTTTGTTGAATCCACAATATTACAAAGGGTCGTGACCAGCAGCACAGAGTCCAGTTGGAGGTCCACAACAAGTGGTGTTCCCAGGGGTCAGTACTGGGTCCAGTCCTCTTCAATATATTCATCAATGACCTGGATGAGGGGATGGAATGTACCCTCAGCAAGTTTGCTGATGACA
>JAOTQQ010000023.1:86879223-86897505 GCA_026546715.1 Gallinago undulata
ACTGTGGTGAAAGATCAATACAGACCATCAGAAATTTATGTAAGACCTGACATGAGGAAAACAGTTTCTGAAGCTACACTGAAGGGCATGTGTTTATTTCTTAGCTCTGCAATGACCTGGACAGGCTTCTGTCCTGCCAGATAATCAAAGCTTCGATGGGTACGACTGAGCAAT
Organism: Gallinago undulata; assembly: GCA_026546715.1. Classification (NCBI taxonomy): domain Eukaryota; kingdom Metazoa; phylum Chordata; class Aves; order Charadriiformes; family Scolopacidae; genus Gallinago; species Gallinago undulata. The sequence goes on from JAOTQQ010000023.1 coordinate 86,879,398, forward strand.
TTGACTTGCTTCAAAGCTGCATTAACTTTGAAGGCAGCACTGGTGTAAGTGGGTAACCGGTCCAGCTCACCTTCAGAGGGCCTCTCAACCTAAAGTATTCTCTGATTCTTGCCAACCAGTCGTCTTAAAAGACAAATTGCTGTTGGCTGGAATCAAGCTTCCACTCACTACACACGTGTAGTGAGCACAAATATTCTGTTCAGAGGAGACCACCACACGTGCTGGGTGCTGCACTGGTGCAGTTAGCTTTGGCAGCACCAAAACCAGTACCCTGCTCCAGAGCATGGCTCTGGGTTCTGCCCGCACAGGGAGTGCCTCTTCTTATCTCAGCATGAGAATACAGCACAATAAATAGCATTTTGTCATTACCTGACGGCAGGAGGCTTTGCGTTCACCTCACAGCACAGTGTCTCAAAAATTCTCTTGAGTTTTCTCGGCCTGAGATTATTTTAGTTTGTTTTAGCTATGACAGCAATCATCTGGCAGTGAAGTAACGACTCAGGTCTAAAATTTCTTTAGCTTTGCTATAGTTTCTATTAATAACAAGTAGTTACTCTGTGTTGCTCTAACTGTGCATGACTAGAATAAAGCGTGGTGTAGGGGAGTGGGGACAAAGGTACCACGTGCCAGAGGTCCCCAGGAGCCTGTTAGTGGTCACTGCAGAAGCACAATCTTACAAGTCAGGAAAGAAAGTGTAACAGAGAACAGATAGGGATAACAGTGGGATGACAGAGAACGGAAAAAATGAGTAAATGGGAAAGACAAGAAAGAGTATGTGGGCAGATGAAAAGTACGAGAATAAATGCGGGCAGACGCAAGGCCGAGGAGGCAGAACCTCCTGCCATGAACACAACTCTCCTTACACGGCAAGCCCCGGGATGCTGATGTCCCACTGATGAAGGAAGGCAGACACCACCAATTTTAGGGCCCAGACAGCTTCTAAAAGGGGAGCCCACCGTCTGAGAAAAGACACTAGAAAGTTTCTGGGTAACAGCTTTAGCCATATTAATAATGGGACTTTTCTGCATTAATCTGGACTATGAATTTTACTAGTACTGTAACTAGACTAATAGTAATTTTTTTGGCTGCATTTTAACGAGATTATTAAAACGCTAATTGGACTACCAATAAATTCTTATCTCTGCATATGAAGTGTGCTCCCTTTTGCCCTTAACAAGATTTAAGAGTGTACAAGAGGGCCCAAACAGGTATTTCTGACACACGGTGCTGTCAGCCTTTTTGCCACACTAAATCATTACAGGTCCAGGGCCTGACCGCTCATTTGGCTGGGCTGCTGAGCCACGCTCGGGCAGAGAACACTTCCTTTAGTAGACAGGGAGATTTTATGAGGAGAAGAAACTGGCACCATTCAGGAGAACATGGCTAACTAGCACAAAATCCGTTTTCTTTACAGTGGGACAGCCAAAACGAGGTAGGAAGGCATCGACTGCTTGGACAGAGGATTTCTCAATACTACTGTGCTGGGCTGACATGCAGTCTGCATAACACAATCACAAAGTACTTTTTTTTTTTTTTTTAAATCTTCCATTTAGACAAAATCAACCATGTCAAATCTTGCCTATCTCAAAATAGAAAAAAACTGTTTAAAAGTGAAGTTATGTTTAAACATGTTACACGTTTTCTCTAGGTGAGTGAGGCTTACGAAACACATGCAGAAATTTGTAAGAAATGCATGTGCTTAGCCAGGCAAAAAACTTCCAGGTGTATAATTTGAGAATGCCTAAACAAATATATGAAGTCAAGCTTCAATTTGCTCCTTTGGTCTATGGATGAGCTAACTGCAGTAACACAGCTGCATGAGTGAGGTGGTCTGCCCAAACCTAAGTAAGGTGCTACCCTACTTAGAGAAAATAAATGGAACAGATATTCCCTGGAAGTAACTTAAAAAGGAAGCAGGAATGCATAGACTGGGATGAGCCTTCTGTTAAGAGGCAAAATGTGCTTTTTAGCAGATGAAACAATCAGAAAACATCAAATGATGAAGTATTTTTTTCATGCAGCTGCCCTTCAATGTCACAGATAAGATGGAACTTCCCTGTAGGAATGACAATACAGTCTGCTAAGACATACTTGGTGAAGGGACTAAAATCACAAGAAAGCTAACTTTATCTTGACATAGTGTTATTGCAGTTTCCTTCTACTTTCTCAAAATATTATCTGTTTTTCTGCAGAATCATACCATGCAGGATCTGAGGAAGCACAGAACAGCAGTTCCTTAAATGTAGCACTGAACTCTGCCAGGACCAGGTGAGCTTTCAAACCTGCTCAGTCTTCTTCCAGCTGGGAACCCCCTCTCTCTCCTTCGTCCTCCTTTCCCCTACTCCTCCCTCTCCCTGAATGTCTCTTTCCCATCTCTCTTTTGGCCTGCTCCTGAGCATCATAGTTCAGAATAACACAGGGCTCTAGTTTTAACTTTATTTCTATAAAGAGTATAGAACGGATATTACCTGATTTTTGAAAGGGTTAGATTATAAATTTGTATATACTGTATAATTTCATCTAAAAGGCGATCTGTCATGGAATCAAAATCAGCAAAGGTATCATTCTGTAAAATAAAAGAAATAAAAAATAATAACTGTATTTTCCAGTGCAGCAATATACATTCTGCATTAAGTCTGAATTCTTATTCTCCAGTGTATTGATTAACAGCGCACAAATAACAGCATCGATGTTAACTTTGAATACAAATGCTACAGCTAGTTACTATCATTTTTTCAAAATTTTTTTCTGGTAACATGGAATAAAGTGATACATTTTACTGTAAGACTACTTACTTCTAATACACCAAAACAAATCTTAACATTACACAGCCAGCCTTATTTCTAAGCTTCCCCTACACATAATCTTCTCTGCATATTCAGAACTAAATCACACTGCTTATGAAACAGAAATGAGATAATTACTGCAGCAGCAGAAAGAGTCTACTTTAGTACTGTTTATTCAAAACAAAACAAATCCTTAAAGCTTATTCGCAATTCACAGCTGATTCTCTACAATGATTAGCAGTAAGAAATTAAAAAAGAGGTAGGCAAAGCTGCCTAAAACTTTTCAACACAAGTTCCAAAGGATCTGTGCTAAAATCTGCAGTGCTCAACATATTGATAAACAGTCTGGGAAGGGGAAGAAGGAGATGAGATGTCAAGGTCTGGAGACAAAACCAAATATCCAGCATAGTCAAATCTAGAACCAACCAGAATTTCAGAAGAATCTTACAGTACTGCATCCCCGGGTGATAAAATGGCAAGAAATGCAAAATAATGTTCTGTAGGGAAAAACAGCACTACACTTTTATGCAAACAATAATCTATACATCTTCATTCTATATAATCAGCTGTGTTAGAAAAGGAAAGAACAGAAAATATCAACATAGCACTTTGTAAGTCCACAGTGCACAAGCATCTTAAAGTCCCAGTCTAGTTCCGATCATCCTATTTTAAATGACAAGAAGTTTCTAAGTGGGCAGGGAAGGATATCATGGATGACCAGAACCTGTTTCACATGTGATCCTGAGAAATACTGAATGGACTAAGTCTCTTCAGTTGCCTCCTGCAGGAGAAATTAACACTTATTTATAAAATGCTTAATTACCTGAAGCACAAAATGAGGAATGATTAATGACTATTTTTTTTCAAAAACAAGTTGTAGGTGAATTTTTTTAAATCTTCTTGTTTGCAACTGAATTAGTAATGTATACAAACCATAGAATTAATCTCAACTGTGGAAACTAGAAGTAAAAACATTCAAAAAGAAGCAGCCTACATGAAAGAGAAAGGTCCGTGAGTAGTTGTTAGGCTCAGCGGTCTCAATGGAATTCCCAAATCAGAAAGTTTCAGAACTGCTGACTGCCAAAAACTCTAGGGCTGGAGAAGAGAAAGCACAGCTTGGTGCCCGTCCAGCCTGTTTCCCAAAGCATCCCAGCAGCTATTGCCAGAAAAATGCTACTTCACCAAGTGAACCTTTTGTTTGAGCCATTGAAGAGACTCTTTGTTGTAATTCATCCCTGAAGTATGTCTAATACAGTATGTAACACACACACACACAAAGCTAAAAATTGGTCTTCTGTATTTCTCAAGTTTACTTCATCTGAAAATAGTACAATTCGCAAAAGGTTAATACCAGAGGAAATTTGATATTGGTTCAGTGTCATGTTGTGGATCTTACAGTACACTGACAAATGAATTAGATACAGGTTTTTTATATTTCTCAGATCCTGTGAAATAACACAACTCCCTTCTTGCCCACACCAGTTTTTACTATTACCATTTTTACCACTAATATCCAGGTTATTTTATATACAATCCTAACTGCTTATGGTGAGAACTTAGGAGGTATCAGGACTCACAACAAAATGGCAGCAACAAATGTTATCCCTTATATGTTTACCTTCAATATGATACCAAGTTTTGAAATTACTTTAGCACAAGTGACAGATCAAACTATGGAATACAGTAAAAATATACAGAAAGTGGTAAGCTGCAACACGATACTGCCATTAAATAAACATGACTGAAGTTGTACACTGTTTGTTTTACAAAAAATTCTTTTTAGTTGGTAAATACCTGATTCCTTTCGGACATAAGAAAATCTATTCTTCCTCCAGGCAGCCCTAGCTCAATGTACGTCTTCACTAATCTTAGATCTGCGCTGTTACCTTAAAAGGCAAAACAATCAAGAGTTAGATACTGCATAGTTAATTTGCAATAAAAACACTTAGAATACTGAAATGAACTTATAGCACAACTTTATATTTAAACACAGCTAATTATATTCTCAGCCCTAATTAAAATTCAGTTAGACTCAGGAAGAAAAACTGCAATGCCAAATGCAGTGACAAAGCAGTCTATAAAAATGACATATAATGCAGACGCTGTTTTAAAAAAAGCAAGAATTTAGGAAGTCATATTTGATTTTGTCTTAGTGTCCAAAGGATGCATAGCAGGGTGAACATTGCTTTCTTGACAACCTAACTAACTTTGATAAAAGTCAATTAAAGAACTCAGAGCTAGCTTAAAGAATTCAGTGAAGTAGCAAGGAATACAGATAAGTTGTAAACATTTTCATAGAATAAAAAGGCAGAGTGGACTGTCAGCCAATAAAGATACCTCTAGACTGGTACCCAAGGCAACAAATGTTAGTTTAACTGGCATGCTGAAGAGTTCTCTACATCAATGATACTGTATGCTTTTGAAGAGAGAATACCCTTTCTGCCTTAGAGACCAAGATTTTTATTTAAATCTGTTATCAATAGGAAAGAACTTGTATGAGCTCACCATTTCATAAGAAAATTCTAACTAGATGGATTTTCTAAGGCTTCAAAGACATGGCCAAGTTAACTTTTGTGTCAATTCTAGACACATATAGCACTTAAACATGTATGCTAGTAAGAAGGAATACTTGTGAGTTCGCTATTAAAAGTGCTTAACACAGGATGCTTTCTGCCCAGAGGAGCAAAGAAAAACTATTCTGGTTCTTTTATTTTTAAACTTAGGTATTTGAAAAATTAACAAGAAGGTGGTGCAGTGTCAGTCCAGTCCAATATTCTATGTATTTCTTGTATTTCCTTACATTGTTAATTTAAGAAGGTTCTCAAAAAAAACAAAACCACTGGTATAAAGCTATTAATATCTTAACCAATAATGTATTATTTCATAACGTGCATATATGCTTTGAACCAAAAGCAGGTGAATACATTCAAGCTTTTTAAATCTTCCAATCATTCCTTCACATAGCAAGAGATTTTCTCATTTCTATTACAGTAGGGTCCCGGTCCTTGGAAATATTCAAAAATCTGACTGGGTTGGTCCTGGCGACACTGCTTTGAGCAAGGAGTTGGACTAGACAATCTCCAGAGAGCCCTTCCAATCTAAACTGTCCTGTGATTCAGTAATCTAAGCTTTTAAAATATAAGCATTTATAAACACTTGTCTACATTTTACATATACTATTTTTTTCCTAACAAGATACATGTATTTTATTTTCCTTGAAAATGTAACATTACAAATTCTAAACAAAACTGTTTTGTTAGTAACTCTGTTTTATTATCATGATACAGACATGATACAGACCATGATACAGACCATGATACAGACAAAATACCTATATGACATAAAAAGCTGGAAGATGTACCTAATGTGAACTATGGCGTGAAATGGGTTCACATGCATTAAATTTTACTAAAAACAAATGTGACATAAAGTTCTGAGTTTAAACAATTCTATAGAACACATTGTCAAATGTAGCAGTACAATGTCAGACTCCCATTTCCCTCCAGGGAACCTATTTCAGAAGCATTCAGTTCAGAGTTCAAATAACCAGCAATTTAAACTGCTCTCTTATTCACTATCCCATTTCCCCACATACCATCTAGGCCATGGACACAGACTATAAGATGTATTCCTTCTTCTGAACAGTCATCCTCTTCCATACTGAAATAAGGTATCGAAGAAGCCAGTTTGAAAACATCACTATACATAAATCCAGGAAGTTTAAGTTGCTTCAATTCTTCTTTAGCCTGTAGGAAACTGGAACAAAACCGTATTTATGATAAAACAACATTTACTATTGCCAAAGTAGGGTCTCCTAGATACAGTTTTCTACTGTATTTACTTTGTCTTCTATGTAATTGGTATCAAGGAAAATATATTTATCAAATAACTCTTGACAAAACAAACCAGTTTATTACAGCTTCCTGCAGCCCCCTTTCTTCTATAACAAAAGCCTTACCCCAAGCTCTACTCTCTTCTCTCCTTTGAACATCTCTGCAATCTCTGAAATGCTTCTGAAACCACTGAAGATTCTGGGTCAGATCTGGTCTTGTGAACCCAACAGCTTTGTTTAAATGGAGTAACAAAATTACAGGAATTGTGACCAGTCAGAAGTCAAGGTGAAGATTTTCACTGACTTTTAATATTGCCAAACGTAAAACCTATCTCCTAGGTCAGCAGAGAGCTGGAGCCAGTGCTGTACCTGCTCACCAGAAAGCCCCTCTGGTAGGCTGGATAACTGATACTTGCTTCAGAAGCTGCCAGATCCAGACCTCTGATCTTTTACATATTACATGAAGGCATACACTAGACTGTTTCTCATACCTGAGCTCTCCAGTGCCAGGAGTTCCTTGTGTTGCTCCCTTTCTTCCCCTTCCCTTAGGTTTTCGTGTCTGACCTTCCTACCTAATTAATTGCATATGTTTCCCTGCAGCACTTCAATTTTATACTTCTTTATGCTTCTTTCCCTCCTTAATCCGTCTGTTCTGCGTCATCTCTCACGGTGTCTTGCTGTATCCCACCCTCTTCTGCCTGCTCATTGTTTTCCTTCCATTCTACTTTATGTTCTGTGTTCCCAGCTTTATCTTTAGCTCATTTCTCACTAACTGGCAAGAGCCAGTGGAGCCACCCTAAACAGAAACCACTGCAGGCAGTTGGTCTTATCACTCTACAGCAGAAGTCATTTAGTTTGTATTCAAGGAACGTTTTCTGAACTGAACATACCAAGGCTGGTTCTCTATGGAGGAGATTATGCCCTCTGGAATTCCAGTTATCCCATGCTCCAGGAGACTCTGTATTCCCCAAGGCCGAGACCTTGATTTTACTCCAAGTTTCCTCTTTTTTTATTGTTACAGAACACCCTAAATAGTATCTGCTTTTCATCCTTCCCATTCCACACCAGTATCCACTCTCCAATATTTAAGAAGCTACCTTTTTGTCCACTTCTAACCTGTTTTCCTCCCCCACTGCTCAATCCTTCCTCCTGTTCTCAGCTGCTTATCACAAACTATCTGGTCTTTTACCTCTTCTGCCTACTTGGCATCCTCCCTGTTTCTACCTTTCTTCTAAGCATTTTTCTTTCTGCTAGCACTGTTTTACTTCCAATAAAACACATTAAACTGCTGCTTCCCATGCTCAGTTAGCAACAGGGGAAACTACAATGTTTACAAAAGAGGGGATCAGGAGATGTTTACAGCAATCTGGGATCCCTGATGTTCACAGAAATTTGGCTTTCTGGTATCCAAATTACAGTGTAATTTAGAACACTGCGGTCTCCGAGGTATTACGTTTTGAATATCTGAAGTTAAGACTGAAAAATAAAGCCATCACGTTGGCTAGCATTGCACATTTGCTTCACTTAACTAATTAGGTGAATGACCAGTTACAGAATGTTTTTTGGTTTACGTTTTTAAAACTTAAAGCATATTTTCCTATGCTTGCTATTTTAACACCTTCTATTTCATAAACTACCATTTTTATGTTCAATAGCCATTAAGACATCACTTTTTGGCCAAAATATTTTTTTAAAAAGGAACAGCTTAGAGAAACAAAAAGAATTGTGTTTTGCTTGAAGCTTGTCAAACCACATGAAATTACAAGATAACTCATAGAAGGAATTCACTGCTATCATACTTTCTATCTGAACATATGAACATCTAAAATGTGATGTTACTTGAGTGCGTAGAATCCACAAGCCACAGTCCTGGGGGCACTCTAGAGCCTAAACATGCTTCTTTTCCCCTTCTATATTATGTTAACATCATTTCTAAAAGTAAAAAAACTTTGTTTTGAAACGATCACTTACGCCAGCATTTGAGGTTTTGGGGAGCTTTCATACCAGGACACAGATGAAGCTGAGGTGTAGGATGTGCTGCCTGGCTGTTGTGTAATTGCATCAGATTTAGTCCTTGAAGAACACATAACATTGCAAGGAGAGTCTCTCAGAGAAGAAGGAAAAGACAGACAACCAGGAGTACAGACAGGAGGCACAGCCATTCTGTCTCGCAGATGCCCACTATCAATCCTTTGAGATCTCAGGGTGCTCTCTTCTGCTGAACCATGATCCTGGTCAGCACTGGAAGCTCCATCTAACATACTATAGTCTGTTTCTTCATAATAACCATTTTCAATCATTTCTTGATCCTCCTCTTCTTCCTCATCTTGCTGGGAAGAGCAAATATTTTGTTTTTCATATGTTTCCTTCTGAGGACTAACAGGATTGCTGTTGTCCAGAGGCCAAATATCTGAAATATCTGTGCTACTTCGAGAGCCAAAATAGTTTTCGACAAGCCCTTGCTTTACCATGTCAGTACTACTGGTTGGAGAAGGGTTATCTGTACCAGTTTCACTTCTAGCTGCTGACAGCTCCTCAGTTGTCTCCTTTAGTTCTAAAGGCTCGTTATGTTTTCCTTCATTTGCTTTTTCAACCTCATACACTGCATTTGCAGATGAAGAACCTGAAACCACAGACGGCTCACCCATGCAAGTAATTTCCAAATGCGATTTAACTGCTTCTTCTGTAGTGTTAAGATGCCTTGCAAGGTCCTGAGAGTCCTTCCAGGTTGTGCCAAGGTCTGTCTGTTGGCTGTAACTTTTCACATCAGTAGATGTATCCTCATCTGAAACAACTAAGTGTAAAAGATCTCTTGTTCCTGAGAGCGAGGAATGTATAGACAGAGTTTTATTATCCGAGTGTCGTGAAAATACAACACATTGTTGCTGCAAATTGCTGTTTGATTTTTTACTGTCATCACATTTTGGCAAGTCAATTGCTCCGAGACCCAATACCATTTTACTGTCACTTAGCTGGCACTCAGGTACAACACATATCTTCGAATTCTCATCAGGTGACATCTCATCATCATCCGAAGGCAGAGAATTTATGGACGTCAGGGATGACTGTATTTCACTCACAGCGCTGGTACTCTCAGTGCAATGGCTTTCTATTGCGTTTTTTATAGCACAGTCCAGTTTCAGTAAGAGCTGAGGAAATACTCTCTCACCATTGTGTGCACTTTGTGCTTGAACATTTTCAAAAACCTGATCGGGATTGGGGTGAGTTGCAAAAGAACTTGGTTCACTTTCTACACCTGAATCTGAAAACCTAGAAGAGGCATAAGTCATGCTAACATCTGGTAATTTAGTCACGTCTCCACTTGCAGAAAGTTGACTTTCTTTTACAGAAAGAGCAGGCTGATTACTTTTCATTTTTGTCAAGATGTCATTGGTGTGTCTGAAGTTTCTTTCGTGGGGATCTTCCTTTTCAAGCACTGGCTCCCCTTCTCCTGAATTCAATTTATTTCCAGATTCTGAAGGCTGAATATTCAGTGTCTGCAGATTCTCTCCTTGCACTCCATCTTGTGGAAACTCAGCCCACGATCCAATATGAACAGTTACTTTCTCCCCTTCGTAGGGATTTTTATTACTTGGTTTCACCTCAGTTGTCCTGACTGCTGAGGAAGCTGGTTGATCTCCATGACAACCTTCAAGTGTACCTCTGGGCTGTAGAGCACTATCTTCTTGTAGAGTTCCAGAATCTGTCTGGGAGATAGTAAGCCTACTAAAAATAGCCACATTTTCACAGTGCACGGGGCTATCTGGACCTGGTTGGACACCTTCAATCACGGCAGTCTTTTCCTCAGTTCCAGATGGTAAAAACTGAAGTTCTCCTTGACTTATTTGCCTGGTGCAGGATTTTGCACCACAAGGAAATACACTCAACGTAGGGTCCAGCCCTTTGTTAGCATTGCATGAAGGCCTGCCTTCTGAGCTTTTAGAGGCATCTTCCAGTGCTGTACTTTTCAAACATTTGTAGCCTACTAAGACCACAGAGTCCTTAGAGTTCTGTTTCACAACTTTTTTTGTGCTTTCAGGTTTCATTGTCTTCATGAGCTTAGTAACCTTAACTTTGGATTTATTTGCATCTTCATTTTTCCCTTTCAAAGTTTTTGTTAGTGTCTTTTCACTTTCTGAATGCCAAAGGTTGGAGGCACCTGCAGGTCTTATTTTCAGTTCCGGACTAGTAAAACCAGCTACAAAACCTTCTTCAGCTTCAAATTTATCCAGTTTATTGGATTCTGACCTTGGAAGACTCTGAACTACCAACCAGGGCACATCCAGATCTTTCACCAAAAAAAAAAAGGAGGGGGAGGGAAACAATATGAAAAAAGATTGCTTACAACAACTATAAAACAACTAAAAAAGTAATTCTAGAACTTCACACATCCTCAAAACTCAAACTAAAGAAACATTTCCTATCAATAAATGTAATCTTTTCAAGCCAGTGAGAAATTTGAAAATTATTCAGATTTTACATACTTTTTGCTTGTTTCTTCAAAAAGAAAACTGCACTGTGAGGTGTGTTTACCTTCAGCAATTGAATCTAAATATCTGTCTTCAAAGATTATAGGCAAGGAGTTCATATCTCCATCTAGTTCACTGCACTCAATAGGGAGGGGTGGAAGAGAACTGCAGAAGGAAGTGTTTTTGATAGCTGCACACATCTGTAGATGACTTTGAGCACTGAAAAAAAGGAAACAGTCCTACATGAAAAAAACAGAACTATTTATTTTTACATTAACAGAAATTAGAAGTAGTTTAATTCACTTTAGTAGAAGCTTTTCTACTAATTAGTTATTTAATAGCTTTAATAGTATTTAATACCTTCTTATATAACTTTAATTAAAAAACTTCAAGTCTATATTTACAACATGAGTTTCTCTTGAACTTATCAGGTAAGTATTTTTGCAAGACAGTACTTCTACATAATGTAAGATACAGCCCAGTATTACTGCATGCCACATACTGTGCACTTCAAAGGGCTACTCACTGCAGTTCTTGATAGGCAAGGGCAGCTTGCCGAGGATGCTCAAGACAAAAGAATGCTTCTGCAAATCTGCGCACCTGCAAGATCCAAATAAAGTTAGAGCTTATTTTGTATAATATACAATTTTTTGAAAATCCACCAGCATTCCAACACAGCAATATTATTAACTTCCATGTATTATATAGACAGTTACTTTTCACATGTTCAGTCTGAATAGGAGGGAAGAGGATTGCCACAGACAAGACTAGCAACTAAAATGAGAGTTTTTAATTTGTGTACTGGATGACTGAGGGGAATTATATTAGATTCAACTGCCTGCTGAAAACTTGATTACCAAGAAATCAGTAATCCAAATTAGGCTCACCTGTAACAGTAACATACAAAAATATTCAGAGAAATGTCAATGAGAAGAAAAGAGATGACTGGTTGATGGGCACTTTTTAATGTGCTTGAGAATTACCTTCAGAAGTAGAAACCCATTAGATAATCTGCAGTCTCACTATACAGAGTAGTATGTGTTTCAAATTTCCCATGAATACTCTCTAGCCCACAGTAAACTACTGTGCAAAAAAAATCTTTTGTTTGTAAAGATTTCAGCTGCAAATGATAAAGACAAAAGCCTACAAAATGTAGGCTAATTACAAGCACTGTATTGTAACAAGTATTGTATTCAAGTATTGTAAGCCTCAAGTCAATAAGCCACACAGTACTAAACCGGTATTTTTCAACATAGAGCAGCATATTATTTTATCATCAAATACATAGTGTGGAAATCGAAAGTGTGAATTATACAGCAATTTGCTACAAATAAAAACAATCAATGTATCAAAAACGCAGTATCCAGAAACCCCAAAGTTAAGGTATTGCAAGATGAGAATTCTCGCATTTCCATTATTACATAAAAATATTAATTCAATCTAGATGCATTTTTAAAACTTCTATTTTTGCAACTGCCTAATTACCTGCATCAAAAAATGCAATTCAATGCAATATAACAGTATCTTGTTTGTTGTAACACGACACACAAAAAAGAGAATGAGCTGTACAGTGGCTGTTGGCAACTGCTTGTGCATTAACATCAATCTGTTTATATCAATTAAAACAAAATGTCTATCCCACTTAGAGAACCACATATGTAGTTAGTTTACTTAATCAACCAGTTATTTACCAACCACTTCCTGGCCCCCTTCTCCTTTATTTCCTCACCATACTCTGTGTTTCCTCTGAAGTTATCTGATTTCCCAAGCAGACCGTGAGTTTCAGTGGTAGCTGGGGTCAGGCATCACACCTAATTCAGTTCCCTCAGCTCCTTCACTCCTGCATCTGCCCCGGGCACAGACACGGCTCCAGGAAGGTTCTGTGCGTTCCCTGGCAAACATGAGACTTTCAGGACTGCATTAACTTTTGTTCAGATAAGCACTTGTAGGGGAGTTACTTTTCCCTTCTAAAATGCTGCCCAGTATACTTTTAGAGAGTACCATCTGGATAACGTTTTATGTTCTGTAGCTTCTGCTTTTTCAATTAAAAAAAAAAAAAAAAAGAAAAGAAAAATTGCTCCGAGGTGCTTCAGAAAAAAAAGCCCCAAGCCACAAACACTAAGCCCCCAAGCCCTAACCTGTACTGGAAGCTGAAAGTCCTGCCCCAGTTTGAACTGCTGTATTATATGAAATTAACCTCCGTGATAACACCATCTGTGAAGCGTCATGGAAATTGTTTTGAAGTAAAAAGAAAACTTTAAATTCGATACTTTCTTGTAAATTCACCTTCCCCTCTCAGCATTGCCCACACACACACACACACACGCACAAGATGTATTTGCTCTCCTCCAGAAATCCCATTAGGAGTTTCTGCACACACAGGTGGGATGAGAATCAGTGTTCCTGAGTTATTCCTCTGCACCTCCCCAGGGGGCTTTTCTAAACAGACCTCTACCTTCCAAACGAATGGTTTTGTTAGAGCTAACCCCCAACCTCTCCTCCTCAAAGAGAGAAGATCATTATAAAATAGAGACCTAGATTTCAGAGCAACTGATCACAAAGACCGGACAGGTTATCATCCTAAAATTTAAAAATTAATTCCAGATCCTAATCAGTCAGGTAATAGGATATAAAATAATAACAGAAATATTGCCCAATTTGTAGATTTCTGTGGTTAAGGCCAGGAAAAGAGCATAAAGCTGTTTGCCAGGAGGCAGGTTATGACTTTATCGAGCGATCACTTCACTACATAAAGTAACTGGAATTATATGGTGACCAGATCTCTAGAATTCTGCTACTACCTCAAAGAGAAAAGGCAGCTGGATTTTGTTTGCAATAAATCCCTTTTGTAACTGCTTAAGTAATTCCAGTGCTGTCAAAGAAAATATGATTAGCAGCTCCAGACAGCTGCTATGATTACTATGACAGCAATGGTATAAAACTAGTTGAAAGCAAGCTCTGAAAGCCCACATAAAGCTATACTGGGGATAGAAAAAAACCAACACTAGTTTATTACGTTTAATCAGTGTTTAACTTACAGAAGGATGTCAGCATTTCCTAGGATGCTGTTACTGAGCCCTGGAGAACCAGAAGGAATGGTGCAAGTGACTCAGGCACTACTGTCTCGGGCAGACTCCACAATGACCTTGCAGGAGGACATTGCATCTGCTACTCCCAGTCCCTACAGATTTCCCAAAATTATGTTTTTGTGGTCCTCCCAATGTAAAAGAGGAAAAATCAGATAGAAAAACTGCTGCAGAATATATATTGAATCCCTGGACATTTATGAGCAGCAGTCCAAGATCTTAGTTCTCAGTTCTCATTATTTTAAAGGACTAAGAAAACAGAAAGAAATCATTTTGGAAGAGCATGTTCAGACATACCAGCAGATGTCACTATGGAACACACAGGTTAACCAGTTTACTGTGCAGTTTTTTTGTAATATAAAGTAACATACTCTAAGTGTTTTTTTCAACAAAACACGGCTGTAAATCGTATCAGTGTGATAATGTCTGGTGAGACAATTCAAATCTCTGAGAAGTAAAGCCTTAAAACAAGACTTTATTTTGGATTGTCACTATTACAGAGCACCGATAACACCTATTCTCATTAACCAGACCTTCTAACAAGCTTCTCTGCAAATGGTTGTACAAGAAGTGCCTCCAGGTAATCTCTTAAAATGACCTATTCTATGATGTGCGTGAGACAAACGCTCAGAGTGTGCTGTCCAACAGTAAGAATGCCAGGTGACACGCGGGGTATTTGACAAGTAGGGATTGTTGGGTGTCATTGTTTACTTGGGTTTGTTTTGATGAATCTTATTCTCTGAAAACTTTCAAAATGTTAGGTTCCTTCAAATGCATGACCATGAAAGATGGGAGGGGAAAAATATATTTATTCTTCTTTTTTAAAATCCCAATTAAGAGACTTTTCAAAGTTTCTGAGCGTTGTAAATTCTTAATTCAGAAAGAAAGTACACTTTGGTTTATGATATAAGCAGGCAGCCTAAATGCAGTAGGGGACTAAAATGCAGGGTGGGCCCCAGACATGGCTCCTGCAGAAAAATACATCATTCTGCACAAATACATCTTATTTCACAAACTGCGATTTGCCCAATTGCCCTGAATGGCTTATTCAAAAGATCAATTAATTAGTTGGTTCATAAACATAAATAATGTATTTTATGTATTATATTCCACAAATAAGCTCTAACAACATGAGACACAAGCTAACAAACATAATACAACAGCTCTCTTCATGATTCCAACTAACCTTCCCAAATAAAGCTAGAAAAATCAGAACCTGGAGTCTCCTCTTGATACACGTTTCCACAATGATGTCTCCCAGTAAGAGTATGAACACGCCAGAGTATCTAAAGCCAGAGTCCATACTTACTCTTAAGGTGTGATGCTCTTGTGCTAGCAACGCTGTGACCTCATCTTGTAAGGTCATGACCTCCAGAAATTGCCCCCAGAGAGCCATTAGAAGTGAGCAAAGCTGAGCAAGATTCATATTTATAAGTTCTGCCAGTTCATCAGGATTTTCCATTTTCTGAAAATGGGAAAACATATTTACATGATTAACAGATTAGACCTTAATGTACAGACAAGAATAAAAAAAAACTTGTACTTTATTTCAGTGAGAATTTTAATTTAAAGAGTAAACAAGAACTGTTTTGTCTAAGTATGGGAATTGAATTAATCTATGTTACTACATTAACAGATTATTTCATGTTTCATTAAATATTATCTGTTTGTTTTTCGGAATTAGGACTTCTGACCTTAAATTAAAGCAACAATTCCTTTTTATGGCAACCATAACCGAGCTGCAACTGTTGTATTTTCTAACATGCAAAAATATAGTGTGCCTGAAAGGAATAGGGATCAGCAAAAAGAAAACAGAAAAGCGATATGCACTATGTTAGTCCAGATTTGATATAACTGCAAAAATTTAATAGAGATATATCCATTTGAGAATGTCACAACTTGCAGTAACATTTTTATGGTGCTGTATATCCACATACACTTTAAACACGCTCCAGAACCTGTGTTACAGGATAGGCTTCCTTGAACCAGATCACCCAAAGACATATTCAGCATGAAACAAGATTTTCTTTCTTAGCAGTGTACTGCAGTCTTGTGATCTAGGGCTTATGTGCCCTGCCATTTTAGACAAAAAAATAAATGTAGTTTTTCAAAAATTCACTGCAGGTACACAAGGCACTGAGGCACAGGGTTTAAAATATAAAGATAGCAAAGACTCAGGTCCTGCAATATTAAAGAGCAAGTGAAAAAAAATATTGCAAATACTGAAACATCAGCTTAATGGGCAAGAGTGGAAATAAGAGGAAGTTGTTTTGATGAGAACTGCACAAAAGAACAGAAAGGAGAAAAAGAAAAAATATAAACATACTTTAGCAAGCTAAGGGAGAAACTAATGAAACAAAATATCATAGGTACTGAACGAATTTACAAAAGATATGTAAATGTAAAAAAATAATTTTAACACAAGATCATTAGTTGCCCACAGAGAGCTAACTCTGCTGGCTTTGTCTCCAGTTCTACAAATGATACCCTTTTACAGCCAGAATTACATTTCCTTGCAGTTACACTATGAGTACGGTAACAAACAGTTCTTCAGAACCTGAGCAGATGGCCCACTCGGTAGCAAAGCATGGACAATCTTTCAAAAAAGTTTTAAAACCTGTACTTTAAACTTCACTTTGACAAGGAAATTAGTTCTGACTAAGGAGACAGCTGGGGAGACAAATCTAAATAATCTGAAGTAGGCAGTGTTTCCTTGAGAATGTAGGGAAAACAGAAGGAAGAGACAACATCAGGACAAGTCCTTCCAGATGAGGGGCTGACTTGGAGAATCTGCTTTTGTACAACTTACAGCTTGATCTTCTATCATTGTTATTTGGTACCATCAAAACCAACGAATTCCATTTATAAATGCAGAAAATTGAAAATTTGATTTTAATACAAATAATTGGCCTTTCTATAATCTTCAGTTTCACAGCATACAGAAGTTACCATGGCTACTACTGACATGCCAAGCCACCAGATCAATAGTTAGTTTGGAGTCAGTTGAGCAACTTCTCTTTGGATGAGGAGCAGTTGAAATAAACATTGGCAAAACCATCCAGGATGTTATCACTGAAACAAACAGTTTATTCCCAAGTAGCATATGAAATCAGCATACTTTACAGTTAATACATGAAAAAACCCTGTACCTTTACTTCTTCACACAATTCTGTAAGACGAACTTCTACATCTATGTTTTCTGGAAAGATCAGAGGACATATCCATGAAAAAATGTACTTTCCAAGTTGCAGAGTGAAAGCAATTATCTTACAAAACAATTTTAAAACATAAGAAAGAACGCACCAAGTAAAACCTGAAGCCATATTAAGTGCCACAATCGATTTTAAATCAAGTAAATTATAAACTCCCACTAAAATTATGTTTTAGTAATCTATGAGATTGAGAACAGAATAAGATTAATAAAAAAAAAGGTTTGCAATTAAGTATCATGATTATCATGATACCTTGTCAAGGACACCGATTTTCCACTCAGAATTAATACTTGAAAATACTGTAATTTAGATTATAAGGCTTTCAGATTACGCATTGGGAGCTGCTCAGCTGTTCAGCAGCAATGTCCTCCCTAACAATCAAGGTAATACAATTCCTCTTCTGCTGCAGATTTTCCAGAGATACCTTACTCCAATAAAATTTTTCTACAGGTGTATTATTTACTTGATTTGCAAGCTACATTAGCATAAAAGTAATTCTTTAATTGTCTGATGAATTACATTTTAGTCTAATCAAAGTGTTCTTTAATTGATTTTCTCTCAATAGCTCAATGTTAAGAGCAAATCAATCTTCCACAGTACAGCTGCATAAACTGGATCTGGACCTTGAATGACTTAGTAAAAAAGAAAACAGATTTATTCCTTCATATAAGATGCTTTCCTTGTTAATCATTCCTAGTCTACTAGGAATGATCAGGCAATCTG
>JAOTQQ010000023.1:86903786-86927697 GCA_026546715.1 Gallinago undulata
GACAAGGACAAGCAGCGGGAATACCTTATGCTAAAGATTTGGACACTTAGGGCACAGTCTGAATTTGAATCTGAAGAAACCTGGGTGAAGTAGCATGGAGTTATTTGAAGACCATGAAAGAAGGGAAAGATAGATAAGCTAAAGAAAAATCTGAGTAAAGAACACTTCATATGTGTGACCTTCTGTATGGCCCTTTTTCACACTTTTGAGACAGAGGCTGCAAACGGTGACAGAAGTCAACAAAATAAAAAGGATTCAGTAAAAATTAGGCAAAAGCTTTTTTAAATAGAAAATAAATAGAAAATAAAATTCTCCCGTTCATTGGTGAACAGATCACTTGCAGGCATCACTGCAGTTACAGTGAAATTGTGAAGATAGCTAAGAGAAGACACCCTATTGGTACTAATGGCACCAATTTCAGTCACGGTGAGGAGCAGATCTTCCCTATTAAGAAAATGTATATTTATACATACAAATATTTATACATGTATGAATACAGGTATTTAAACATTCCTCCTCTTCTGTGGTTTTAGGTATTATCTCTCTTCTACACTACATACTCTTATTTCTAACAAAAACAAACTCAAAATTTGTTCCAGCTAACTTTGAATACAAGAAGTTCCTCAGCCATCTGGGCCCTGAGTTCTAAAATCATCATAAAGAAAACTATGCTGGCCATAAATTTAACTCCTTCCTAAGTATTCTATTTTTATGACATTTCCGTCTCAATAATTTATTTGCATTTAGTAACAAGAGATTACCTTATCAATGGCTGATGCAGAGCAACCAAAGAAGCATGGACTATAACTGATATGACAGAAAGGTGGAAGTAATCAAACATAACATTGACATAATGATGAAGGCCGCGGTGTAAGTTAAAGTGCAACTTCAAAGTTCGGCTACTAATTGGCTGTAGTGTGCTTAGGTCATCTGGTCTAAAAAGAAATTAAAACAATAAACAATTAAAATGACCATATTTAAAATGCAAGTTATTAATAACTGACAAAGACAGCAATTTAGCATAGGTCTATACTTTGGAGTGCAATGACATCTCCCACAGGAAAAAAAAATATGAAAAAAAATATCAGAATGAGACAAACTAAGTTATGAAATCATAACAGACTTCAGCATTGGATTTCTTTTTAACCCTCGTATATATCTAACAGGAACGCACTCCGTCTGTATACAATAAAGCTTCAGTCAGTTTAAGAAGTTAAAATATATTGTTGTATTAATAAAATCTTCTATACTTAAACTTACGAACAGTCTGTATCCGTGAAGTGTAGATCTAATGTTAGCAGAAAATTCATTTCATTAAGAGATTCCTCAATCTAAAAAGAAATTGTAGAAGCATGAAATCTTCTTATTTCTACTAATCCAAATTGTACATAATGAACACTTAATTATCTGAACATAGAATGGCAGATTACCTTCCTCTCATCTAACAGCATTTTTATTTTGAAAATCATCACGTCATTCACAGAAACTTCCTCATTTTTGTAAAGAATTTGAAAAGTTTTACTGCAAACTATATTGTCATGGACTGAAGCAGGAAAGGCAAGATCTGCACCTGAAAAGAGAAACATGTATCAATTGGCCTGGAATCTGGAAACCCCAGAGTACCTAATAAGTGGAACTATCATTTTTATCAGTTTCATAAGCACTATTAAAACTGTAACATCAACATCACCAGTTTCCATCTCAAACAGTCAGCAACTGCTGGAGTTTGAAGAAGTGCATTTTGTTTCAAAGAAACACTGTATCAATATTTTTAATATAACTTGCTTTTAATGTAGGTTCTGTACTGAAGAATTTTTGCTTTGCTCCAAATTGGAGTAAGACATTCTAGGCATTAAAAACTCTGTCTTGTTTAATCCAGCATTCATGTTGATTTGCAAGGTTTAAACATACTGAGAACTCTTGATTACCTACAGATGAGGCAAAGAGGTTAAATGACATATCCACTCCACTGAATTAATGAAGAACAGAGCTGCTTTGTTCTCTCCTTCCAGATCTTTGCAAACTACTGTGGTCAGAGCAGTTCCGAGTGTATCACCTGAACCTTACATTTCTCATTCAGTATGGCACCGCTGCTTTCAGTCAAAGAGACTGAACCTGACTGCTGCTCATCAAAGGGAGTTCAGAAAAGTGGGATAAATAGGTGGGGAATCCTTCACCAAAAAAAAATTTAAAAGACTTGTAGAAGAAATGAGAATGGGAATGGTTTAAAACAGTTATTGAGGAAGTATTTAGCATAACAGCAAGGGGTTATCACATGAGAAATATCATGATGGGCACTATCCCATGAAACAAGACATAAAAGATAGAACTTGGAAGAACAGAAGTAACAGAAATACCAACACTTCCTTATCACTCCTCTACAAGCAGGCTCAGTAACATTAACCTCTTCAAGAACACAACATCTCAGAAATTGTGTAAACAGAGGTGCAAAACATTTTTTCAAATTCTTTTGATTCCTCTTAATAAATTACTTCAAAGGAATCTATAAAAGAAAAAAATCTGCAACGTTTGTGCTTTACACATTTGGGGTCTAGAGGCCTCTGATAAAACAGCACTGCATCTGGCAAACATTCCCACTCTCTCATCTTCACAACCTCTTAGTTCAATTTCCCCTCAGAAAATAGAAACAACCCGCTACTACGTTTCGCTGAAGTGCTTTCGTACATATCATCAATTTAGGTGTCCTGGACAAAATGCTAACAAAGGCTGAATCATTAAAGAGTAATTCTCTTATATATAATGGCACTTTCAGCTTATATCCATCTGTGTCACCCGTTAGAGGTAAGGGCAGAGCGGGTATGGTTTCACATGACACATGATATAACAGCACAGCACCATCGGAAGGGATCTCCCCCTCCAGGCTGACACAGAAGTAATGGAGACACACGGCTGAGGTCCCACTTCCCATGCAGCGTCCAGCGCCGAGTTACAGCCCTCAGTCCTGCAGACTTCACTGAAACTCGAAACGGCACACTCACCAGGGAGAGACAGAGAGGGGGGACAAAGAGGAGACACTGACGCCAGGAACAGCCTGAGCCACATCTACGTGGGAGCAAGGTCTCACAAACGTGAAGTCAACAATGCAGAACTACTGGTTTTTAAGCCAACTATGCACTGACTGTCCAAGATTATGATTAGGCTTCTACCCACACAAAGACCACCTCAGCTATGGAAGAGAAAAAATAGCAGGGAATTAATTTATTCTTGCATTGTAAAAATGGATACTCGTTCCTAACTTGGGTTCCTCCCCCCCCCTTTCTTTTTTCCCTGAAAACCAGCCACAAGTTTCTGATAGAAGGAAGAATTCATAACAGCCTCAAATCTGAAACACCCTGATACAGGCTAGGATTACCTAAGTTTTTCTTTTAACTTCCTAGAGCATGAATACATCTCCCTTCAAATTACAAGAATGCCAGGAGACCTTCACAAGGCTGGAGCTAAAGCCGAAATGCACGGCAGACCAAGCACGATCATATCCATAAGGACACACTAACGCCCTTCCATTGACCAGTTTGTACCCTTCTTTCCACTTTGTTGTAGCACAAACATTATCAGTAAGTACCTGATAAACACACTGAAACTGATCTAAAAAAGGACCCCTGATTCGGGGTTTGGAGGGCTTTGGGTTTTTTGTGAAACAGCTGCTTATCAGCCGTGTGAGTTCCCCAGTCGAGTTCCCAGGCCAAACCAGACTCATGTCAACAGAGCACAGCACAAGAAGAAGGTGAGAAGGAGCAGCCAGGGGGAATCATGGGTTGATTTTTTTTTTGATAGCACTGCTGATCTAAACTCACTTCGAATTGTAGTCTTAATGTTTACATTCTTTATGCCTAGTAATGAGAGATACAGGAGCTAACATGTATGTCACAATTTAGAAGACTGCAGCTTTCTGAAAAAGTAACTGAGGACCATTCTAAAATAGACCATGAAATAGAAAACCTTTATTTTCAGTGGTATTAAGTGATACTATTAAAAAGTATTGCTTACTAAAGGATCAATTTAGCAGAGCTAAATTCCCTAAACCACACTAAACTTTGCCTTTAAACTGGAGTAATCATGGTTCATAAGACTATTTATTTCACACAAATCCAAGAAATATTCAGGAAGCACGACTAAGATGTAGTATCTACATTGTTGCTCTACTCAAGAGCTACTTTTAACATACCCTGAACAATTCAGGTTTCAGTATTCTCATATCACATTTTCTCAGACTGTAGTAGGTTTTTCTTCCCCACAATTAGAAGAATTCCACCCAACATTTGCGAACTTAATTCATTTTTTTGCTTTTCACATTTAACAGCATGCTGAGGTGTGGGCTTCACAGAATTAGGAAAGCACTAACAGGTTTCTCCAGGTTCAGTTTGCCTGAACAAAGAAGCCAAAAGTACCAGGTTTAAAAAAGAAGTAAAAAAGATGAGGGTGTGGGTAACTCTGTTCAGGAGGTTAACTCAATTATCAACTTTGCCACCATCAGCAAGAGAGCACGTTTGAAAACAGCAAGACTGGATCATTTCAAAGTCCTCTTTTTAGAAAAAAATGGGCTTAGCAATCTGTGTAAGAGTCTGTATCTGAAGTTCTTCACCGCTTTGAGGTATCTGCTTAAATGAGGTCTGCCCTTGGTCAGCTTAGTCTGAATCATGGAGAAGACTGAGCAGATCAGTGTTAAAAAAAAGGATGACACTACAACGGAATCACTATGTTTTGCTACCAGCAAAGGGGACTAACAGAGGAAAAACAGTCACTCAAGTTCTGTAATCAACTTTTAAGTCTCATTGCGAAGAACAAGCCAGGTTTTCAGCAAGTCACCATGAAACATCTTATATTTTTACGGTGTTAATAAGAAAATTAAAACCACTTTTATATTAGTGATAACAATGTAGGAAAAAAAAAAGCACATGCCATTAATTAGCAAAGCTTCATTTACTAAAAGTTTTTGCACTTACCCGTTGGTTGTAACAAGCTAGCTTCTAATTTGTGTGGAATTCTTGGAGGAATTTTCATAGATGCACGGATCTGGTAAAAGCTAAAGCAAAAGACAGTGATTTGCAACACATTTGGTACAGTACATCTCAGCTATCATTCACAGATACATACAATGACAAAGGCAGGAAAGGAGTGTGGGAAGGAGGAACAGGGCAAGTAAGTGTACAAAGCTTAAAACCATCTTATTTTGACTCTTCATCATGTTTTTTTTTTTTCTTAATCATTAACCAGAGCAGCAGCCAAATGCATTAATCAAAGAAGGAAGACTCTGATTATCAAGGAAGGAACACAGAGCTAGTCTTTCCATGCCTCTCAGTGTCAGGGCAAATATTTGCAAAGCTACATGGTAAACTATGCTGGAGAACTGATATGAATGAAAAATCAGGATTGTCAGCTACACTACAACCATCTCAGAAGGATCTACCATGTAGCACATCTACAGGACTGCTATAGTCAGTTCTGACGCTGAAGGAGCTATTTGTGAAACTGCAACATGCCCCCACCCCCAGGATCCCCAGAAAACACACTGCTTACCAGGCAGTCTCTATAGTGCTTGCACCAGATATTAAAAATGGCAAATAAATGGTTACACTAGGCAAAATATCACAGTACTTGCAGAGCTTAAACATCGTATTATTGCCTTTATGCTATCAAAGGCAAGAACTGCAGGCCTGAAGTCCAAACTAAAAAAACCCCACAACACAAATGTCTTTGTTTTCTGGGTCTCTGCCCATACCTTTAAACAGTTTTTAATCCTATTCAGCTCCATGCCATTTCCAACTTCGATTTTTATCTATGAAATCCCTAATTGTCACCCATACTGATTTTACGGAAGCCTTCGCATGACACAAGTGCTCCTAAATACACTTGGATAACACATTCTCTCCATTTCATCCCATCAGAGAGACATGTGTGAATAGAGCATATTCCAGCTCCTGGCTTTCCCAAGTCTGAACTCAGAAAGGCATTCCTGAGTGTACACAGGCGAGATACTTCTCAACAGCTGATCTGCTTGCTTCTCTGAAAGGCAGCATCTTCCAGTTCCTATTAAATTTCCAGTGTCATAGACTTGAGGAAAAATAAAGACATCTATAACACTACCTCTGAAAATATGCCAACCTCTCCTCCTCTAAATGCTTCCAGCAATTACCTTTACTTATCTTGGCCACAGACATGAGGCTGAGGGTGAACACCATGTCCCTCGATCTGGTTGCACTGCTTAAAAGCTTCATCTTGAAACAGTTCCACGTCCATCACCCAAAAGGCACCTTTGCATTTGCTTCACAATATGAGTTACCCTAAATATTTGAGATGTTTACTGAGACAGCATACACAAGCAAAGCCAAAATCACTGATGGAGAAGTTAGAAATCTCCAGGAGACTTCTGCTGGTCTATGCAATCTTTCTCCAGTTAATAAATGCAAGTACTTGCTGATGTCCATTTATCTTATTTGGTCCTCAGTGCAATTAATATATAAATCCATAACCATGGTATTAAAGGGTTGAAGGACATGTCGAGCTTAGTGTCCTTACTACAGACCTTGTAGGAAAAGGTCTTCTAAAAAAGTTAGTTAGAATTCCTGCTCTCCTGTAGGCAGAGGAGACCTCTACTGTCCATCCTGTATGAAGGATCGTATCTTTTCCCACAATCTTGAAGATTCAAAATCTGACACGTGTCAGAAAAACCTATTAATTTTCCTCTGTGGGAAAGCATTTTTTTTTTCCACTGGGATCATCATTTAGATGGGCATAAGTAAGTTTTTTTTCATCACATTTCTTGAAAATCATCATTTACAATCTGAGCAAGAAGTAGGTTTAGTAATAACCGGAACATATCATCCTACAAAAAAAAAAGGAAATGTAGGAAGTAATGGTTATTTGACTTTGTAATGCTCTCACATGGAACCACAGGCAGTAATGTGTGCAAATGCAGTCCTAAAGGACAGCCATTATAAAAAAAAAACTCTCATGCATAAAAAAAGTGTATGTACTTTTACAGAGATAGCAGCATGAGCATTTACTTGAGAAAACACTTTGCCAGCTGAAGTACATCCCAAAGGAAACACATGTCCTGAAAAAGCCTCATAATCTAATTCATCACTGAGGTGAAACTTCTTTGCAGTTCCTTTCCCCCGGCAGAGGAACAGCAGAAGCACACACAGCAGAGCCCCCCTTCCCTCTCCCGTGAACCCCAGGCCCTCACCGCACACTTAAACGCCTTCAGTCACATTAACAAGAGCAAGCACCAAACACCGTGGGCTGCAAACGTCACATGCACATCGTGTCACCTGCAGGGCAGCTTCTAAATTTCTCAGTTCACCAAAGAGAGGAAGAGCTGTGACCCTGCATATGCAAAACCTCAGGAGAGCTCTTGGGATCTAGTGAACGCAAGGTCCCGTTGAAAACACTCTGTGCTCCAGACCACCATTAGGACTTCTCTCTTTCTCCTCTTCCCGAGGTGAAAGAGCGGTGGCTCAGGCAAGGCTGCTTCATTTGGCACATGGGGAAAGGGAGCTGGGGATGCAGCACTGCTTTGTAAATATGGAATATGGCCCTGAAATGAGGAACTGCGAGACGAATGGAGAGAGGAGCGAGCCTCCTGAGGAACAGGCAGCTCTGGAGGCAGCGATGCCATTGTGATGGCTGCGTCAGACTGACCCTGGCAGAGCTGTGCCTTCTACAGATCTACACATCACACCTCCTCCCACAGAAGCAAACCCGCACCAAAAGAAACTCCTGCTGCGGTGAAGAGGTTGAGTCAGCAAAACATTGAAAGAATTCAACAACAAGAGAGAAATTCTACTGTTCAACGTCCCTTTGTTCTACAAGCTAAGCCCCCTGATACTGCAGAGACCCTATATTACTAATTCTTTCACAGAGTTATAAAAATCCATCTTAAAAGCAGTAAAGATATCTAGCACACAACCAGTCACAAGCCTATACTGACAAATGCCAGCGTACATGCATTTTTCAATGCAATCTGAGATCTGAGTATGCTTCTGATGTTTAAAGCATTTCAAATCATCTCAGAACACAAATCCTCTATTTTAAATATTACCACAAATTAGTCTGAATTATTTGGTAACCTCATTCTGCAAAAAGGCACACAAAAGCAGGGGCAGAAAGGAAAATCAGAAAGGGAGTAAAATAAGGTGTAAGGGAACAGAAACAAGAGAATATAAAAAGACACGTAATAAAGCACAGGTAAGGAAATTCTGATTCTTGAAGTAACAAATGTAAAAACAGAAAAGAACTTGTTAGACTTGTTATTTTTCCCCGTCAGGAGAAATGAACAGTCACCTATAAAAATGTAATCCTACCAGACCCACCTGGGGCACACAGACTACACAGTGGCCACCAAAGTCCTTACAGGGCTTAGCTGGACAGGAAATTATTTAACACATGGATAGTGCACACAAAAAGATTCTTATCTTGGAATTGCTTTGTAGTAAGTAATGGACCAATATGATATTACACTCTGCTATAATTGTGGGGTAACAAATTCTAATTCAGATACTTGAGCAGCATGAAAATTAACGTGCCCAAAAGACACCGTTTAAAATCTTTTATCAATCCCTTCTATGAAAAATCCAGGTATTTCCCAGCTGGCTAACATATTTTTATTAAGATAAACAAAGGGCAAACTTACAGGAAATAAAGAAAAGCCTCCTATTTAATTGAAAGCAAGTTTTCTTGAAAGTGAACTACTTCTAAAAAGTACCTGACATGTCTGTAGCACACGTTATTTCTGACAATTACAGATATATAGCTAAAGATATATACAAATAAATCAGTTATTAGAACAAAACTTTGATGAGAATTATTTGGGAGACTAATACCTCAAATAAGTCACAGCAGCTTGTTATGAAATAGGATTAAGTACGTAAGACAGGAGGGGAAAATAAATGCAGCTCGGGATTTTGCCTTATTACTGCAAAAGTCTTTTCTCCATGTTCTTACCACAGGCACACACAGGCAGAATTCCTGTAGTGGCTATGAATGCTTATTTAAAAACTTGAAAGAGAAATACTCGCAAATAAGTATTGCTTTTTTTAAGAGCCATGTAAATATATAACAGTAGATTAGCTCTTATTTAATCAATGTTTATGTCTATGCTTATAATTTTAGTTCCTCTTTTATTTCCTGTTATTACTGAAGGGAACAAGAAAGAAATCACACTAGATTGCCTGGCATCTTTAAACTGTAACATCTCTGTGAAGCTCATCTTCAGGGTATATGACTTCCCATATTCCCTTGTATGACAACTTTCTAACTCTAGCTTGAAAGTTGTTTGATTTTGCATTTGACAGTGAGGTGTTTTTACTGTAGTCTGTTAGAAGATTGACAGAAGGGCAGTGTACCACAATCCTAGATGACCAATAATCTTTAGTACTTGAAAATAAACCACAAGGGATTATTTCCTACAAAGGACAACCTTTCCTACATGGGAAAGGACAACCTTACGAAGTAATCTGGGGACAATCAGGTAATATCAAATGAAAGAAAACTGAAAAAGCCTTCTACAGAGACAAGGTGGAATAAGAGGAGATCAGGAGAGTCTAATGAGGCAGTATGGAGCCTTCTGTAACTGTGGAGGCATAGCACAGTGTGAGGAGGAAGAAGACGATGAAGTTCTCCACTTCCAAACTGATTAATTAGTAAATTTATTGCAGTAACAACATTTTTTAAAAATTCAAGAGAAACACATATCATATTTCAAACAAAACGGATTACGGAAAATAAAATATGAAAGGGTAAAGGCCTGGATAAGAATTTAATCTCCTCTCCAAATCTACAGAGGTTCCCAATTCTCCAATTAGACAAAAAATATTTTATTGGAACCTAAGTTTTAGGCCAAATTATTTGAGTAATTAATTCCTAGAAAGCATACTCCTTCCAATGAGAAATAAAGATTTTTCAAATCACTATAAAAATGGTCAATGATACATGAAACAATGCTATGTGACAGTACCCATTAAGATCTTTCCATCAGCCATCCATCATAGTAAAGTTTGAAAGAATGCTCTACCTACCCTCTTTGAAACAAATCCACATTGAAGAATTTGTGGAGCTCCACGGAGAATTCTACCATAGCCTGAACTTCACTCATGTTTATGAGGATGAAGAAGTCAGAACTTGTCAGCACCTTAGTTACTGAAAACAAACAGAAAACAAACTTTTTAGAACATAAACTGGGAATAATGACTATTTGGTCCTTAAAAAGGACAGCACTATATACAATTTTGCACAGCTTCCTTAAATATACATGCCCTGGGTAAACAAGAATATAGGATGTACCAAATCCTGCCTTCAGTAACTTCTGTCTTTCTTGTGAGGGAATCAACTGTTATCAGAGAAGCATCACAGCACACCATCAGCATAATACAATCCCAGCACTTACTGGTAACTCCACACTGCAGCTCTGCTCTGGTACTTGGCTGGAGACAGGGCAAAAATACTGCCAACAAGGAGAAAAAGAGTGTGGTCTGCTTCCAGCCCTGTTGAAGCAGAATGACCACACAGGTAGCAGTGCATCAACTCTGACACAAGGACAGGGACAGCTGACCTACAATGTGGTCCAACAGTGCAGAGAAAGTGCTTGACCAGGTCATGGAGGGCTTTAGATGGAGAGATTTTAGAGGGAAGGTAGGAATTAAGGAGTACAATGTGTCCGTTTTTAGTCAATCTTTGTTAAAGTGTTAATTCTCACCGTCTTTGCAGACACAGACTGGCACCTTCCTGCTAATTTACAACTGCTTGCTGATACTTAAATTAAAATCCTGCAGACTTTACTGTGTTCTGCTGTTTTTCCTTCAACACTAGCAACTGGATTAATAAAATAGACTACACTTTCTGCAAACACTTGTCTTCAAACTTCCCAGTTCCTGCAAGCACTGTCTGGTTTGAGGAATAAACAAATGAAAAAATCTAAACCAGACTACCCTTCATACATATTAGTCCATGTTCTGGGTCTAATATGAAAGCAGTAAACTTGAAAAAAAAAGCTAGCCTGGCTGGAGCTTGAATGTATTATGGGATTTTTACACTTCTAGAATTCTGAACATACATTTGGGCGTTTGTGAAGCAGCCGACAGTACTACTGGAATTGAAACAGAGTAGCTGGCAAAAAAAAAAGAAGTCACTGCCACAGTAAATATCAGTCACCTGAAAGCAATGGTACCTTTACGGGCTGCTTCTACCCTACTGACCAAATCATCTTGGCACATGGCTCAAGGTAAGATTTACCTTTCTATACCCACTTTAGAGGAGCTGGAAGGCATCAAGCACCACAGCACAGGTCTAGATTTTTAACTATAGACAAGTTAATTCGGACCTTGGTTTAACAGCCAGTATAAGGAATCTGCATGCACTTTACAAAAACACAGAAACAGTATGTTACAGAAGGAATGGGACAGGGAAAGAGGAATTTCACTTCTGAAGCAGAGTTGAATATGAAGAACTTATACACAGAAGCTGAGTTGAATATGAATGATGAAATTAGCCCAGCTTCTCTAAAAACCTGTGTTCACTGAAATTTCAATCAAGGGAGTTCAACAGATTAACTGAATGATGCCACAAGTTTGGCTACAGTATGGAACGTTGGGGCTGTCACTAATAAACTACAGGGCTTTGCAACAATCCCCTCTTCCACTGCTTTGTCTATAGGATTGTGCAGGGATGTCCTCAGCGGTCTCGAAAGCTAGAATCAAGAAATTCTGCACTCTAATTCTCTGGGGTTACCATACTGCATTATCACATCTGCATCATTATCACATCTGCATCACCTATCACAACGCAAGCGTATCTTCTGCAAATGGAACCTGACCTGCCCCTGAGCAGAGATCTGAGACCTGCCATGACCCTTGGCCACTAGGCAACAAGCCTTGTGGGCTGTGCATAAAACCTGTGATGAAAGTCCAGTACTTCAGGAAGGAGCTCACTTTAAAACACCCAGGAAAAAGCAAAAGGATTTAAAAAGACAAAGGATGCCATGGGGCAGTCTCATCCAGCTTGCATTTTGATGAAACTATATTTTTCAAGGAAGGAAGCCATCCCACACCTCTGACTGCCCCAGCACAGTAAGTGGCACTGTCTACCTCCATAAATAGTTTGCCTCCACTAAGAGAAGAGAAAACTGTTCCTGAAGGAGTTGTTGGTCCAAGCAGTCACTCCCAAATGCTTCAGGGTCCCTTGACTCCCCAACCAGAAAACTCAGAACAATCCAGAACTAGTCCAATTAGACAAGTTAGAGGTCTATTTTATGAATTAATTCAACAAAAAAGCTAGGAGAGCCACATCTTGCATCACCACCAAAAGGGCTGTCCAGTGAATTTGTGGTATTTCTATTGTGTCTAACACGGCTCTAGCTGGGGCCATTCCCTCCCTCCTCAGTCGAGCTGCCTCAGCATACCCAGCCAGACCACTCAAAATTGCCTGGGCAGGCTACCCCTGCAGACTGAACGCAGGCCTGCACAACACAGTGCCACGTGTTTTAATCCAGTAAAACAGCCCTCGCTCAACTACCAACAGTACTTGGAAAACTGGCACCGATGCCCCGCTCCAGTATCAATTGCAAAACCACTAAGAAATACCACTAAGAAGACTTTGCTTTCCTTCACATGTCTGGGGGTTTATTTATTTTCTTAATTTGGAAAATCTCCTACATATCCCAGCCAGTCCAGGCTGTCCTCACACTAGTTCACCACTTCAAACTTTACTTAGACAAACGCATCTTTTGAGGCCACAACACAAAAGGGATTACAGGATATCAGATTTTAAAAATCCATCAGTAGGAAAAAGTGTTTCTTGAATCTGTTTTTTTCTAAATTGATCATTTTAGTGGTACTTTAGAGCAGCTGCATCAGAGCACCTTTGAGTGCAATGAAAAGACAGATGGAGGTGTACAGATACTTCCAAACCAGCTTCGTTCTTTGTGAAATGCTTGTGTTAACAGCGCGATTAACCTACCTGCTTGTATTGGGAACTGGAAGAAAATGCTAAGAAACAAAACCCCAGTATGTTTAAAGAATGTCTTACCTCCACTGGTAAATACTCCATTTTAGTATGCTAATTAACCAGTCTTTCAGTTCTTCACTGCTTGAACTAAAACACAAACAAACGAAAAATGTTTTAGTAAGAGCTATACCTCTAGAACTTTAGAGTACTCGTGTTCTTTATTCTCTGTGTCCTGTAACAGCCCCTATAGTGTCCTCTCCGGTAATCATACATGGACCGCCTACCAGCACTCTCCAGTCTGCACTGCAGTTTTCAGCTTTCTGCAGGTGTAGCGGTCTGATACCTATTTTTCCAAAATAAAGTAAAAAAATAAACTTCTTGTGAAGCCCATACTCTGGCAAAGTTGCCATGTTCATCCAAACTATCCCTGTCTTCACCAAAGAATTCCAAAATCCGGTTCCCAGAGGACTCTGATATGCCCCCAGCCTCCCCACAGACGCCCTGATCTCCAGAGAGACTCTCAGCTGACCAGCAGCAATGTAGCATTGAGAAGGTAGGAGGATATTCTGGCCCAAGTCATCAAATACAGCTCATGCCCCCACGCAGTCTTACATATCTACCTGGGAGGAGATGACTTATTCTTCTAAGTCAGATGAAATTGTGCTAGTAAATCTTGTGTCCCTTCTCCTCAGGTGACAAAATTCTGGGGACAAAGGCGAGAGCCCTAAGACCAAGAACCCATTTCCTTAGAGCAAACATTACAGGTAGGACAACGTCATTTAATATTCTGAAACTCTCCTTGAAGCTCCTGCTAAACCACTGCTAAGAATCAGTCTCTCTCCCCTGTATTCTTAAACCATTAGGGTATTTAAAAATATCCTAAAAAATTGCCAAAGTCTCCCTGTTATCTGATGGCCTGTAAATTTAGGACACAAAGAGAAAGCTTAGTCATCCATTCTTAGAGGAACTTTGCACCTTTTCTGTAGTTAAGTTTAAGAGAAATAAAAACACAAAACCTATCACAGCTTGTGCAGGCAAGCTGTGAAACTAAACTGGTTTTGCCTTAGAAGAAGAGAAGAAAACAGAAAGCAGAACATAAAAAACCCACTTTTATCTGAATTTTTTAAAAAATTGAAATAAATCACTTGTGCATGTCATGTGCAATATTGTATCTTTGATATCACAAATTTTCAATAATGCCCCAGTAAAATCCTGATACCATAATGCCGCATCAAAATGGCACCAATATTTATTCCATTTGTTTACCAATGAAATACAATATGTTATACCAGATCTCTTTTAAAAAGGACTAAGTTATTTTTTAAAAGAGAGAGAAAACACACAAAGTCCTAAGTAGTTGAAATTGTTCTAGCCTTAGATTTAGTGTTTTATATTCAGTGGAAGTCAAAAGCAAAAAATACAGAATACAACAAACAAAAATACAACAAGATACTTATTTTTCTCCAGCTTTCTTCTAGCTGCTCATCTAAGCCAGTCTTAAAACAATTTTTTTCTTCTAAGTTGCTGCAGGAGCTTTGCACGCCTCCATCCCTTACCTTTTTTCCCCATCCTCTTCTCCTTTACGGTCAGAGATCCAGCACCTGCCAACATAAATTCAGCCACCATCTCTGTGCTGATGACTCAATGGTTTGTCCCCCAACCTGAGAACTGTCTTCAATTCCAATTTTAGCTGTTTCTTCAACACAGCCTCCACCTAAGACTCAATGTGGCAAAAACAGAGTTCTTGACTTGACCTGCACAGCCAAAGCTAATACCTACTTTCTGAGCGTGCATAATAGCACAATCTGACTGTAAACCTAGACAGATATTTTTCATGTAGCCTTCTCTGGGCTCTCATAGACTTTGGCAAGACTATGCACCAGACCTGCCAAATTTTTCTGCATGTGATTAGAAATATGTCTGATCTATCGATACAGCCAAAACTCATGCAAGCTAATATCCTCTTTCGTTTTAATTACTGTGAAGCTGAAAAGGCGTAATTCACTGCATGTATCAGTTCAGCATGGTGCTTCAAAGGATCAGCCTGCTATTTTGATCATTTCACCTCTCTCCCTGCACCCCTGCATGATGACAAGAGGGTTATGCATGATGCAGTAGTCCAGGCTCTCTCTGCACCCCTGCATAACCCTCTTGTCCTCCTTTGAAATGCTTTCACAGCCGTGCAGCACCCGCTATCAGTGTTCTGGTTGAAGACTAGAGTTTCCCAGCATCACAAAATACATTCTGGCTCTCCGCAATTAAAAAGGTGAGGGGGTAGAAAAGAAATGCTAATTTAATTTCGGATTACGAAATCATCATGTTGTAAAACAAGGAAACACACAAACAAAAAATCCCCTTAAGTACAGGTATCTATGAGACCTTATTCAATTCATTATCCAAACTTTAAAAAGGAAACATTACTAACACTCAGAAGGCGGCGACAGAATCCTGCTTAATATCAGGATTTATTCATTAAATTATTTTTAAAGCTTCACAGTTATAAATAATTATATGAATATGAATGTAAATAACCACAGTTACTTAAATATAGTTAATGACCTAATTTCACGGGCTCAAGGCAAAACTCAACGATTTTCTTCTTGCTTGGTTCTCTAAGCCTAGATTACTTCCCAGACAGCCATTACAAGGTATGATTCACCATTTCTAACAAATCCAGTGCAAGATATCTGTGACATTTTAATGGGCTAGAAAAACAACTAGCTTAATCAAACATTAAAATTCAAATTTTCCTACTTTTTGCTTTAAATTTAGCACCAATATCTGGTGCTCTGTGCAGCACACTGATGAAATCAACATACTACTTTGAGCTGACAACTTGGTTATTCCCACTGAGCATGGAAATCATGAGTATGTTGCATTTCTTTTCTTCTTCCGTATTAATAGATCTATTAATAGATAATAGATCATCAATTCATCTTGAACATTTATTAGGCTCATTCCCTTCCATTCTAGCATTGGTCGTTGTCTGTCTGACAAACGACATGTTATTTCTAAGCTTCCTCATTAAAAAGTTTTAACATGAAAAGTTCTGTGAGCAGCACAGTTAAAAGCTTGCTTTCCTACAAACGTGTGGCTCTGCCTCCCCCAGGATAACTCCCTACCTTTTACAGCCCCTTGACTGGACAAAAGATCACGCATCCCACAGGTATGATGAAGCTATATCCAGAGCAACTGACCGGCTGCTGCAAAACAGACCCCAGGCTAGTCAACTTCTGTATTTTTCCTTCCAGTAACAGCACTAACTTCACTGTCTTCTCTCTTCAGCCATCAGTTTACATGAAACAAAAACTTCATCACCTCTGCAATCCCTTCTCCTCTTCCACGAGGCTGAACTGAGCAATGGTTTCAATAGTAATTTGCAAAGAAAGAGGAAACAGAATGTGAGCCAATCAAAGTGAGTGTTTTATTTGCCTTTTATAAAGACTTCCCCTAAAATGAAAACCCACCTTTAAAAAGTTATGATTAAAAGGGTATGAAATAACTGGCAAATTTTTCGCCTTTGTGGCCTTGAGTTAGAACCAACAGAATGTGGCTTTTCCATGAAAAGCAGTGGCAGTTCAGGATATGTGCTACCATATTAAGCCGGCCCTGTGTCCCACTTTGGTCCCATGTACCGTCTGAGCAAGAAAAAGGAACCAAATACTACTACGCTTTCTGTGCTGAGAACCAAGGAGAGTGGAGAGTGTGTATCCATTCACCACCGAGCTGCCTTAACAACAGCAATGGAAATAAATACCTCTAACTAAAGCAGAAGTAATGTATCTAGAAATAAATCTGTAAATCAATTAATTCCTTACTTTGCTTGTAATTTTCAATTAATACAATCAATCTATCTTTTCCTAACAATCTATTCAGAAGAGCAATAACCGGGAAAAAGGAAGAAGTGCTTATTCTAAATACTTAATTA
This sequence comes from Gallinago undulata, assembly GCA_026546715.1. Taxonomy (NCBI): domain Eukaryota; kingdom Metazoa; phylum Chordata; class Aves; order Charadriiformes; family Scolopacidae; genus Gallinago; species Gallinago undulata. The sequence continues at coordinate 86,920,675 of JAOTQQ010000023.1, forward strand.
AAAGTCTTCTGGAACTTTACACTGAAAGCATATAATGATCCTACAGTAAACTAAGAAAAAACATAAATTGCAAGCTGTAATAGTTTGGCTTAAAGAACAAATTGCTTAGCTTGATACATTCACCATCTCAATCTCAAGAATTTATGGAGGATGCACTATCTAAGAATGGAGTAGGAGAGGAAAGCTTACTAACTTAATTCGATTCTGCCCAACTGAACAGATTCTTCACATAATATTAAGGGTCTATTTTAGTGCACTTAAAACATACTTCATTTTCCTACTTACAAAAAGGAAGGAAGAGATATCTCTGTGAATTCCATGTCCCAAGCAATGCCATTAAGTGAAAAATAACTCTCACATGGAGGGATGAATCTGGTTCATTTTATGAACCAGAAGAGTGTCCAAAAGAAAGTTGTTGCAACTTCCTTCCCACCCCAAGCAAACTTATTGTCAAAAAAACAAAGCTTTGATTTCAAGAGAAATGAAAAATAAATCTACCTGTACATATGCTCAGTAAATTATTTTAATAGGTAACAGTTCCATTTTATCGTCCTCTGTAAATAAAACAGAGCACAATTTACAGAGTTGAGTCATTGTTCCAATATCTTCTGTGAGGTCATGGTTTGAAAGGACAGTAAATATAGTTTAGACTTGACAGGCTGATTTTGTATTGGAAGGCTTTATGCCAAATAGCTACAGTCTTTCCTCCCACAGCAGGAATTAAGTCAGTGCAAATGATATACTGTGTACTCTTATTAACTTAAGAAATGTGATAGTTTGTCTGCCTGATCAGAATTACATTAGAAGATAATCTGATAGTAAATCTGATCCTGGATCAGTGGTCACAAAACCACTTCCTTGGCAGTTCCTACACTAATATCAGCTGTGGTAATACGCTGAATAGACCACCATGGAAAAACAGGGACTCCGCTAGCACTTTCACACAGACACAAGTTATTTTAGAAACACACCGGAGTACTGTATCAAAGCTTATTCTATTTTTCCACACCTAATATTAATAACCTAATATAAAGTCAGCAGATTTGGGGCTGCTTTACAGTACTACATCTTTAAAAACATCCTTAATTTCACCTTTTTTCCTTGTGGTTTGGCTTCAGTTTCCTAGCATTTTAATACGACAAATTGAAACGAGCATTATAGCATGTTAGTTTAGGTTAAAAGTTTGATTCTTTGACTTTCAATGCAAAAAAAATCTAAAAATTCTGGAAATATAAAACATCATTTTCAGCTTCTCATTATTTCTTTTCACTGCCTTTATTCAATACCTGCCAGTGAAATGTCACAGATTATTATTTTGTTCTTCCTTTCTTAATGATTTTCTGCCCACAGGTTTTCTAAGACCCTCCTTGCAACTCTTCTCTTACACAAAACATGCACTAATTTTACAGTCAAATCTGTACTATTCTATTACAAACTGTAATTTAGTTATGGTTGTATGATACAAGCATAAAGTTGAAGGACCGTTAAGCAGACTGCCACTGCAAGCAGGGACTTAACGTGGTCATGGGAAAGCATTTCAGAATGTGTATTAGAGCTTTGCGAAAACATACTGTAGCAAATAAACATCTACATGTCAGTTTGGTGCAGGCCTTTAAGGTCTCCCTGCTTGTTTATTTTCATACTGATCAGCTGAGGAAGAGCCATACTTTTCTCTGCAATCTCAGGTGACACCTCCAGCAACTTATTTCCTGCTCACCTCCAAATCTAAGAGAACTAAGTTGAATCATAACCATAAACCTTCAAAGTTTACTTAGCTATTGCCAAAACCAGTCAAGCACCAGATTTTAACACTCTATCCTTGATGTCTCCGACTCTCTTTTCAAACATTGAAGCCGACAGCAAAACAGATCTGACCTAACAGCCTACTAGCAGAAATAAAATAATCCAAAAAGCAAACAAAACCCCCAATTAAAAAAAAAAAACTAAAAAAATCCACCCAAACAAACGAACCCCCCAAAATAAAATTAAATCACACCCTGCCTTCCTTTATCTGCCTTAGAAGAGAAGGGACTAAACATAGTATATAGAGTGCTGCATGTGCTTTTTAATCAACAAACGCACAGCAAAAGAAGTTTCTGAAGAAACAAGCATCAAGTACAGACGACACTGACCAGCAGCGATGGACAACTGTGATGGCAGCTTCAACAAACAGCAGAGCTCTGCACATATGGTATAGGAAGAATGGATGTCAGCAGGCCCCATGAGAGAATAGCACGTTATATATTATCAGCAGCAAAGTCTTGGAAGGATGTGTCTCCCGCCTGTGGAGACTTGCTCCCACCCACCACACAAACACCCATCTCTGCAATTGTGCTGGCAGTTGTGAGAGGCAAAAAATCCACCATCACCAAAAAAAACCTTGACAGGTATGTTGGAGGTTACTTTGTAAGTTTTGGGGGGTTGTTTTTTTTTTTCATTTAAACCACAACATTTCACTGATTTAAGTATAGCACAGCCCCACTGAAAGCTGCACCAACACATCTGACAGAGTCCGCCAATATTGACATCTAACCCTGAAAAACTGAGCAAGGGCACAGCAAGAATTTAAGCCAACTTTGCCTGTGAAACGACATGAAGTCTTCCACACCAGCAACAGCTTCAGAGGCTTCTGCCCCAGGTGCTCATTCCCACCTTCTCAGCATCCATACATCGCCCCCGCAACACTGCCAACACACTGCTCCTGGGGCAGCATTTTAAAATGAATTAGTTACTGTTTTAGAATAATCTATTTTTGCAGGGCTCGATTAGATCGCTTCCTTCTCCTGTTTCAAAGCACAGCCCCACAAATAGCAGTGCCACGGCAGTGTCAGGGACGGGATGGGCAGCAGCAGCACGACACAGGGGTTCTCTCCCCTCAGCCATGGCCTCAGCGCAGCAAAGCAAAGAGGGCCCAGTGGCAGGGCGAGAGCAACTGCCCCTTCTCATGCCCATACCTGAGGTAAAATACCTTCCATTCCTTCCTAGATCCAATTCAAAAGTTGAAAGGAGGAGGAGACAGTACTCTTTTTACCCCCCAGGGCAGGACGCAGCCCCACCTGCCCCCGGCTCAGCAGGGCACAGGCCTGGCTTCAGCCCCGACCAGGGAGAGCTCGCTCCCGAAGGAGACACAGGAGGCTTGGAGAGCCCAGCAGCTTCCAGCAGCAATTTGTCCCAACAGGCCCAGAAACACGCTCTGCTCACAGAGTTACTGACTGAGAGATCTGGCATCGGGGGAGAGGAGGCACTTTTGCTGAAGAAGGGCTCTTCCACTCGCTGGCACGGAGGACGAGGGACAAGGCCTCCTGGTGACCGCAGCCCACCCCAGCTCCACAGGCCGCAGCCCTCCCAGTGCCACTACTGCATCCCCCTGGCTACAGTGCCAACATGGAAGTTAATTAAAAGAGTCCCTATTAAACAGACAAATACATCAGACTTCTCAAATTCAAGTTTTGCTTTTGTTTATTCTGCAGCTTGATGGCCTTATGACCTTCCTACCCCCCCCCCCCGGTGGCATTTCACTGACAGAACAATGCTGCTGCCGTGGGAGAAGCTGCCAAAAAAACTGGTGCAAACTTAAAAAGGCATAGCTTTGTTTACAAAATGACGCATTCAAAACACAACAAGTCTAATGATCACCTTCAGTAGCTTCAACAGGTAGACTTGAAGGGTTACATCAAAACAAAGCAGTAAACTGATTTTTGAATTAGCTTGAACTGTCACCAATGATATTTAAACAATTTTTGACAGTGTTTTATACAGAACAGGTTTTGTTCACTCCTTTTCTCCTACCTGTCATATGTAGTCAGAAATTCTTGTACTAACGTTTTGTGTAAATCCCTTATATGTTGCTTTCACATTTGCTACAACTACAACAAGCAAAAACACCTAATAAATAAAACATAACACATCCAGGGGAAAACCAAAGTCATCAGAGGCCTTGCTTAGCCTGCCCATAGCATAACTGGCTTGTTTTCAAACTTGTTCCCTCCTGTCCTGCCTGAGAAGGATGAACCAACAGCTGATCATAGGGGCCAGCCATGAAAATTCATCTTTCCATCTAAACTCTGTCAGCTTTTACACCTTTTACTGGTCAAAAGGCAAGTACATATCTGCTAGAGCTCCTAGTTACCAACCCAAATTCAGACCAAACCTTCGTAGCATTAGCTGATCAATTAATTAATTAATTTCAGAGCCATACAACGAACTTCCCACATATTCTTAAAAACATACAAAGTAAAATTGGCAAGAGGTAAAAGCCAATGGTTTTAGGGGCATAGGTAGACCTTCCACCCCAGCAGCAAGGGCTTGCATTAGATAAAGAAGTCCAGCCTGACAGAATGGCTGCAAACTTGGAGATTCAAGTCTTGACTTGCACCTTTAGGTCTAGTACTGACCTCAACTGTTATAAGGGGTTTTTTTCCTCTATGTTGTTTTACATGTAAAGCAGTAAAATGTGTGTTTTCTACTACCTATGCCTCATTGTTTCAGCACTTCAAATATCCTCAATACCTGGGCATGTTTTTACCTGAATCATTTCACTGAGGTGAGGGGTTTAAGGTCAGAGGTGCATGAGATCAGCGTTTGCCCATAAAATTCACAAAATCTTTGAAAAAAACCTACGCATTTATAGAAAAGCTAGATGGGCCACATATAAATAGGCAGGCAAGCAATATACACTGTAGTTTAAAAGTACGAGATACACAAATACCCCTGCTACTAAAAGACAGCAGCATTAACAACAATATTTAGTTGGGATTTTTTTTACATGGAAATAGACAATTATTATGCAGAAAAATCATCAAGTGGCAACTGAACCGACAGCCTGGGAAGAAAGTACAGTTTCTTTGAATACTTCTTAAACCTGTAGAAGAGCAAATACTACTACATTTCTCTTTGTAAGATAAAATAGAAAGAAGATGAAAGCTATACTGCAGGCCATTCTGATAGCAAAATTTAAAGGGAAACGTTGCTTATCAACTTCAGAAAATCATTTAAAGCATAAAGAGAATTCAGTTTATTTTATGGGCAGAAAGCATGATATGCTCATCTAGCTTGACATCCTGTACACAACATCCTGATCTATGTCATGATCAGGAACAGGAATAGATTCATTAGGTTACAACACATGAACAAGATTGTGATTATAGGAGGCAGACCTAGACCTGAAAAAGCAGCCAGCTTATTATTTCAAAATGTCGGAAGTCAAAGGTAAGGCTTCCTGCACAACTGATGAATGCTGTAGATTTTTTCTTCTTAATTCTAAGAATTTAAGTTTGTGATTTATTTTATAAATGAGATTCAGCAAACTATATGCATACATGTATATACACATATGTGAATAATTATATAGTATTAGAGGTAATAAATTTGTAACTTTTCACTTGAAAATTAAGAGTAATAAAAAGTATGTTTTCAATGTTCCCAATATAAGTCATGCAATGAAGAAATTTTAAATTTATTTTTAGTAAGAAATATTGATAAAGGAGACTTTGTATCTTGTTTCCAACAAAGCTGCTTGCAAGATGTAAAGTTCAAGATTCTTAGCACTGAAAATGTTCCCTATTCCAAAACTTCTAAGGAAAAAAACATTAAAAAAACCCAGAAGATAGCACTGGAACCACCTGATGAAAAATATAACTGATGTGATTTCAATCTGCTTGCTTGAACGCTAAAGCGTTCTCAACTTTTGTTCTGCTTGTAAGTTGAACTCTGTGAGGTTTCATTCTGTTCCTTATTCCTCTGCCTGTTCTTTCCAAGAATAGTGTGTCACCTATTTCCTGCTTGAAGTAAACACAATTTGATCACCTGACTTCTCCCTGACCCCAAACTATGGCAAACTTATTTCCTCTCTTTCAGACTTTTTCTCTTGTATACTCTTTGTTGTATACTCTTGTTACCACAGATGTTCCACGCATTGTTCTTTGAGGAAGACAATTTGTACAACAGACTTCTACGAACATCAGCGACACTGCATTACCAACATACCGACTGCTTTTCCTAGAAACGAATGCATAAATATTTAACTGCTATGTTCATACTTCCAGTGACATAGTGTTCTATACATAATACTTCACGAGATGTAACCCATCGATGAATGTGATCAAAATGTTACAGTAGGCCAAAATCAGCAGATGCTTAACAAACGTAAAAGCAGGTGTCAGAAGCCGCACAGAAAACACAGTAAGAGGATGTAAGGATGTGCTCCCCTGTTTTGCCTAGCTCTGGCATAAATACACAGAGGTAGCATTTGTTCATATTCTGATTGTAGCAAGCTCACAGGGACAAGAAAGAGGCTTTTGAGGATTTAACCAATCAAACCCAGTCTCTTGTTCCCAATTTAAAATAGCTTGAAGGGTTCCTATATAGGATCCTATATCCTACATATAAAGCATTTGAAGCTTGCTATTTAAACAAACTTCTCATTTTGAAAAAAAAGTATCACATTTTTCAAATTTTTTCACTAGGGAAGAAAAATGAATGAAAGATTAAATTATTCACAATTCAAGAAACTGTAAATTATGTTCATAGCTGAATCAAAAAAGCATCTGAATGCAGTACTTCACAGGGATACCTATTTTGGCCACACGCTCCCTGAGCCCATGGCCGGTCAGAGGCATCTGACACACAACAGCAGGCTGGCAAAACAGATATCCATCACCCATAATTGCTGGTCAATACACAGATGCTACTTGTCTATCTTGACATGAAAACAATTAAAGCACTATCAAGACCATAATTTTCCGAACAGAGGAAAAGGGGAGGGGGAAACCCCACACAGCAAAAATGCAACTTTTCCACCTGGGTTAACAAGAGGGTCCATACTGCCCAGCTGGCTGCAGAGTCTGTAGGGACCGGGGACTGAAAGGAACAAAGGACTTTCAAGAAAGAAGACACAAAACACAAGATGAATCATTTAGCAAGCAAGGGTGAAAAGCACCGGTCTGCATCAATAACAACTTCAAACACTGAAACAAGGTCAAGAGCAGCAAGAATCCACAATCATTTTTATAATTCTCACACTGA
>JAOTQQ010000023.1:86950959-86980060 GCA_026546715.1 Gallinago undulata
GGAATAAAATGGAATGGAATATTCTTAATTTTATCCATAATAATATGGAATAAAATATTCTTAATTTTTTTGTATATGTTAATCAAATGCTAATAAAATCCATATATTGCAAAAGTTACAATATAATACCAGTATTTTTAACTCAGGAAAGATAGAAAATTAGGGGATACTATCATCTCCAATAACTTTTTTGCTTAATTTTTTTTACATTTAGGATGGGAACGTGAAAAATCTTCCCTAATGTTTGAGAACTATTTTCTAACTAAATCAACATTTTCAAGCAGCCAGAGTTCTGCCAAGTTGAGATTCTGCCCCAGTCCTTCCCAATGCCCTGAGCAAGCCTTGGTCTGGTACCTCATAATGGATTTATTCAGAATTCTTTCACCTCCATTTCACCCACCAGTTATACAAGGGTCAACAGACAAAAAGGTGCATTCATCATCTCAAAAGTCTTTATTAAAAAGGCCAGTTATTTCTCCTGACTGTTATGAACTCCAGCTGCTGTGAAATATGTGCTGTACCTGCTAACCTAATCCTATGGCGTGATGGTTCCATCTCATCGTACACACCTCTTTGAATCTGGGATTCAAACATGGGTTTTAATGGGTAATCATGAGTGCTTATTTTAACCATTTTTCCTTTCAATGGAAGCATTTTTGCTTTACTATATTAACTTATTTTTTTCTATTTTGGCATATAATTAAATGCTGGAATCTTGTAAACTAGTTGCTTTCCCTAAAGCCGTGCTATAACTTTATTTATAAAGCAGGCAAAATGCCAATAAAAATATATCAATAGATTGTGCTTGAGGGTAAGACTTCGTACACAGTTATTTTTCTTTTTCCTTTCCAGTGTATTAGAATTTCATTATTTTCATTTCATTTCATTGGCTTTTATGAATCTTTTTATCGTATAACATGCATGGAGCCGATGCAATCTACAACAGCACATGGCAGGTAACAACCAACCTGTTCAATTTTAACCTTCTCTGCCTGCATATATGTGTCTTGTCCTTGCATTAGAATTGCAAATCTGCCTGTAGCTGAGACCTAAACCAAGCACTTCAAAGTCATGTAAATATATGAGTCACCATATTCAATTTTGAAAGCTGAACTGAAATAGCTTTGATTTGGGGGCAACAAAAGTCTTATTAAAGCCTTCAGGAGAGTCTACAGCATGGTTAGACAACAAGTATTGTCCCTCTTATTCAGTGTGTTCTACCTCATTTTGACCGCATTTAAAGGCAGATTTGATTCTTTTAGCTCACCCATGGAGTTGACTTGCAGCTACAAGTTTACCTTGTGAACGTATTTGGGTTTTGTAATGTTTTGCAACCCACATATGTTAAGAACCTTTTAAAGAAATTACATATGACACATCATTAAATTGGTATCAGTCTTGGGAACAAGGTGGTTAGGCTAAATAGCTTCCTTTAATCCTCTGGGACTGTCGGAATTGGGGGCCAATGTGACACAGCAGAACCAAAAGCAGAATGGAAGTCTGACCTTAATTCTGAAGCTACTTGCCATGGCACTCAGGTGGGAGAGAGGAGTTCTCTGTCGCTCTCTCACCCGAAAGGTGGGGTACTTCCAGCCAGAGGCACTGAATCACCACACATCGTGAATGAACAATTAATCCTCCCAACTGCTGTCCTTACCTAAACGCTACCTGGGTAGCTTGCACAGTGACACATCCTCCTCCCACTCAGCCTGTGAGATGTGAGGAGATAATGGAAGGCAGAACGCATGGATAAAGAGTTTTCAGCTCACAGGGTAAACTGCCTTCGTGTCACAAATGCAAACAATAACACAGCTGAAAGACAATTATTTATCATCTCATGATCTATATAATCTGGTTTCTGAGGATTTTTCCAACACTTGTAGGCAAACTTTTTGCAATTTCCATTTTTTTCTGTAATGTTCTGCAGGTTGTTGGATTTGTGTTTGTTTTATTTTTTTCATTCTACACAGCAGTTAAAGCAGTAAATGAGACAAGGTAATTTGTGTATGAGTTAGAATGGTTGTAACTAAGCATAAAAGTGTGCATGATTCTACCAATCTGTGATTCAACAGTTTTCATTTTGTACTAAGATGCATTAGAATGTATTAGATATATTAAGATGCATTAGTTGTATTAGGTGTACAAGATGTCAGAATAAAAGACTTATTACAATAAAATTAAATAGATTACTAATAAAGATAAAGTAATGAAGCAATTTGAATTTCTAATAGTCAATAAAAGAGCTAAGATGACTACTGTAAAGGAGTGTAATTTGTTGGATGACTTAGTATGTTCTTCTACTCATACAATAAATATATAGGCTGCCGGCATGTTCCTTGCTTCAGATATCTGTACAGTACAAAATGGAAGCAGGAAAGAGTCTTAGAGACTACAAAAATCTACGAATATCCTAGATACAAAACCTAGGAAGAAGTCAAATTCTAGATAGATATTTTCATTTTTTTAAATTATTTTTTACTGATTAATCTAGTTGTCAAAGGAGATATATTCTTGACTCATGCACATCAAAGCTATTCAAAATACCTATTGATAACACCTAGACATTTTATAACTAAGATTCTTGGGGTATATAGCAACTTTATAGGTTTTTTTCCTGAAAATCCTAACTACGCTTAAGCAGGCAATCTAGTCAGTATGACTGGGAGCAAGCTTGGTTGAAAGGAGAGCATGTTCCTGAGCCTAAAGACAACGAGGAAGCGTACAGAAGGTGGAATTGGGGCCAGGCTACCCAGGAGGAGTGCAGAGGCGTTGCCCAGGCATGCAGGGAAAAGCCAAAGCTCAGCTGGATTTGAAGCTGATGAGTAATATAAAAGGTAAAAAGGTCTTCTATAGGTACCTCGTCAGCAAAATGAAGATCAGCAAAAATGTGGCCAGCTGCTGAATGGGGTGGTTGAACAAAGAATACGGAAAACACAAAGAAGTATGTTCTTTGCCTCAGTCTTTGCCGAGTAGGTATTTTCTCAGGCATCTCCAGGTGTCTAACTCTGATTGAGTTAAGGGGAGAGAAGTACTGCCCATTATAAAAGAGAATTGAGTTATGGACTGAACTTGACTGAACAAAACCAACTTAATCCAATTTATGGGTCCACCTCGCTTTGGGCAGGACTCAACAGCCTCCAAAGGTCCCTTCCAGTATAAATTGCCTTGTGAATCTGTGATATTTTAAAAGTTGTATTTTACAGATTTTACTTGCTTTGGCTTTCCATGTCATTCTTCCTAATCTGTGTTAGAAAAGCTAGGTGAGCCTTGGATGTTGTGATTTGTGTGACATCCTTACTGGAAGTGTTCAGTTAGACGTTAAAATATATTTAAAAAGCTATTTGGTCAAGAAGCAGTCTATAAAATCTGACAACCTGTGCTCCTCTGATTGAGGGGAAGAATGGGAAATCTCTGCCTTTCAAGCCTTGGCATGCTCTTTGTCTCAAGAAAGCAGGCTTTCTAATACACTTACTTTTAAACTGAAATTTGTGGGTTAAAAAAACACCCCAAAGAAGTGTGGCGGAGGAATGTAGGTATGTTTTCGCAGAGCTGAAACCAGCCCCGTGAAGTGTCCACCCTGCCAGAGCACCCAGGGCAGCTCCTGGGGGTGGGGGGCAGCAGGGGGTCCCCTCCCTGGGGACGGGGACAAGCCAAGGCCAGGCCGGGACGTGGGCCCGGCTCAGCTGGGCCCGTGGTGGGGCAGGTAGGGGCTGTGGGGGGCTGGAGACTGGCCCTGCTGGAACAGGGGCTGATGGCCCTGGAGGGGCTGACATGGGGCCCTGGCCCATGCGCAGGATGGGGGACCCCCCCGGGGGTGGGCAGGGATGGTCAGGCCCATTGGTGCTCTCAGGGCCATGACACCTTTCACGGCACCCATTTTCCATTTAAATATACACAAAAGATGCTGAAGCTTTTCTTACTGGGAATGGTTTCTGCTGGGAACATTTTGAATGCTCTCATCTCAAAACAAGCCTTGACCAGTCAAAATTTTCTGCCAAGGTTGTTTGTTACCTCAGTATAATTTTTCTCTTTCTTGGATGAAAACTTTGTTTATTTAAATGTTTGAGAAAGTATCTGTCTTTTAAGGTTACAGGTAGAAATATTTTATATCTTAACACGTGCCAGATAGTGATTTTTGGTACTCTTATTCTCCGAATGCATACTATGTACAGCATAGCAAAGTGCTTCATTGATCACTAACATAAGTAGCTATTTATGATAGAATATTTATATTAATTGAAGAGTTAATTTGGCCAGCTGTCATACACAACTTATGGCTTATGCAACTCAAAAAGAAATGACTCACATTACACCCACTCTTCTAAGAGAAGAAAGATTAGTCTTTCTTCTCTTTATACTGGAAAGTCAGAAAATTTTCATTAATTTAGTGAGATGAAAGATTTGCATGAGCAATGTCATTTAGATTTATTTTAAACCGATTTTCAACTTTGAAAATATAAAGACTGGCTTCTTTGAATGCCATTCAAATGAGAGAGGTTTACTGAAAAGTTGATCCTCGTGATTTCTCACATCAATATAACGGATAACTTAGTTAATAAACAGTATAAAAGTAATGAACTGCATAGATCATCTGTAATACAGCAAACGCGATCTATATTTCTGCAGAAGAATTTATCAGTCCTTCTACACAATTTTTCAGGTATTTGTGGTAGACTCAGATAAGACTCTTTATTAAGGGAACAAAGAGATTAGTAGTGTCCTCAAGAGTAGCCAATGGTTAATCTGTCCCACTCTCAACTTTAGAGCTTTGTCTCCCTGTGAGACCAAGATGTGTTAGGCCCCTCCAAGAATGGACTCACTCCCAAAGGTATCATCATCAGCTTAAACTTTCTACAGAGAGTCACAGAAAAGAAGGAATTGTCTGTTCCTTGCACTGCTATTCTTCCTGAATTGTCCTTTCCTTTGGTTAGTAATAAAATAGTCACTATTAATAATGGCAATTATTTTGCCTGATTTCAGTCATGGTAGTTCCTAATGTCCGACAAGAAGACTGACAGGGCTGAACCAGCCTCCAGCTTGAGATAACAGCCTCCAAGGGTGGCAGCTAGTCCAATTTGTCCTACTGCTTCTGTTACTTTATACTATATATTTTTTAGCTATTTTTTTGGTAATTTTTGCTCTTATGAAACAGCCTTTTTTACCCAACATTCATCCCAGCATGTGAACTTAGTTCAAATCCAAGCACTGAAAGACATCTCTGCTTTTTTTGGTGTCAATTTTGTTATATCTGTGTTCCTATGTATCTGGAAAGGTAACACGCACAGAATGATACACAGTGCAGATATTAAGTTGGCAATGTTATTCTTGTATTTATATCTACTTTTGTGTTAAATAAAGAAAAGCTAATCATAAGCATTTCACAATACATTGTTTTGTAATTATTCCATTTCTAGATTCTCAGAGTCTCAAATCAATACTCCCTAAGCAAAGAATGCAGAGTGAGAGTTACTTAGGAAAAAACAATGCCACTTATTTCAGCTAGTGACTCAGACAATTAATTTTTTTGTCAAACTAAATCGAATAATCAAAATGTATTACTGAAAGATAGATTTAATAATTTAGACAAAAGAGGCTCGACGAGGCCCTGGGCAACCTGGTCTAGTTGGAGGTGTCCCTGTGACTGCAGGGGGGTCGGACTAGATGGCCTTTGGAGGTCCCTTCTGGCCCAGATGATTCTATGATTCTATAATTCTATTTCCAATATGATATATAGCTGGTATTATGATTTTTTTATAAAATGTGTCAGTGTGTGTGTATTTCTATAAATTTCCACACATTTTAAGTAAGGAAGTGGGGAGATGCTACACTAAGTTCCTGTAGGAGAAACCTGGCAGGTTTAAACGGACAACAGCATTGACACACTTCTGCTGGAGAAAAGAACAGAAGAGCCATAAAAACCTATTCTGCAGTGAGAAGCTCTGTCCTGGCACACCGGGACGTTACGAGAGGTGCAACAGGCCCAGGAAGAAGTGCAGCACTCTGCAACTTCAGTGGGACTCCTTGCGACCATGGCACCACGGACCTGGGCTGCACAGGGGCAAGGTGCCTTAGACACTGCTGACAGAACACTGACACTTTGGACTTACCTGAGGGCTACCAGCTCCCCAAAGTGCACTTTGTTCGATCCATGGCTGTGTCAGGGCAAGTTCTCCTCAAGGCAGATGTCTGTGTTCCCCAGCGGGTAGCTTAGTTAACCAGGTGCTTTATACATTTCCTGTGCAAAGCAGTGGAGGAATCTTCAACCAAGACAGTGAATTCAGGTAACAGCGGGGAATACTTCACTGAATGAACCCGCACAGCTTGACTGTGAGTCCTAGCCCTCTTGTACTTCACATATAATTCATCTTTCCATAGTTCCGGGAAGTCTCCCTGTGAAGGGGAGTGAGGAAATAGGAGCGGACAAGGTCTCCACGGAGGTCAGGCCTGGGCCCGCCGGTGGCGAAGGGCAGGCCCGTGTCGGAAGTCAGGCCCGTGTCAGAGGGCAGGCCTGTGTCGGAGGGCAGGCCCGTGTCGGAGGTCAGGCCCGTGTCGGAGGTCAGGCCCGTGTCGGAGGGCAGGCCCGTGTCAGAGGTCAGGCCCGTGGCGGAGGTCAGGCCCGTGGCGGAGGTCAGGCCTGTGGCGGAGGTCAGGCCTGTGTCAGAGGGCAGGCCTGAGCGGCACAGGGGTGCCGGGGCTGGCCTTCTCCGGGCCGCCGCTCCCCTTCCCCAGAGGGGCACGCTCCTCCAGCTGGCAACACATTTCCCAGAGGAACAGCAGGAGAGTTCACTCCTAATTCAGGCTGTACACTAAGCAACAGGTAGCCTGTTACGCTGTGACATCTTTAAGCTTTTTTCGTATCCAGACAGAAGGAGAAATGTTTTCTTCTAAAATAAACACTGATACTTTGATCTCACAGTGTGGCCTGCGCCCTGTCCGAGATTGTGAAGAAGCACCTCCTCCCCCCAACCCCCCCGGCCCCCCCGGCCCTCACTGCCGGATCATGTCTTGGCAATACCTGCACCAGCTAGGACCTCATCTCTTTGTCTGCATGACTCAGCTGTAATTAATCTGAATTTTAATGTGGGGGCACATGAATCAATCATGACTTAGCAGATGAGTTGCCTGTGTCTTACATATGGCTTTAATGAGCCATTGTTTCCTGTTGTCCTCGGTTTATAAGACCTTCTCCCACACAAGCCTGCCATTACTATCAACACAACTCTCCTACTCATTTGTTGCTTCCTGCACCCCCGTGCAGGCACACCTCTGCTGCGTGGGATGGTACCCCAGGAGGTACAGACACCAGGGGAAAACTGGAAATGCTGGCAGGATAGGGACAGACAGTTATGCTCACCCTCTCCACACACATATCTTTGCACACCTGCTTTTCCATGTTCTAATTCCTTAAACAGTCTCTTGCACAGTGCATGGTGTTTTAAAGATATAAGTGGTCTCAGGAGTTGATTCTGCCCCTCTACTCTGTGCTCGTGAGACCCCACCTGGAGCTCTGTGTCCAGCTCTGGAGTCCTCAACACAGGAAGGACATGGTCCTGTTGGAACGGGTCCAGCAGAGGGCCATGAAGGTGATCAGAGGGCTGGAGCACCTCTCCTGTGAGGACAGGCTGAGAGAGCTGGGGTGGTTCAGCCTGGAGAAGAGAAGGCTCTGGGGAGACCTTATAATGGCCTTCCAATATCTGAAGGGGCTACAGGAGAGCTGGAGAGGGACTCTTTGTCAGGGAGTGCAATGACAGGACAAGGGGCAACGGTTTTAAATTGGAAGAGGGGAGATTTAGATTAGACACCAGAAATAAATTCTTGGCTGTGAGGGTGGTGAGAGCCTGGTCCAGGTTGCCCAGAGAAGCTGTGGCTGCCCCATCCCTGGAGGGGTTCAAAGCCAGGCTGGATGGGGCTTGGAGCAACCTGGTCTGTGTCCCTGCCCAGGGCAGGGGGGTTGGAACGCGATGATCTTTAAGGTCCCTTCCAACCCAAACCATTCTATGATTCTATGCTATGATTCTAAAATGATTCCTTATTGTCTTTACACCAATGAAATGACTGAACAGGAACATCCACATTGACGTAGGTCTAAAAGGAATGGCTCAGACCAGAAAGAGCTTTTCTCTTGGTGAAACAAAGTGTATATCTTGAAAATGAAAATTGTTCTGGGGAAAATGAAAAATTGTTCTGGGGAGCTATTACCTCAAGTTTTCATATGGAAAATGTCATTTGTGTAATTCAAGTGAAAAAGAGTTGTGCAACAGTTTTCAGCAAATAAAAACTACCTGCATGGAAGTATCACAATAACAATGAAAAAATAGATAATGGTTATGTCCATATTATATTTTAAGAAGAGCAGTATACTTGACATATGTGATGTAGCAAGCCTTAGCTCAGCTGCATGCATTCCTTGCCATATACACTATGAAACCTGGACCAAAGCTGGACACAGTGGTCCAGATGGGGCCTCACCAGGGCAGTGTAGAGGGGGAGGATGACCTCCCTTGACCTTCTGGCCGTGGTCTTTTAATGCACCATATCATTAAGAGTCTACTTCTTCATGTCTCTTCTTTTTGAGCCTAAACTTTTCAATTCTCATTCATATGGAAGGCATTCCTTGAATATAGTTATTTTTGTCACTTAACCTCTGAACTCTTCATTTCTGCTTGATTAAAATGCAGTCATTCATTTTATGCAGAAAGATAACCCTGTGTTACTGACAGTGTGCAGTTTTTGCTCTCAGATTCAATAAGAAAAGAAAAAAAAGAAGTAGGGCTCATTCTTAAATGAGAAGACAAGTTTATCTATGTAGTAGATTAATTTTGATATACTGCTGAGCAAAATGGTAATTTACCACTGCAAAAGACATGCTAAACATGTCAGCTGTGAATTCTGTAATAACTGGGGCAGCAATTTCAATAAATTTTGCTCCAAGACCTACTGTCTCAGCATTTATAGTCAAATTAACCAATCTTTGGTTATTATAGGTGAACTTAGCAATTATATGCTTAGAAAAGGAAACTTGGAAAAAAAGTCTCTATTTTTTGAACATAAGCGTAGGCTGTGAATTTTCTCATCTCAATTTATAGAAAAGATTCTCAACCTCTTGGCTTAGGTAAAAACAGTAATGCAACTTTCATTACAGGTCTAACAGGCTCATCAGCTCTGTAATCACCTGTTTTCCAACATCCTTGTGCTGTGTATCCTTTTTGGCTCAAGCAGGTAACCCTGTCCGTTCTTTGAGTGAGAAGAGTGGATTAGGCATGTGGGAATCATCTGTCCAGAGCATATAATGAAATAAGAGCAAACATGACAACAGAACTTTCAAGCCCCTTCACACTATGATATAATTGCCAACATCGAGATGATTATAAATGTCAGCTTCACAGAGAGACACTGGTAATTCAAGTATCTTCCAATAAATCAGCCATTTTTCAGTTTTTCTCTGTTTACCCTGTGATTTGCATAAGGATTCCTCTCCGTATGAAAGCAAATATGTTCCCTCATGCTTTGCACAAGTGCCAAAGTTCAAGCCCTCAGTCAACAGTGGGTCCTTTATAGTGAATTGTCAGGATGCGAAATGTGCTGACAGATAAGAGGGTAAGTCTGTAAAAAGAGAGTACCGATGGCAGTGTTTGGCATGAGTTTTCCCTGACTGGTCATTGAGTGTCCTTAACGTTTCTGAAAGATATTATATAGAGTCTGGAGCATCAACCAAATCTCAATTCTAAACACAGGGAGAAAAATTATTCCAAAGATAAGGGGAACACAGCTCTGATGGATGACTACTGCAGTACATCAACAGCATAATGTGATAGCCCACGTTACAGGAAAGAAGAAAAATACCAGTGCCATAAGTTATGTGAGTAAAAAGTCAATATGATAAAGGAAAATTTATAGTGTAATTGAATTACAGGATTGAAAAAAAAAGGATCTAGGAACAGTAGAATGATTGGCAATCTTTAGGACAGATCCTGTATGTACAAATATTACACTGTGCAAAAAGGAGGCTGGGATCTAAACAACACTCATTTATGTCTACTGTGCCTTAAAGAAAAATATTGTACTTAATGCAAAGTAGCTAATAACTATGGTTATGGTAATGTAGAAAGAATGCAACGTAACAGCAATATGAATAGGTCATCGTAGGGTTTGACAGGTAGTTTTCAGAAAACCAGAAAAGTCAGGATATCCAACATACTCTGGAGACCTTTTCACACTGAATTGAAAAGCTCAGCTCCTTTATGCCCCCAATAAACTAACAGAATAGGAAGCACAGAGGGGGGATTTACAACACAGGGTATGTCTCTGCTATTTTGTCACATTGACTTAAACACTTTGTAACTTCAACGTAGTGCTGCTAAGAAAAATCCTAAATACAATTCTATGCCCTATAAAGAGAAACTAGCATGTGCTCCTTAGTTTGTCTTCTGTATACATCAAAGTTTTGAGTATTACAGATGTGTACCTTTTGTGTATCTCTGTGTTCACAAAAACATTGTTGAACTATTCACAGTTCTTATAAAAACAAAAGTGCAGAACAAGTATAACATGATTTTTCCTCAATATGCTGCAGGCTGCATGGTTGCCTAAGAGTTCAGCAGTTCTGAGAACTCACTGGGATAATGGTTTCATTTTCAGACAGAAAGCATTATGTGTGTGCAGAGACTGTAACTGGCTCTAGAAATGCCTGAAAGGCAAACTGGATTGAACACTTCTCAGGCTCTACTTGAGCTAGCAAAGGCATGAAGTGTGATCGTCGATAACCTGCAGAATAAGTGTAGCCACCAACATACTGTTTAATACCTTACAACTGATGGATGAATGACTGTGTTAGATGTTTTTGTTAGCTTTTTTTAGTAATGAGTGGGAGGAAACCAGAAGTTAGAATAAGGACTATTAAAATATGACATATATCTTAATGCATTTTTTTCTAGTTTAAAAAAGAATACCAGTTTGTTATTAAAAAAACCCCACATTGTGATTCTTCTTTAACAATCACAATACTCTTTAAATAAAAAGGAATATTTGGCCCCAGTTCTTGATTTGAGTAGAGGGACAGCAAATCCCTGAATGTGTTCAGTGAGTTAATGGACATAGAACAGCTACATCTCTGATTCATTTTTTTATACACATAACTATGTATTTAGAGAAAAAAAATATAAAATAAAGGCTAAAATTCTAGTCCTGCTGAGGACTTGGAGGAGTTCAGCAGGTTTCATTAAAGTCAGGATTTCATCCAAAGGACTGTAACAGCATTGTAACTGAGAACAGGATCAGTCCAGCCTGGCCCCAACCCTGGGATAAACTGAAATCCTAACAACAGGTCAGGGTTATGCCTGTCCTGGGGCATTTGGGAACATTTCCAGGCTTGTAATTCCGGCCTCATCCTCTGATTTCTCATAGGTCACTTCCATGTCAGAACGAGAACTCATCACTCACCACACCCTCCCACATCTCACCCAGTCCTTATTTTCTCATGGGATTTACCATTTTCATGAGGAAATTCAGCTATAAGAGCTAGAAGGGAGTAACAGCATTGCCGAATGAGGTCTTTGATATGGACAACCTGGGAACTAGCACCTTGAAGTACACCACTTACCTCTCTTATCCCTAAAATGACCTTTGCACCAAGGCTTCATGTGCCAAGGAGAGAGTAGGACTTACTGTGGTGGTCCTGGCTGTAGGAGGAACATCAACATGTTAGAGTACCCCAAGCCAGAGGGTTAGGGCTGTGCATTGTATCAACCAAGCAGTTAGTATAGGCCAGTATCTCTGCCTCTATACCAGATCTGAGCATGAAATTATTTACTAAAACATACAGCTAGTACTGTTTGAACAACTTATTTGCCACGTCTTCTTGACATGATAGTAGTAGTGCCACATTTTTCCCGTGGGCTGAAGTTACGATATTACCAGAGTAAGAAAAAGACAAGAACTTAAGCTAATGGTATTCTTTCACCATGTGCACTTATCTAAATCTAACCAGGAATTAGTCTCTCTCTGCACAGTCATCTGAATACATGATTGCATAGTAGGGAAGTTTTGTAACACTTCTTCTTTAGCTACCAAAACTTACTCTCTAACCACAGAACTGGAGTGTGACAAAACAGACTACGATACTTCATAGTTTCCTGAGTGCAGACTTTCAAAGCATGTCTTATCTTGTAAACAAAGAATTGCGTTTTTCCATAATACTAAAGATATCTATTAGCTGGGTTATGCAAGCACATCTTTAAGGATGGTGATAATATGAGAAGCTGGAGTAGAAAGCCAAGCTGCAGAGTATTATATGATGGCAGCCACAAAGGTAACTTGAACTCTAAATTGGGTTTTGTCATCTGCACCATGCAGCAGTTGGCTTTTGCACTGATTTATCTTAAAACACCCATCTCCAGCTATCCTGTATATTCCACACCATGTGGTCTCTGTGCTTTTTTCCCCATTGCTTTTATGCAAATCTCTAGCTGTTGAGTAATTTTAAACCCAACAGGAGCAG
This sequence comes from Gallinago undulata, assembly GCA_026546715.1. Classification (NCBI taxonomy): domain Eukaryota; kingdom Metazoa; phylum Chordata; class Aves; order Charadriiformes; family Scolopacidae; genus Gallinago; species Gallinago undulata. The sequence continues at coordinate 86,963,456 of JAOTQQ010000023.1, forward strand.
GGCTCATGTGTTGCATATGAGGCAGTGTGCAGGAGACGGAAAAGAAGAAAGGGCTGTGTTGCAAAACTGAGCTCAGCCCTGGAGTAAGTGGACAGATTCAGAGCTTTTGTACTCGAGCTCCTTTCACTAAAGTCTCTAATGATCATCTCTTCACATAAGGAAAGCCCTTGCCCATTTGTTTTGTTGGGTTTTTTTTTTTTGTTGTTGTTGTTTATTGGTATTGATGGATAATCCTTTCTACCTGAGTTTCACAGAATCTGAAATAAGAAGGAAAGCAACTAAATAGCAACAACAGCAAAGTCCAGAGGGGCGGTAGAAGGCAAAACAATTTAAACAACATTAGCTGTAACCAGTGGAGTGGAAGCATATATATTCTGACCTTTATATTGGTTAACCAATTTTCTCTCTTCATAATGTTTTAGAATATATTTTTTATAAAGGGAATTATTACCTTCCCATTATAAAGGGAAGCTAAAAAACCCCAGACCTAACCATTTGATAGAATCAACACAGAAAGAATAAACATGCACTAAAAGTGGGTACTAATGATGCCCCATGATAAGCTACATCTGGAAGAGCATTTCAGTTGGCTCATATTCCTTCTCTCTTCCCGTTCCCTGTGGTATGTCCCTCTTCCTTACCACTAGCTTGCTCTTGCTGAAAAAAACAACCCCCAAACCAGCATGCATTATGGCCACTGGCTAATGCTTTAATGTGGTTCTATCTGCATTGTTTATTTCAGCTGATGATTTTTGTTCAGAAGAGTATTGTCAAGTTTTTTAAAGCATTTATTATTGAGACTTCATTTCAAAATTTCAGCTGTCTGTTTGCCTGGGAGAAGTCACTTTTTACAAAGAAAAGTGAAAACATCATTATTCTTTCTAGTTCTCATCCTCAGCATGATGAGGGTGGACAAGGTGGCTTTTGTTCAATGGCTGGTAATTTTTAATGAAAATTTTGCAAAGTTGTGTGGTCCAGGCTGGCAATAGCAAAACGTACTTTTCTGTCTCTTACGTGGAACTTTACTCAGTACCATTTCATGCATTCTGTGGTGGGTGACACCATATCATTTTCTGAAATGTGTAAATACTGATTTAAAGATTTAGTGATTTAGAGATATGTAATACTTGTAAAGTCTAACTAGCCTTTGATCTGAAAACAGGCACTATTTCCCTCCATGGTTTTCCTTGTGAAAGTTTTATATGTGCATGCTGAGGTGCAGGGGTTTCCATGGCAACTAGAGGTTTGCAGAGTATTCAAGAAACTGTGCAAATCAAAATTAGCCTAGATGGTCATGCATGGATGATAAGCACCTGAGGCTATGCAAGTTTGTGCAAACCATTTTTGTGAAATTTATTGGAGGATGTTATAATCCAAATCCAATGCATTGTATGTATCTGTGGGTACAGCCACAGACGGTCTAGAGTGAATACAGAGAGCTGGCAGACTTTGGCCACCTAAAATAAATGGGGTCATGTTTAAAATACATTTTAAAAGAATACCTGACTTTTAAACACATTAGAGAATGAGGAAAAAATAATTCTGATTAATTAGAGTTATGGAAGTAAATGGCACAGGACCCTTTTTGTTTTCATTGTTAAATTTGTTCTTACAATCATGGCAGTTTATTTTTGAACAGCTTTTTCTTGCCTGGACACTATTCTCACCCATTGTCTGTTGTAGGTTGACTCAGTCCATAGCTGCAAAACCGTAAGTTTAAGAGAGACCTGGAACAGAGCATATATTTCTGTCCTGCACATCTCCATTTAGAGTACAAATACAGCAGTAAAGCAAGAGGCTTGAGATAACATTTCTGTTTTAACTAATCCCTCTTATAATACTGGGTGATGTGTGGGAACTGGAATATTGCTCTATCTAACTTCTTCGATCTGTCGAGCTTGTCTTATTTCCCAGTAAAGATGAGTAAAGGCAGCACAACTATGAAGCTGTGTTTAGGGAACAGAATAAATTGTAATTATATACTTTAGTCTTATTTTGCATGATGGACTGTGCATCTGAAAACAGAACATGCTTGTGTACTGTAGACATTATATCCTGAGGAAATTAGAGCTAGTATGCTTGAGTGCTTCTCTGAAGCAGTTCAGAAGATATGAAAATAGTTTAAAAAGCATAATCTTCTATTGCAGTCAGAAAGAGACTCAGGTGTAAGGGCTGTGTTTTGTCCAGTCACTGCTTTAGATTAAAACCTACACGTTCAGTTATATGTCGTTGCCTCCTTTTTATCTGAACTACAATTTAAAAAAAAAAATTATTCAAATTTTTATTACAATTTCAAAACAGCATGGGGTGTATCATACTTCCTTTCTGCTAATGAAAATGCTTTCAGTAAATCAGCTAGTTGATTGAAGATTCTGACATTATTGCAGAGGAGGAGATCCATGAGCTTCTGGGAGGGGAGATTTTTCTAATCATCATCTTATTATCCTGATAATCTTGATAAAGCTTGAATTCCAACAAAGTAGAATTCTCTTAAGATCTTTTTTTCATTCCTCTATGATGGCTTCTGTATTCCTTCAAAAATACATTGAACACTAGAATTCTACAACTGACAATAAAGCCACCTAGAATGCACCTAGGTGCATTGTCGATATGGATGCCCTCTTCTGTGACTGGATATTAAAAAGTTTCCTGCAATCAGAGGCTTGCCTTCTCTTTCCTATCAGCCCAACAAAAGAGACCAACACCTCATCGGGACACAAACAAGTTGTAGCAAAAGCCGTGCTGCACTCACGAGCAGGTGGGCACTGAAAACAACCACACCATGTTAAGACAAGGGAAGAAAAAGATGCAAATAAGAAAAGAAGGCAGACATTAGTCAAATGAGCGGCGCTGCTTCACCTGCATACGCTCTACTACACTGATTGATCTACCTCAGAGGGACTGTACCTTATATAAGCTCAGAAAAGAATGAGGAAAATGATAAAGGTGCAGCAATGTTTCTCTGCACTCAAAGGAGACTGAAAATACTGGTGTTGCATATTTTGCCAAGAAGACATGATAAAAAATATTTTAAAAGCACTTGTACAAGGGAGGTACGTCAGGTCTTCTTTTGTTGCAATATAGTGAAAGAAAAAGAAGGCAATTTAATTTTCCCCTTTCCAGCACACTGAAGGGAAAGCAGCACTGCTGGATGTGCTGCCTAACTTCTTACTCCTTGTCTGTGGGCTTCTCGTGCTCTGTTGAGGGTGATAAGGAATTGTAACCAGGCAGACACTTGACAAAAGCACAGTGCCGGTAAGGACAGGTAGACTTTTCCATCCTCTTAAAGTTATAAAGAAGCGAGGATAAATCCTCCTCTAGAAACTGGACGAAATGGGGCATCAATCCTGACCAATATCTGCTCCGTTAGCTCTTTGCGATCGCACAGCTACACACTGATGTGATGTCTCTACTTCTGAGTGTACAGCATTTTCTTCTGGATTATGACATATTGTGCATATGGCATATGGAAACACAGAATGCTATTTATTGAAAAGTGGAATCGTGGCATTGTCTAGGTTGGAAGGGACCTTTAAGATCGTCTAGTCCAACCATCAACCTAACACTGATTAAAAAAAACCACAAAAGAAACCATACAACCCACTCCCTTACCCCCCATCACTAAACCATGTCTCTAAGCATCATGTCAACCCGTCTTTTGAACACCTCCAGGGATGGTGCCTCAACCACTTCCCTGGGCAGCCCATTCCAAGGCTTGATAACCCTTTCAGTGTAAACATTTTTCCTAATATTCAGTCTGAAAGTACTGGAAGGAGCTGCAGTGAAAAGCTGGGTGTTTTAGTGAGTTATTTGAGAAACAGCTCTTATTGGAGAAAATATGTAATTGTATTAGCTGTGCACTCATGCAATATTTTTTCAATTTTAAGTTCTCATTCTAAAAAAAGATTGCTTTTGCGCAAAGTGTTTTTTTCAGCAAGCTGTAACTTGGCCAGATCTAAAATTATTTTCATATTCATATGCTTTTCCTCTTTGAGGGCTATTTTGCTAAAAAAAAATTTTCTAGCCAAGCAATTGCAGAACTGCAGCTATATAAAAGCATACATATGTATATACATATATAGTTACACACATATATGTATCTTTACTGGGTCAAGATCCAAAATTGCTTTATCTTGGACTACAGTGACCTGGGTCCAACAGGTAAAAATTTCTTAAGGGAATATATGGAAAAAAGAAGATAATAATGGGAGCACTACAGTACCTGTCTGAAAATGTTCACAGCTAGTTAGTAGTTAAAATGAAGGAGAGCACAATTGGCCATTTTTTCCCCAAAACAGGTTTTTAGAACACTAAACAACAAATTCTCTTGTGGATAATGCCCTATAACCAGTCCAAATATTAGAACTACAGTTAATGACCCTTCACTAGTTTTATTAAGGGTTCAGAACATTATAGACATAGAATGAGAACATCCTCTGCAAACCACATCACATGCTATTGTAGAACAATTTACTTGAAACAGTCTGCTGGCTCTAGAAAACAAAGCCCATGAGGATCTTTTCCTTGCCATGTTGTACACAGGAAACAAATGACAGACTAAATCCTAACAATTAGGACAATTAAATCTTAATCTTAAAGACTGGTCTTAGGAGTAAAGTTATAGTGCTGCAAGGCAGTCATAAAGCAATCACCATTACATTAATAATAATAATAATGATTAAAGATGAAATAGGAAGTGACCTGTAGCAAGGCAAATGTGCATGACATAGGGAAAGTTTCCATGGGAACGCTGTAACAAATGCTAAATTATCTCTGTGTTCAGTGAGAAAAACTTTGGTCAGACATAAGCTTGTCTGAGAGTGGAGTGCCTTTGGTCTCACTGAATCGCAGCTGCCCCAGCCCTGTCTCTGTCACTGCTCGTGTTCCAGCTGGATGCTGTGTCTGCTGTGTCTGCCGTCCCGCCAGCACCACAGCACCAGCTGTGCCAGCAGCAGGTAGGACACACACAGACCAAGCAGGCACACTGTCCATTGCTTATTTAGGAGGATTTCATAACCAGTCTCAATCAGCTATTTTGAAATATAGGTATTTTGAATTACATGTTCCTGGGCCAGATTCCAGCCTTGTCTATGTCTTTGAATGTCAGGACTATCAAGACTAATTGCACTGATTTCTGTGGACATCGTGAGGACTGACTTGGGAAGAAAATAAAAGAGAGCAGTAGGGAAATGTCTAATTGTATTCTTTGAAATGTATAGATCTCTGTAAATGTTGTAAACTGGATTGGTTTTGCCAGAAATGCATATTTATTCACAGAATAACTGCAGCAGAAACAGTGCAAAAAGTCTGAATGCATATTTTCCTGGCTGAGCTTCAAGTGCTTTATGCTGTCGTCCTCTCATACTTGTTGACTTTTATATGCTGGATCATCTTCTGCTCCTCAATGTTCTGTCTTCCATGGTTTCCAGGCTGTTCACCTGGGTCTCCTTCTACCCCCTACCTGTCATGGACATTAATGTACTTCCCAGGATGCTCTTCTAAGACAGTGACTCTGAAATATGCTTGCTGTGTCTACTGAGGGGAAGTCTCTGTTACACTCTGGATAGCACACAAACATCCTAAACTGAAGGTGTCCCACACAGAATAAAATACCCTTTTTCCAGGGCTCCATTGCCATGCATGATACACAACCTAAGCATCATCTTAATTTCTGTCTCAGCTCTCTCATGTTTGTGCTCCAACAAAGATAAGGTTTGTGGGTTTTTTAATCTAGAAATTTACCATCTCCTGATCTGACCATTCTTATGATTCCACTGTTGCAATCTCCTAGTCTTTTTGATACTAAAATTTATTCCTCTCATCACCATCTGTCTCAGATGCTGAAGATGCATGATTTGCTTTGAGAACACTAGCCCTCTTGGGGTAACCTCCCATGGTTGCTGATTGAACTGCACATCAAGTTAGATTTCCTCCTTCTCCAGGCTTTCAACAAGACTGCAGACTTTCACAAGGTATCACGTACTAAAATGAGTTGGTTGTAGCCACAGTTGAAGTCCCTCCTGGACAAGCCATTCCCTGTGGGTAGAGAAGCTTCCTTTGCAAATCATAATTGTCATTTAGATTTTGACACCAAGGTTTTCAGGAAGATCTGATGACTCTGGATATATCATCTGGAAATCTGAGGGCACTAGTGGGGTCATATTGTCCCTCCCCTGGCCTTCCCCTACCCTGCCCTGGCCCAGGACCCCATGTCAGACCCCACGCTGCAGCAGAGCCAGACCCTGCCCCACTGGCCTGGGGGACCCCCAGGATGCTGCCCGCCCTCGCTACTCCAAGCAGGCTCCTTCAGAAGCTGTACTCCCTAAACAGTGTCAAGTGGCTGTCCTCTCCAAATCAGATCTCTTAAATTGCAACCCATTAAACACTCAGCACCATCAATCTGTTTCTTCTGTTTAATCTTAGCCTTTGGGAAAAGGAGTTGTGTTTTATGTGGTTTCTACAAAGTACTGAGCTTAAATGATAAGTATAAAATTTGTTCTAGCTCTGAGTATTTAAAGCATGAGAGATGATATGACTTCCCTCATTCTTGTTGGTATAGAGATGGACAGATTCCTAAAGGAAGGGCTTTGCTCTCTCTGGAGACCATAGACCTCCTGTCTGCACCTGGCACTCAGCGCCTTGGGCTCAGCACCGCAGCCCAAGGTCACAGTCTGGCATTTAATACATATCAGTTTCACTTCACTTTCAGAAGGATGTAACTCTAGCTCCTTTTTACTACTTGTAACCACATGCTAGATTATAGCATTTGAATCTGCATACAGCATGGTATGTACTTAATAATTTTTTTGCCTGCAGCATTTACAGTATTTTCTGGGCCTCTCTGCTATGAGATGCAATTTTCTAGCCAAGTAATATTTTTTTTTCTGAATGTAAGAGAGACTTGTAAATTATTCCTGTTCTGGAACTGATAATTTACAGACATTTCTACCTTTGGCTTCTATCCAGTTCAATATACTTGCTTTAGGAGAACACACACAAAGAAAAAACCTGCTAAAGCTGCAATTCCTCAGCTTTGGTTGCAAACAGGAAAAACATGATCAGTAATGGATGATGCCATTCTTTAGCTTTTTCTTTTCTTTAGCTTTTTTACCACTTTGTAAAATGTGATTGAATGAATATTTAGGGTTAATTCAACAGACAGCATTGGGAAACTCTGGAGGCTCTGTCTCATCTGACTGACATGTTCCATCAAGCCCATCACAGGGTGCCTTCTTTTTTCCATCCCAGTACAAAATGTAACAGAACAGAACTCTCCCAGGCAATCCCCAGGGTAAATGCCAAGATTATACAATGCCTGAAATGCCCAGCAAGTTTTTTAAAAAGAAGTATGGACTAGGCTAAACAGGAGATTTAAATGCCTGCATAGCCAACATTTTAATTTTAGGGCTCTCCTCCTCAAACAGAATCCAGGCCATAGAATTAGTCACCTACACTTCCCATACAGAGTATGGGAGAGGCAGGCAGACCTTAAAGCTTATTCCCCCAAAATGGGGAACCAACAGGACACAGTCAGTACAGGGACATGCTTCAAATCCTCAGAGATTCCTAGAGCTCAGGTACCTGACTCAGGGCTTCAGAAAGCTTCCTCCCTGCTCCTGGGGTCCAGAACATGGATTCTACCCTGCAGATCAGGTCTTTACACCTCATTTTTGATAGAACAGCCAAGGCGGAACCTTTTCAAATGACAATAATCAGGAAACTTACAGATAATGGTACTGCCACACCTCTTTTTGTATGGAATAACAAACCAGGTTGCACACACGTCCAGCACGTGTGAGATCAAGCTTCAATTTCTTCTTCTGTCTGTTGGGACTGACTGAAGCCCTGTCATTCCAGGTGTGCTTCTGCCTCCACCATATGCAGAGAGTCAGGTCAGAAGGACAGCATACAATAAAGGAGCATTACTTAAACATGAGAATTTGGAACTAAACCCCAAAGGAATGGATCTAGTTTCTGATAAGGCTGGGGAGCAGCTATCAGTCCACAGCTCTTCATCCATCCATCCATCCATCCATCCATCCATCCATCCATCCACCCACCCATCCATCCACCCATCCATCCCAGCTCAGTCCACAATCACCCTCCTGGCTGTTGTGGTTCCATTTGTTTTTAAGTGTTTTTACACTTGCAGTAAGAGGATTACTGTGTTGCAAAGTGAATGAAAATCACAGAAAGCAGAGTGTTAAGCGAATATACAAATAAGAATTCAGCTTAACCAAAATATGGGATCACAATGGGGAAGTTATCAAAATGTCTCTATGTAATTAAAATGTGGACAATCATTGACATTTGTATCACTAATTCTACCAAAGATGTAGAGAGTGCAGAAAGACTGAAAGGTCATTTACATCAGAGAAATAACTGGCAACATAACACAAGAATAAAAAAAGCTTACAAATGTTTGAGAGAACAATGTGTTCTGATATTTTTGCAGAAAGTTATTTTTAAACAAGGTGTATATCTTGTAGGTAACATTAGAGAGCTTGAAAACAGAAATTGAAAGATCCCATTTCTTGAATAGCTCAGCAGTATAACTAAAGATAGAATCAGCACTGCTGACTTTGGGTGTCTTAACAACCTGAAAACTACATAAAGAGGAAAAGGGCCAATAATTCACTCCTCTATGCATATATTCATCTGTCATTACCAATATTAAACAGCACTAATATGTGGTTAGGACTAATTTAATTTATGATGAATGAAAAGGACAGTGTGAGAATCTGAGCATCTGTGATTGTAAAACTCCACCTGTCGGATGGAAAAGTCAGTTCACTAATTGCATTGCCACAGACAGTTTATTTGTGCCCTCAATTTAAATAATTTCCTTCAAATGAATCTCTGCTTTTCCTGGAATGCCTTATGCCAATTCAGCGAGTGAGATACACTATGATGTGAGATGAAAGTCCTTTTATCTGGTTTAACTCTATATATTTGCTAGGAATTTTTCCAGTATAAAAATGTCACAAGAAATCACATATGCTGTCATTATTATGCCACAAAAAGCTTCTCCAATTTAGACTTGAACTCAGCCTAAAAAAAAGTTTCCCATGGTCGTCATTAAACAGGATTATGGAGGAGTCTTAAAGACAGGGATAGCTTAAAAATAGGTAAGTTCCTGAAAAAAATGTATTGAAATTTCACAGAACTGGTGAACACTGTGTGTCAAATTTGAGATGCGTTACCTTAAAAATTGTGTTCATTGCCCTGGAGTATTCTTCCCAATTACATCAAAGCATCTGAAATACTCTGAGAAATGTCCTAGAGGTAAAGGAGACAGCCTGAGTGACAGCAGATGTAGAAAAAATTCTCACTTGTATTTATATGCTGATTGTAGCAAGAAGCTTTGCTGGCACTTCTTTACTCCAGGACTGATAATTAGTTCAGCTTGAATGTTCCAAATAAGCATGTTTAAAATGTGTCCATGTGAGACAGTAATTGAATGCTGGAACAAGTTGTCCAGAGAGGTTGAGAGATCTCGATCCTTGGAGATAACAAAAACTTCAGCAGTCTTCAAACTTCAGTTGTCTTCAGCACCCTGAGGGTAGCCCTGCTCTGGGCATGGGTTTGGACTGCAGGACCTCCAGAAAACTCTGTAAAGATAAATTAGTATATGAGCCTCTGATATACTGTCAATAATTTCAGCATGCCCTTACACAAGTGATCCAGCACCTTATATTTTTGAAGATTTGGCTCAAGGGAACTCACACCTAAAATGGTCTTTCAAATTCTTACAAAAAAACTACATATTCTTAAGAATTCAACCCTAACTATCTGTCTCAAATACTGTTCAGAATATAGTACCAAACAAAGGGCTGTTCATATCTACCTATGTTTTTCTGAGGGGTTTGCAAGGGCTGGAAAGATATTGTTTTAAAATCGATAAAGTCTGAAAGATATCTTTTTAAAGACTGTAGAGTCCTCTGGTTATCCTCAAAATTGCTCATGCCAGGGAAGCAGCTGCTCACCCTTCACCACCTGGTTTCATCTTTAACCTGGAAAGACCTTGGACAGGGGAGACAAGGCAGTTCATTATCCATGCCCAATTAGTCCTTGGTTTTCTTACAAGGCTTTCAGAAGTGGGATGCTTGTCTGGCAAGGGTTGGCCTGTGATGGTTAACTCATTTCACACGGACTAGCAGACATGAGATAATAACAACTTTTGTTTGGCTCCGAGCAAGGCCTGACTCAGAGCGCTGACCTAGAAGCGGCAGAAGTTCTCTCCTACTGTTAATCCTCCGTGCTACTGCCTCCCCCCTGAACACGTGTCTTTCCCTTTCAGCTATTTAAAGTATGCTGTAAATCTTTGTGGTAAATGGCTGCTTTCCAGAGTGACTGCAGCATGCAACTGTCTGCACAACCCAGGCAAGATCAAAAATTTTGGGAAGAAATGGGCTTGATATCCCAAAGCACTGTAGTGAGGTTATTTTTATTCCCATTTTTTGTGCCCAGCTCTCATGGACGGACATGAGAATCCCATACACAGGAGACATTCCTATTTGGATTTCGTGGTGAGTCGCTTGACTCTTGGTACGTCAGCCACAACATCAGCCAAATTTCCACTATCGCTTTCCTAACGCTTTTGCAGGAGATTTTTTTTTAATTGGTCTTGGTTTTAAGAAAAAGATCTTCCCTCAAGAAAAAAATAGTTGGCTGAATTTTATAAGTGCTACAGATTTCTCAGTCCATAATTGGTAAGAACATAAGTTCTGGCAATTGACAGTAAAGTACCAAGTTTTAGGAAAGCATATGAACACAGGTACCATCTTAGCTGTAAGCAAAGGTGAGAAATCTTGAGGGATATTACAATAAGTTTTATTGTTAAAAGTACATTAGTCAACCCTATGTACAAAAATTAAACTGAAAGAGATCCAGAAATTATAGCTTCTTCAGATAATAAAACTTTTCAGTTTTTTTTGTACAAGAAGTCCACTGGTGCCAAAATAATCCCCAAGGAATAACAAAAGTGGTAGTAACAATGAGTGTCTTAGGCAATCCAACTATAGGGCATACAAGAATGAAAGAGGAAGTAGCAAAACAAGTTCTGTGACATTTGCTGGAGAGAGTGACTAATTCACACACGGCAACAGGAAATATCTAACCATATCTGATGAGCTACTCTTCAAAGCATGGCATTGGTAACATGGGAGACAGAGAAGCTAATGCCACTAGATAATTGACATGGATTCATTTATAGGCACATTGCATTACCTCTTAAGTGAGCTGCAGTAAAACATTTACCAATCCTTTGCAAAGCCAACCATTGAAAAATAAATCAGGAGGATAAACACTTTTGTGCTCAACCTCTTTTTTTTTTGTGGTTTTGTTTCTTAAGAAAAGTTCTTCATGTATTTTTCCAGAAGAAATATTCCCCAGATATCACTGAATTCATGCAGTTGCTCTTAAAGTATCCGAGCATCTGATTCTTCAAATTCTTCCAGCACAAATAGCTACTTGGAGCTATTCAACTAGATAGAAAGTAATTATGAAATCACTTGTTTCCGGTAGTGAAAGTCTTCCTCACACTCGTTCTGAAGGGCAGGACCCAGGCCCAGAAATGAGGCTCAGAAGCTCTGAGTGTTAACAAACACAGGCACCGAGATGTTCATAGGTTGCAGCGATGGAAACTCTGCTTGAACAAACAGAAGAAGCTGCCATCACAGAGTGGCTACGCCCTGATGCAGTTGCTCGGGGTGGTGCTGGAGTCTCTGTCCTCAGAGATACTCGCAAGGGCCTCAGCAACCTTCTCTGGCTCTCAAATATGAGTCTGCCTTGCGAGAAGGTTGGAACAGGTGAGCTCCATAGGTCTTCCCCAGTCTAAACTTTTCTATATTTCTATGCTTTTTGGATTCTTCCCTAACATCCCATTTGTGAGTGAATGCTAAAAGTGATGGAAGCTGTTCTTTCCCACTGCTGTCCTGCATGTTGTATGGGGAAGTACCGTCCATTGCTTCTTTTGAATCTCCTGGCTTCCAGCTTTGGCTGATAATCTTGATCCTTGTTCTGCAAGAGATCAACAGTTGTTCTTTATTCAGCTTTTCCATGCTACTTAGACTTCATTAGATCTCTTTTTCTTCGGGGTTGAAGAATCCCCATCTATTTGTTTTTCATACTGAAACCAGTCCAAACCTTCGACCATCTGTGCTGAACATGGTTTATGCAGCAGCAGTTTGATGGTTTCTGCTTTGTTCCCTATTGTTTTCCTAATTGTTCCTAACAAGCAGTTAGCTTTTTGCCCGCTATGGAGCACTGAGGTATGTTTTCACAGCTTTTCCTATTGCCGCTGATGGACACCTTTCTAGAATGGTAGAAGCTACCATAAATTTAAAACTGCTTTTTCATTGTCAATTATTTCCTCCTTAGTTATGTGGAATTTCACCTGCTGCTTTATCAAAAGCTTACTGTGTATTCTGAGACCTTCCCACAATTTACATCCTCAGCTTTCATTTTTATTGCTCAGATAACTTCCTTGTCTCTGCAGGTGTTACCTCCCCATTATTCACACTCCTTCCAGATCACGTTTATGAATATTTTGGATGGTGCAGGCCTTTGTACAAATCTCTGTGGGACTTTGCTAATAAGTCGCCTCCTGTTTTGAAAATGTTCATTAAATCTGCCCTTTTTTTTGTCTTTAGCTAGATGCAATTGTGAATTTTGGACCAAGCTCTTACTAATTGTTAGTATAAATGTGAAATTCTTCACTACGTTTTATGCTCATCAAATAACTAACACCAAGGGGCAAAGTCTGTTTCTGATCTTATTTCAGTTGCCGAGAATCAGTAAAATCAGTGAGATCAGTAGGTGGACACAGATGTAGGTTAAGTGAAATCAGAATCCCGATTTCTGCCAAAACACAACTGCGTTCATTGCAATATTAGCATAGTTCTGCTCAGAGTCTACTTAACTTTTTGTTTGATTTTCTCTGCCTTTCCAGTAGAAAATAAATTCTCCTGTATTTAAGGTAATTGGAATCACTGACTGTAACATTCAGGGATAATCACTGTCTGGCACCCCTGGAGACAAAGTACAAATCTTCTGACCTAGAAAGAAATGAAAATAGGAAAGATACCACAATCTAGACTCTCATCCAAAGGTAATGGGAACTGCAAACCTCATCCACAGAAAGAATTACTATGGCAAGGACACGGAGATATGGTGGAAGTTTGTCTGGCCTGTGTATAGACCATCTCTGTTTGTGCTCCAGGAACACTCTAGATGGATTTGTTGAATTTTGGGGACTACATTGGGATAGCTTGTGCAGAACAAACTGGTTGCAATGCCATCGCAGTGAGGTTCACTTGGAAAAATCATTGTGCTGAGGAAATGAGAAATTGATCCCGCATTTGCCAAGGTTTTGTTGGATGACCTCTCCTAGAAAGAAGCTGCTTGGTGTTTACAAAAAATGGCATCCAACAGCTTGGAAAGAAAAGCTGGTTTCCTTCCCATGTCAAAATTCATAAAATTTTGGACAGAAAAGTAAATTTTTATGATGAAGGTAAGAATTTATTGGATAGTAAACTATTTGTTAAATTCCAATGGTGTGTTGAGGCCTGACAAGGATTACAGTTTTGCTGTCAATTCAATTACCCTACGCTTGTGGATGCTGGTTTAATTATTTGTTGCTGGTTTAATTAAAATGTGCTTAAATCAGTGCAAGTTTTAACCCTGATCTCAATGGGATCAGTCACAGGTCCAAGTTGTCTTAACTCTTAGAGTCATTAATAACGAGAAGATCTTTCAGAATGGTCATCATTCACAGCCACACAAGGTTCATCTCAAGCCTTCAGAGCCAAACACAACAACAAACTCACACAAGTGAAGTGAGTGGTACGAGCTTATCCTGGAGTTTACTAAACTACAGTAAGACAGTGACCCTTGTGCTATAGGTAAGGATAAAGAAGGTTGAAATGTAGTAATAAATAGAAATAAAGTAGATTTTTGTTCTTGTAAACTGAATGGAGAACATGGCCTTAAGTTGAAGTTACATGAAAAGACTGAAGGCACAATTTAGAGAAGACCACCTGAGACAGAAGTAACTTTCCAGGAGATGTGAGATAAATAAAACCTGACCTTCCTTCAGTCTTCCCCGCTGCTCCTCTCGCCTCCAGCCGTGTGTGGAAGAGCAAGGCAGAGCTGTGAACACCAAGCATTGCTCCTTCGTGAGACCACTCACATGGGCAGCGGACCCACTTCAAGAAAGGGAATTAGAGGTTGGTTCCTCCAGTTCCTCCAAGCCTGATCTTGAGCCCTCAGTACCTGCATATATGCCACATATAGTTTTCAGAGGAAGAACAAACTTGCCTAGTCCTGCCTAAAAGTCCTGCTCAAAAGTACAAGACAGTGACATTAAGCTCCTTCAAGCTCGGTGAAACAATAAACATCAGGAGATGGCTTAATCTAGCCATTCTAAATTGCTGTCAGCCCAAGCCTGAACTGAGGAACCTTCTTCTCTGCCACAGTTAACAGCTGCTACTGAGCCAAATGTTGGTTTCTGTTGGTTTCTGTTGGATTGAGACTTCTGAAAGTCTAACTAGAAACATCTCACTGCAACCTTTTTCATCACAGAGAGCAAGCTTTATATCCACAAAAGAAGCTGAGTCCACCTGATTTATTTGCTTTTTCCCCCCAGTCCAGCTGCAATCTCATCAGACAGCTATATGAATACATGTTCTCCAACACAAGCTGCGCAGAAGAACAGGAATATGGAATCACATATTTGAGGAGAGGAATGTGAAGTCATATGAGTAAGTGCACTGTAAAATGCTGGTGCAGTGATGACATCCTTACATAGCTTGCTTTCAGGAGAGAGCATTCGAGCAAAGTTGCCATACCTCAGCTGAAGAACAGAGATCTTTTGGATAATCATGTTCTATCTTGTTTAATCAATCTACTTACAACAGTTGATCAATTAGTGCTTAGATGATGTATGCCTGGAGCAACTGGCTAAACAGCAATCACTGTGCACTGGGATTTTCTGAAAAAAATCTGTATCAGCCCTGTTCATATAAAGATAAAAATATGAAGTGACCTAGATGCACATCAAAACAGTCAGATGGTCTAGACTAGTTGGAGGGGGACTGCCCTTGTGACCCTCGGTAAGTTAAGTAAGATATCTACTCCGTCTATCTCTATTTACATTTGCATGAAACAGAACGAGTATTGCTGAGATCGTGGAGCTAATAAATCAGCTACCACTAGTTTGTCTGCCAATATTTTTCTTTCTCTTTGAAGATAATGTGACAATTATTACTAGATCATCTAATCAGGAATTTCCCCATAGATTGTGAGTTTTGTTTCAAAATGAAGACATCAAAATGCACACAGGACAACCAGAGCTTATTAGCATCTTCTAAAGAGTTTTTCTAAATGGGTTTTTCAAGCCTTGGTTACATAGTGTCTCCCATGTTTTATTTCAGTCAGTGTGTCTTCTGAAGATCCTGGACTGGGAAAATACTCCAGGCATAAAAGAAGTTCCACCCATTGGAATTGCTGCAATGAAATGCAAATGAAAATTAACTACAGTTTGTTCAGAAATAGTTTGTGTTCTCCAAATTTCTCTGAACAAGGCCCCCCCTCTTTGGAGAGGATTATGTGTGTGTCAGTAACCCCAGACACAATCAATGGCAGACGTCTTCATGTCACGTGCCAAACAATATTTGCTAATTGACTCAAAGATGCTACCACTTAACTCCATACATAACTACAGGGATAGATTTTCTTCCTTAATGATGGCACAAAGAAATTGGCAATATTAAGCAGTGTCAAAGGCAAATTTAATTCCACAACTTACATATGACAAAAGATATGGTTTGGCACCTGGCTCTTTTCTATTCTTTCACAAACATTCTGGTACTCCTTCTAAGCTCTGGATGCTCGCACTTGTTCCTTCCCATGCCACATCATCCCTTCCCCTTCCTTATAGCTTCAGGTGACTTCCACATACCATTCTCCCTCCTGCTCCTTAGAGACTCCTCTTGTGTCCTACAGGCATCACTGCATGCAGAATGGTAATATTTGCATGGTGGATAAGTGACTTGGGTGTATGGTCACTTGGGCAAACTCATTGTGAAATCAAGATAATATTTCTCCATTTTTTAACTTTCTTTATTGACAGTGGTTTAACGTGCCAGTTCTGGCACAGATGTCATATGTTCATCATTGTGATGTTGAACTGAAAGGCTCTCTGAGCATACATTTGTCTTGAAGGGAGAAAAAGTGGTATTACCCAAGATCTGCTTGCTTAGGCATGAAAATGAGACGTTATTAATGGCAAACTGTTCATGTCCGTGATACAGGTGCTCCCTTTCTAACAATAGACATAAAGGTGCAAACAACATTGACACTGTAATTACAAATATTAGGAATGGGAGTTACAGCAAATTGGGATGGAGGTAGTTCATCACCCAGTTATTGCTTCAGATTCATAGCAGAGATCATTGCATTTGCTACATCTCACACTTAAAAAATCTGGAAATTTAGACTACCTTAGAATATTAAGAATCTAGAGAAGATGAAACCTTACAAATGTGATACATTAACACAAACTAGCATACTTTTCCATCTATACATTTGACTATGGTAACTAGA
>JAOTQQ010000023.1:86985300-87054131 GCA_026546715.1 Gallinago undulata
GGCCCCGGCCCCTGACCCTGACCCTGACCCGGCCTCACCACCCGCGGGACACTCATCGCACTCTCCATTTCTGGCCCGAGACACTCGTTTTTACCACACCTGCCTGGAATTTGGTCCCTTTAGAAACCCACCCCACCCCCCTCCCCGAGCAGCAGCCGCCTCACTTTAACCCTTCCGTGACTTACTGTCTCACACACCCCCTCGCCCCCCCCTCACTCCCGGTGCTCGGGGGCAGAGCTCCGACGGCTCTGCCTCGCCGAGGGGCTGTGGCGGCCGCCGCTCAGCGGGGAGCCCGACGGCGGGGAGCCCGTTGCGGGGTCGGTGGGAGGGTGGGGGCAGGTGCCCACCGGACCAGCAGCGGGGCAAAGGGTTAAGGCGCTGCCTTCTGGCGTTCAGTCCTCCCCTTCCCAGCCTTCGGCCTTCCCCCAATCCCCGCGACCCTCCCCCGAGGCGTTCACCCGCCGCCTTGAGGGGCTGCAGCCGCCGGGCCCACCTTTCGGCCGCCGCCCGCCCCAGCCGCCGCAGGCCGGTCCCCCCCCCCATCGCCATGGCCCCGGCTCTGCGGAGCCTCCGGTTGCCGGGGCTTTTCCTGCAGGTTGTGTGCCTCTGTCTGGCTCAAGTAAGTTCATTCCGAGTTTTGACTCTGTTTCTCTCCTCCGCAGATCAGCCAGACGGTAATCGAGGTGAGTGTGAGGGAGGGAAGGGGTGGGCGGCTCTCCGTGCCCCCGGGAAGGGGGCGGGTGAGGGGGAGCTGCAGGCCGCGCTCTGTCCCGCACCCACCGGCCGGAGGGGCCGCGGCCCGTCCCTCCCCGCAGCAGCTGTGGCTGTCCCGCTGCGCTCCTGGCAGGGCCCGGCTGATGGTCCTGTGCGTGAGCCTGCGGGTGGGACGGGCGGAGATGGCCTCAGGTTGTGCCGGGGAAGGTTTAGGTTGGATACGAGGAAAAATTTCCTCACGGAAAGGGTCATCAAACATTTCAACATGCTGCCCAGGGAAGTTAAATCGTCACAGCTGGAGGAATTTAAGAGACGGGTAGACATGATGCTTAGGGACACGGGTCAGTGGTGGACTTGGCAGTGCTAGGTTAATGAGTGGACTCTATGGTCCTAAAGGTCCCGTCCAGCCCAGACAATTCTGTGGTTCTGTGGTGGTATCTAGTGGGCATTAAGCAGGCGCCCGGTGAGATGATGGGGCTTGAGCTCCATCTACAACCACCGTTGGGTGGATGGTGACTGGGAAGACTGGTGTGAGGGGGAAAGGTGTCCCCACAGCTGTGTGGTGGGGAGCAGGGGCCAAGCTCAGGGCCCCAGGAGGGCGCCGGGCCAGCCTCCTGCTCACAAAGCACCATTGTGGGGCCATGGCCAGAGCTCGCTTCGAGGAGAACAGAGCCCCCCATTATAGGGACCCAGACCTGTAAAAACCCTTCTCTCAGTTTCCAAGGGCTGGTGGCGCCCCCCCCCCCCCCCCCCCGGGGAGGCTGGTGCTTTGAGAATGTGCCTCTGTAGATGCTAATGCAGTCCTGAGGAGAGAGGGGAAACCGACGGGCCTGGCAGTGAAGCAGGGAAAGGGTTGTTTTAAATTTTCTTCTTAGGAAGACTGTCTCCTTTGTGTTGGCTGAATAAGTAATTATAATACCTTAGCACATTTCGGCGTTTGGTTAGCAAAGATCACTCAAAATTTCTGCCGCCCTGTGATTGCCATTTGGGGTTGAGATCCTGCTGGGTTGGGGAGTCGAGCCTCCCCTGCCTAGCCCTCATTGTGCTGGTCCCCCCCCAACTGGCCCTGGGAGGTCTGCCAGGATCTAATTGCTCCTTTTTTTTTTCTCTTATTCTTTGTCAGAGAGGTCTCCCCGGTCCACCAGGCCCCCCGGGTCCCCCAGGGCCACCAGGAGTTCCTGGTATTGATGGCATAGATGTAAGTGTTTCCCATGCCCTGCCTAGGGAACAGAAAATACTTCAAGGTGTACTTGCCTTGTCCTCACTGTCACTATTTGACCTGGAGGGGTTTGAATTTTGCTGCAGATCCACATAGGAATTGATAGGTCTTGTATTCTGTAGCAGGCTGGGGTGGGGGGAGAAGGTAGCCTTTCAGATAATCTCTGTTATGGAAAATAAAAGAATATTTTATGTAATCAGCATTATATGCTACGAGTGTTTGCCTGTAAGGGGGTGGAGGGGATTTATAATTCTAACCTCAAAAGGGATTATGTAGTTTCACTCATAGTTAAGCACGGTCAGGATTTGTGGCGTTATTCCTGATAGGAGCGACTATGTATTTTCCCTCAGTTCCTGTCAGAAGTTTCTGTGATTATTTCTGTCTATAATAGAGATCATTTGGGTTTAATATTAACTTCCTACAATAAGAATCAGTTTGGGATTACTCCTGATAATCTGCAAATCAGTGTTTTTCAGAAGGGACCATAAAATGTTGCTGTAGCTCTGACTAATAACATCCTTTTCATATCTTGTTAGGGGGAGAGAGGTCCCAATGGCCCCCCCGGTCCACCGGTGAGTGATTTCAGCTACTTTGCATTCACCCCTGCGGGAGAAGACGTTTTGAGTTTAGTTTCTGCTTCCTTCTCTGAAACATGTTTAACTGTCCATTTGAATCTTGAAGGGTCCAGATGGGGATGCAGGCAAACCAGGATCGCCTGGCCTGCCTGGAGAGCCAGGAGCTGATGTGAGTACACATTTGATTTCTTGATTTTCTGGAATTTCTTTTTTTTTTTTTTTTTAAGAAAAACACTTGGTTTCAGTCTACTTCTGGAGAAGCATAACCTCCTTTTGAGGTCTCTGGCTTCCTCGCAGCTGCCAGTGAGTGCGAGTGGCACACATGGGGGAGTGGCAGTTTTCTCCAAGCTGGAAGATGCTCTTTTGATGCCAGCTGACGAAAAGAGCAAGGGCTGTCTGATGCTCTGTCAGTGTCCTCTGGAAGCAGCCTCAGGAAGATCCGAAGTGCAGGAAAGCCAAGAGGGGGGACCCAAGCACAGGCCTGGGTGGGGGGGTCTGTTGTGGCTGAGGGCATTCGGAGGTGGCTGGCAGGGGGTGTTTCCTGCCCAAAGTGGGTGTATGGTGGGATTCTGTTTAGTAATTTTATGTCTCATTCCCTAAAACAGAGAAAATAGGAAGAGAAAAAAGATCAGATCAGCCCCACAGGCCTGGCATTACACTGAAGTGTTATTGAAAACATAGTTATTGCTGAGCCCAGCTCTGGAGCCCTCAGCACAGGAAGGACGTGGACCTGTTGGAGCAAGTCTGGAGGAGGGCACAAAAGTGATCAAAGAGCTGGAGCACCTCTCCTCGTAAGGACAGGCTGAGAGAGTTGGGGTTCTTCAGCCTGGAGAAGAGAAGGCTCTGGGGAAACCTTAAAGCAGCCTTCCAGTACCTAAAGGGGGCTTTTGCAATAGCATAAGGGGTAATGGCTTTAAACTAAAAAAAGGAAGATTTAGACTAGATGTAAGGAGAAATTTTTTACAATGAGGGTGGTGAAGCACTGAAACAGGTTGCCCAGAGAGGTGGTAGATGTTCCATCCCTGGAAACGTTCCAGGTCAGGTTGGATGGGCTCTGAGCAACCTGATCTAGTTGAAGATGTCCCTGCTCCTTGCAGGGGAGGTTGGACTAGATGGCCTCTAAAGATTCCTTCCAATCCAAACTATTCTCTGATTCTAAAAAAAACCCCAACAACCTCCCAGACTTCAGCCACTGCAGAGCCTGTACCAGCTGATGTATCTTCCTTTCTCTGTGGAAAATAACACAGAAGAATAAAGTTTCAACATCTTCTAGTGTTGGTGACCTGTTGGGTTGTATCTCTTGAATAAATTACTGGCAATAAAAACACCTTCATACATTTTTTGAAAACTCTTCATATTTTTCTCAAGAACAGTGTTTGAAAGCGTTTCTTGCTATGAAGCAAGATTGTTACGTTAGTACTTGGATCTTATACCAGCAGATAGGCAAGCTTGTGTTTAATTTACATGAATAGTAGTTTAAAACATAAAAAATAAAGAATATGTTCAACAAGCCCATATATAAGAGAATTTTGCAAATTTTAGAAATGAAAAATCCTAATATTTATTGAAGATTCCAATCCTGTTAGAGTATTTTCAAAAATTTTTAATGTGGACATGGAGCTGAAAAAGTCTTTAGTTAAATTGTTCAGATTTCAAATCTGTAAGAGAAAATGGGCTTGATGTGAGTGGCATCTCATGCCGCTGCATTTTCTCCTGAAAACAATTCAGGACCAAAACCCATTTGTATATGTCAAAAACCGGTAAGCAGATCTTTAAAAATCATTGCCTCTTCTAATTTTCACTTAGAGCATGGTTTTGTGTCCTTGCCAGAATTAATGATAACACAATCAGGCCAAACAGAACATTTAAACTCAGCTCAGCTTTTGACATTTGCTTGCACTTGCACATTCCCTAATATTAGTGACTGAGTGACTGTAATTCTCAGTTACAGACTGCTGCACTCTCAGATGGCAATCCTTTTTGATTCTTGCTTGAAGACAAAACATGGGACCTTATTGTGTTTCCACTGTGCATTCAACTTTTAATTGGGGTTTTAGATTTATAATACCTTCTTCCATGTTTAATTGGTGAGGCAGTTCCTACTTTCTAAATCTTGTTTTTCTTTCACAGACTTTCAGTGTCAGGTTTAATAGACTGAGTGAAGATACTGTGCAGTAATTGCCTGTAATGATCATGTAAGCTTTTGAGAGCAAATTATCAGAGAAAACATCCCTTTGGGTGAACACTGAGTTGCTGGAAGTGTACCAAAAAAGAAAAGTATTACACAAATTTAAAAGCAAGGCTTTTCTTATGGATATCTGGAACTTTCTAAGCCATATAAGCTGGTTAAAATTTGGAAACAAAGGAAAACAAAAGAACTGCAAATGTATTCATAGTTATAAAATAATGATTGCTTTTTAATTTTAGCCAGATAGACAAGTGTGGTTCAAAGACTAACCTCAAATCAAGCCTGGAGGCTTTCTTGATTTATGTTTTTTTTTGGTCAATGAATGATTTATTTGATATGTAGAATACTGACCTTCATTGTTTTTAATCTGAGCCATGAAATAGATTCGTTAATCTTCCATTGAGAGGATATAAGATCATGTGAGATCATGTGCTTAGTTTAATTGTGATTTTACAGAATAATTTTTGAACTATACATATCACACTGGTGTTTGTTATCAGAAACTAGTACTTTGATCTTGGGCAGTTCTATCTGTGTGTGTGAACAGGCGTTTGAATCGTAGTTCTCCTGCAGTAACTTATCTCATTTAATAGCTTCATTATTCTATGTTTCAGAATGTTCTCTTGTCTGATTAAGAAAACAATGTAACCTTTGTATTAACATGTGTACATTACTTCCAAAGGGGTTCACAGGACCTGATGGCTCCCGTGGAGTCACAGGACCAAAAGGACAGAAGGTAAGAACAAAATTATGCATGAAATTGTGTTTGGGTTTTTTTGTTTTTGGTCTTAAGCAGAATTAATGAGATGATGCAACCTTTCTTAAAATATTAAAACATCTAAATATCTGTAGAATGCAGACCCCTTGGACCTTTTTTCACACAGTACAAAGCAAATTCCCCTCGTCTGCAGTAAGGCATGGTAGCATTACATCGATGATATTAAGGTTGAGCATCTTCAGTAATGGTGAAGCTTTTTGCATCTTATTGTACTGTAATGATGTCATAGTAATATGCAGTGGGAACCAGAACAGTGAAACCTGACTTCATCAGCAATCTCTCAAGTGAAATATATATCAGAGTAACCAGCATATTTAAGTTAGGTTTTTTTTTTTTTGAAAAAAAACCCTGTATCTTTTTAATATTGAGAAAGTTTTTCCTTCTACCAAGTCTCATTGAAACCAGCATAGCATTAATGAAGTGAATAATACTTGCAGAATATGTCCGCTCAATGATACCTTCCAAAAAGTTGAGAGCATCTTCCAGTATGTTTACAAAACTTTATGCTAATACCTCTTGAAAATCACAATTTTTATCTTTTAAGGGTGAGCCAGGACTGCCAGGTGCTCGTGGACTTCCGGTAAGTAATACATTTAGTATATGAAGAGGCTTTTTAGACCTTCAGTATCAATAGGAAGAATTCTTCCCATTAAAGGTAGAGAAGAAAAGTCAGAAACTATTTCTGAGGTTTCAAAGAATGCATAAGATATTGAAGTGGTATGTTAAGCAACCTTTTTGTCTTTATCTCAAAGTGTGCACATATTACTGAAAGGACATGTTTGATTCATACGTGTGATGTGGTTGCAAGTTCTGGATGCATAGGGTCGTTTTCCATCTCTTTGTGAAAATGCTGTAGAGACAGGAAAGCCCATGTTTTATTTGCATAAATTAGTCTACAGTTATTCCTGTTTCAGCTTCTCGCCATGTGTTTAGATGGGGTATCTGAAATGTAAATGCCGAATGGGACTTCTTGTGCTGTCCTGTGTGAAAACAAAAAATATATGCGAAATGACATGCAAAGTTCCAGTTGGCATGTAGATGGATTTAACATCTGTCTTTGGATACTGAAAATAATTGTGAATTTTAGGAATTTTACAGGGTTGAAGAAGTGAATGATAGTTGGCATGTAGATACTTAGATTATATAGGAAACCAGTAAAAATCTCAAGGAAAATGAGTAATGGAACAAATGGCTGGCATGATAGGGCTGCATATGATTAAAATTTAATTAAAAATTAGGTTATTTTTTGAGAAATTAATGGAATGAAATAGAAGAGTCATTGTATTCTAGTATCACAAACCTTGATGTGAAATTCTGTATCTTCAACCGAATCTTTGTATTTTTGACCCTGACCCATTAACTTCCATTAAATTTATGTTAAACTATAATTTTGATACTTGGCCAGAGAAATTATAATGTTATTCTTCAAGATGTTACATTCTAGACATGTTCAAGCCTAAGTTGAATCATTCTGTGTGGACACTTGCATTTCGTTTTCATGGATTCCGTTTTCTACCTGAAAATCTGTAAAATAGGGAATATTTTTCTAATGACTGGTCAATCTATAGATTCCATATATGAATTATATTAGTCACAGAAAGTAGCAGAACTGAGGTAGCTGCTAGGTAGACTGAAAGGCCTACTTTTTTCTGTTAGGGGCTTGAGGGCTTTATTTTATTTTTTTGCAGTCAAGTAGATGGGAATATAATTTCTGGGTGTTTGCATTGTAAAATGTGTATCTGAAATGGAGAGAGAGGTTACTCAGATGGTACAGGAAAAAGTGTACGTGAAAAGAACTACTAAAGGAGAATTAAAAAAAGGGGAATTAAAAATGGATTACTGAAACACTAGGTTAAAATACTGTAGTATTTTAGCCTGTCAACTGAAATAAAAGCTGACTTGATTTTATCTCACCATTAACAGACTAATGTGAGAATGAATAATTTAAGAGCCTTCAGAAAAAGTAGGTATATAAAGTATACATGAAGAGGGTTAATCTCAATTTAGAAGTGGAGATGTTACTATGGGAAAGCAGTGAAGTGGACCAATTTGTCAAGGTAGAATACTGATTCCATTCAGAGCAGTACTTAACTGATACGGGTCTTTTGTGACTGTATTTTGATACTGTTAAAGCAATAAATCTGATAAGATTTTGGACCATTGTTCAAAGTTCAGTGATTTTTTTTGTTTGTCCTAAGACTTTCAGTCTTAAAGGTGACAACACTTCAGTGAACCTCGATAGGAATTGTCTTTGGAATTGTTCTGCCTCTGCTTATTCTGCAACTGAACCTTGTATTCAAAGGTGAATCTGCAGGAATATTTATAATGAGGAAATGAGAGTTCTTTGTTACTTAAAGGTAAAGAAGAGATGGATATACTTAGTCACCTCCTGTCATTACCCTTGTAATACGGGTAAGATTGAGTGTATTGCGTGATAGAGAAAATAGTATTTTAAGATCTACTAAAGCACAGCTTCCAGCACAGGGTGCACATCCAAATGCTGGTATGTGACTCCTTGTGGTGGATGGCAGCAGGTCCATGTTGATGATGTGGAGCTACTGATGGAAAATGTAAACAGGAGCAGTTTGGTGCTCTTTCTGGTTACCAAAAAGCGCTAGTTTAATGGACCTAGACCTCGAAGAAGCACTGGCAAAAAGAAAATAAAATCTCGTTAATTAGCAATTTAAATGCAATGTTGAAGGAAATTATTATAGCATAGGTGTGTTTCTCATGGTACTTAATAACTAGATAAATCCAAAGACTTTAATGTCTTCATTCCTTTGTGGAAGTATATGTGTTTGTGAATATGTGTAAATAATCTACTGCAAGGCAACTTAATCAGTAATTTATTTTTTTCTCCTGATATTGATTACCCAATAACAAAATTGATGTTTAACATTAGTTAATCAAGTTTTCAAAAATATTTTGTGGAATCAAACATCAGGTTTTTTGTACCTTTTTATGCCAAATACTCTGTTCTTGGCAAGCAGCCAAGGTGTGGAATCCTCCCTGCATTTCTGACCTTTTTTTCATATTTCACAGGGCAAGGGGCTTCTTGGACCACCTGTAAGTATGATTTTTAATGTTGATAAATATACTGTTCCATGAAACTCTTGAAATACTCAATAAAGCTGTTATGCTGTCATGAAAAGTAATTTGGTAAAAAAAAAGACACTGCTTCAATCCTGATGTTCTCTGTCTATTATGTATGCTTTCTTCAGTTACTGCTGAGGCTGCTTAGATCTATTGGATGGGGGCAAGAATACTGTTGTCTGAAGGCATAGTTTGTTCTTTGAGAGAATTGCATGTTCTCACTCCTTTGATGCTTGTTATAGAGGCATTGTATGGTCTAAAAATATTATTGAACTTGGTTATTATAGGGTCCAGCTGGTGCAGCAGGACTTCCTGGGGAAGTAGGGCGTGCTGGTCCACCTGTAAGTACTACTGTGTTTGCTGAAAATGTAGATTTATTCAATTACTAGAAGGTACTTATAGAAAAAAATGAATAATTACTGTGCCATCTAAACACCATTCGGATTATAACAGCACTTTGAAAATATATTTTTTTACTCTGCAATGGTCACTGGTAGAGGGCAGACTGTGCTTGAAGCTTATCAAAAATAAGGAACAATTAATATCACAAAGTCAGAGCCACCTATTAGATTAGAATTAAATGTTTCAGATAGTGTCCCATGCTCCTCCTCTTATTCCAGCAAAGGTGAAATCAAAAGGCAAACCTGCCAGAAATACAGGAAATGTAAAACTTAACATTACATGCAGAGCCGTAGCTTTACTCCTGTCTTCCCACATACTATTTCTGTTCTCCATTTGCCTATCAGTGAACATGGCAATTCGGTATTTCTTCTGAGTCTCACTTTGTGTGACTCCCCTACTGACCTTACTGCTAAACTGTGCATTTTCAGCACACTGTCATATTTTGACTCCGTCCTTTACCACTGATGTGAAAATTGAAATCAATTGTTAATTTGTTACTAATTCATACCTCTCCCTGTGTATTGTGCTTGGTCATGTACACAAATATAAAAAAGAATATTAAAATTTCTTTCAGAAGATGATCCATCCAGCTCGCTGTCTTGTCTGTAACAAGGACAGTAATGGATTCCTTGGAAGTACACAGGCTATTTGTAAAATGATATTTTGCTGTTATACTTTCCCAAATTCTGGCAGTAGGCAGTTCAGAGGCTGCCTGAATCAGAAATTGCATCTGTTCTCCCTTTTTCAAAAGCTATCTATGAGCTTATCCTCCATTAACGTAGTCAGTGTCTTTTTGAATGCAGTTATATTGTGGGCCTCCACAACACACTGTGATAGTGAGTCCCACAATGTAATTACACCTCGTGTGGAAAAGAAACATTCCTTTATAGTGTTTTTAAAAATATGGCTCTATAGCTTATGCATTGTGAAAATTAGTGAATAATTTTTCTATATTCATCTTTTTAATTTTATTTTTGATTTAATAACATATCAAATATAATATTGAAATTACAGTATTAAGTTAAAAGATGGTCCCTGTCACAATAAAATTATTTTAATTAAAAACATTCAGAAAAAATAATTTGCTGAGGTTCTGTGTTGTCTTTACTTCTGAAAGCACTGGGCACCAAAACTTCACAAACAGAAGTTTCTAACTTGGTAAATTCATCTTGGGCTCTGGAAAAGGGGATTCTTTTCCGCTGTATGTTTTTTTACAAATTACTAGGATTCTTTTAATTCAGAACTTGGCAATTAGGAGATAGAGGAGCGGACAGATGATCCTGTGGTCAGATATTTCAGCCTTCTAAAGCACCTGAAAATTACTTATTTTTTGTGATTCCTATTCCACAACATGGCTCCCATTCTACCCAAAAATCAGTTTTCCCATTCTACTATAGAAGCAGTGTCATTCTGTAGCTACTTCATTTATCACTGTTGTTGTTTGATACCATTTGATAATGATATCATTTTCATTATTACTATGAATCAAGAAAATTATCTTTTTTTAGGGAGATCCAGGAAAAAGAGGGCCACCAGGGCTGCCAGGGCCACCAGGTCCTCGGGTAAGTGATTGCCTTTAATATGTGCTAATGCCTGAATTATATATTGTTGTTGCTTGAACTAAACTACTCCTCAAGTCCTACAGCTGAGTCGAATACCAATTTTAGGATTTCAGCAGGATATATTAATTCATAATGTCTAGAGGCTTCTGTTCAAAGCCTGAGATGCAATTAATTTAATCCTATCAACATTTGATCTTTCACTTAGAAAGAAGTTTCTAGTCTTTATGGTTATAAAAGATAGTTTGAAATGCAAACTGTGCAACTTCTTCCCATTTCTGCAATTCGGCTTAAACTGTAACTTTTACAGGTATTAAACTTCCCTGTGCATTCTAGTATTACTGTAAATGTAGTCTTTGTTGGGCCTCACCAGTAGTACTTCAGCAGAGGCAGACTTTTCTCTAGGAGGAGAAAAATTTTTTGGTTTGTCTTATGACTCAGGTCTGGTTATTTCTCTTTTACTGACTTTGATTAATTTAATTTAATTTAGGGCACAATTGGCCTGCAAGATGGTGACCCATTGGTAAGATAGTTGTCCACATTTAAAATAATCTCAGGCAACCGTATTCAACCTATGTGGTACTAATTATGTGGATGCTTCTCCAGTGTCCCAATGCGTGTCCACCTGGCCGCCCAGGACATGCTGGCTTAATGGGAATGAAGGTAAGAGAATCCGTTTTTTCCAGCATTCCTTACAGCAACGCTGTCCCAAGGCACCAGGGAGGGTAATTGCTGGCTTGAGAGAAGGGCATTAATGGTAAATTTTAAAAATACTTTGTATTAGTGTGGATGCTTAGAGTTATTTCAGCTCCCAACTGCCAAAATATCCTCTTGTTGTAGAAATCTCTTCCTGCTGCTGTAATCTTCAGGGTAAAATTTATGTGTGGTCCTGAAGGGATTAGAGGATGTGAAGGATTGCTCCACTCGCTTTCTGGACTGTTTGCAGTCTGACTCCAGAAACTCTAAATATTCCCCCAAATCCTTAGTCTTTTTTCCTGGGAGCCCTATAACACACTAAATTGACATGAACACTTTTGGAGTCTCATTTTTCTCTAAGATTATTTTTTTTAATGTAGTCTTTGCTGGTTTCTAGGAATACTGTTGGCCTGAGGAAAAGGTTATGGGGTAATATAAGAAGAAATATTAATGTGCCTAGAGATGCAGCCTTATTAGATCGAGGAGCAGATCTTCTTGACCACAATACCTAATTAGTGATGTTATGTAGATAGGAGAGGAAGCCGTGGCGAATGGGGATTGCAGAGCAAACAGCAAGACTGTTCTTAGGAGTCTGTGTCAGTTTCGCAAAACTAAGTATTTTAATTTAGAATAATCTCTATTTATGTATTTATTTTGTTTTTTATGTTTATTTTAGGGACAGAAAGGTTCAAAAGGAGAGTCTGGTGAACCAGGAAAACAAGGTTATAAGGTAAAAAAAAAAAAGAGGAAAATTTGCTGTTGTTTTTAGCAAGCTAATAGTAGTTTAGCCTCTTCAAAAACAGTGTTATATTTTGTTAGAACTATTAATTGATTTATCAGAATACATGAAGAGATCTACATATTGTAATGCTCCAGACTAACTAAAGGCATAACTCTATTCTTCATTCACCTATACTCTGTATTTATTACGATGCAGAAGTCATACTCCTCTTGCTTTTTATTGTGATATTGTTCAATTTAATTAATATGGAGCTTAGGACAAAAATTGAAGTAAAAGTTATTAATTGGAAAACTGCCAAACATTTAAATGAAAAGATTTAAATATATTAAATAAAAAAAAATAAAAAAGAAAAAGAGGAAAGACAGATTAAAATTCCATTATTCTTTGTTATACTGGGATTGCTTTGAAATTACCCTTTTGTCTAGCAGTTGTTAAATGGAATGTGAACCTAAACAAGAATCTGTCTATGTTCTGAGTTCGTAATGTGACTTCAAGCAGGCCATGGTGACAGAAAACAGTAAGCAGTAAATGTACCTCTTGTGATGAGAAAGCAATAGACATGGTATGGGTTAGCTACTGAATCACTCCTTTTACTTTCCCAGGGTGAAGAAGGGGACCAAGGACCCAGTGGTGAAGTGGGAGCTCAAGGCCCTCCAGTAAAGTATTTCCTCTTAAATAGTGTTATCCATTTACTTTATTATGTCATATCTTTTTTGTTCTTATTGTGAGAAAACAGATGTTATAAAATCTCCCCACACCTTTCTCTTTATTCTGCCATGTTGTCTATGAGTGAAAGTAGAATTATTTAAGTCCCTCCGAAAAGCTACATTATTGCTTGGCACAAAGCTTTAAACAGTTCGGTGGAAAGGCTTATTTTAAAAAGTATTTCATGTCCTAAATCTTCTGTTGTGCTTAGGTTGTGCAAATAGTTGGGCTTTTGTTTGTTTGTTTGTTTTCTTGGGTTTTGTTTGTTTGTTGTTGGGCTTTTTGTTTGTTTGTTTTCTTTTTTAATGGGTCTTCCTTTCCATGATTTTGATGACTTCAGCCTTGCAAAGCTAGTGTTTCTTTAAAACATGGTTAACTATGAAATTCAGGCTTAGGTAAGACTTGAGGATGAAGTAGCAGCCACTGAACAACAGAATTTTTTATTATTTTTTTTTCCTTAACTTTTTTGCCTTTTTGCACGCCAAAGAAGCATCCTTCAATCACACCTATGATTTTAAAATTATTTTCTTTTCCTGCTTCAATTGACTGCTTTGTTCTGGCACATACCTCCTCAGCTTGTTTCCTTGTGAGGAGCTCTTCTTAGAGTTACCCCAGCTGAATAGGCAATGGGGAACAGTTAAAGGGGTCACTCTAAGTAAGAGAAATAGGCAGAGGCATAACATTAATTTATATTGTTTATTTTCTGATGCAGACTTACGCTTTTTTCCTAGATATGAAACTATTTCTTTAATGCCATAGGTGTCCAGATGTGATATTATACATGAGTTTACCTTGATGCAATGACATCCAAATCCTAAATTACAGAATTCTCTATAAACATAAGACTCCTAAATCTCTGGATCAGGACTAGAGAAGGATAAAGACAAAACAGAGACTAAGTAAAGGAAAGGGTGTAATCCTTCTTATGTTTGATGCTGAAAAAAATATCCCTTGTGCCCCGCTGAAGAGAAGGTCTTTGTGTAAGATGCAGCTTCTGCTGCCTGAAGGACCTCTGGGGGCCAGTTCATCTAACGCAGTTTGGTAAAGTTCTTCAATCACTGTGAAATAACACAGTAGATTTAAAAAACAATTAGAGATTGACTTCTCCCCCACCCACCCCCTTTTTTTTTAATGCATTACTCATTTGAATTCACTTTTTCATCAGTTAACGGCTTCACAAACATGCTTTAAAATAATTGATTCTTATTAAAATGTAGAATTCATAGTATGAAGAAAGTGATGTTAGATAGGCAACCTGTGGCCAAAAGGATAGACAAGGCTTTAGAGGCACAGACAGAAAGTCTGTAGGCTCTGTGGTGCTTTCTTGTATGTTCCTTACATAAAAGAATGTAAGGCTCAGATCCATAGGATGGATTAGGAGTCCGGTCTCCACGGCAACACCTGCAATCCAAGAGTTTTCCGTAACACATTGACAAGCAGACTTCCATCAGACAGCCCCCTCTGGGAGAGATGTCGCTTTTGTTTGAGAGCAGTGAGTGCCACAGCATGCCTAGTTCCATCTCTGATCTTGGAAGAGGGATTAGACTGTGGGTCTCTCCCTTGTCAGCCTGCTGTAGTTACTGTTGCATTATCGTGATTTTTATCATGTTTTGGGCTGACCCAGCTTTAAACATTCTGTGCAAGGTTCCATCTAACTTCCTTTGGAGCAGGTAACAGGGCTGCCCATCTGGGGTCTGGTCAGGAAGCAGGTTTGCCTGTGCTGCACTGGAATGCCTGCAGCTGTTTCAGTAACACAGCTGTAAGGGCATTCTTGTGGAGGGCAAACACCTTATGGCTGAAGGTCTGGTCTCTGCAGAGAGGAAACATGTCATGTAGTTTCAGTCTCTCAGGAAGAGGAAAAAATTGAAGCCAAATTTCCCATGAGACTGTATTTTGATGGGAAGTGATGATAGTTATGATATACTCTGCTGCACTTGGATGTCTACTCAATCCAGCCTCTCAGGTGTGGCAAGCATATAAAACTAGCACTTGTATTCTCAAAAACCTTGCTCAATTTTGCCTGCCTCTGGAGTTCTTTGAAGTTTGGTGGTACCTTTCTGCTGCATCTGTCCTATACCCCAGTTAAGACAACTTTGCACTTTTGCAAATCTGGCCTTCGGGTGTTCCTCTCGCACAGGCTGCACAGGGAGAAGGCTTCAACTCCGTGGTAATGGAGAAAAGAGATCGGGGGGGTTTCAGTCCTTAAGGCATATTTGTGATTGTAGCATTCAACCTGATAGTTTTGTTCTAAAAAGTCTTATTTTAGTAAAATATCCAATTACTATATAAATTAATAATTCTAATACAGAAGTAGCTGGATTTCTTCTTCTGTGTTAATAAAACAGAAAATAAGCACAAACAAATCATGTCTTCTGTCTGAAAACTTAGGACAGTTCTGATGAAAAGATTTAAGCATAATTTGTATATACTTTTCTTTTCAGGGCATCCTAGGTGTAAGAGGTATAACTGGTATAATGGGACCTAAAGGTACCAAAGTGAGTATTAACCTTTGTTTCCATAAAATGGCCTGGATAAAAAAAAATCTACACCCCTGTGTAGTTTTTAAAGCTTATTTAAATTTCTCCTTTCCCCCCTAACATTTTCTTTCTCCTGTCAGCTGTATTTCCATACCTACTGTACTTCTGGTTAGGAAAGAAGGCAGCTTGGTCCCTGTCATTAATGAAGCACACATATTCTTTACACCTTTCCCTCTGATGCTTGGATTTATAGGATTTTGGCATGTGTCCAAGCATGTAGTTAGCAAGGTAGCAAGTTATAAACTGTAACACATTTTAATTAAAGCTAAACTGTATTAAGTAGTCCTTCTCGTGATTTGTGTCTTCTGAAGGCTTTTGCTTCCACTGTCCCAGTTTTTGTCAGGATTTTTTATTGACAGCTTGTTCTTTTTCCAGTCTTTCTGCCTCTTACCTCTTTTGTGTCTTAAATTGCTGCCAGTGGGATTCATGTTTATACGGGCTCTGACTTTGCTGGGTGATTTTCCTGCTGTTCATCAACGTGTTTCTAATTGCTATTTCAAAACTGACTGTTACATCTGTAATCTGATGATCTTGCTAAATCTCTATGACAAAAATTTTGGAAGGAGTAAACTGTAGCAATTATGCCATCGTCTTCTTCTCCAGAAATGAAACCATGGAAATCTTATTCTGTGATCGTCTGTGTTCAGAAACAACATCAATTTTGTCCTGATTATGAACCTTCTCATGAGTGATCCTTCCCCTCAGACACACTTGCTAAGCTATTACTTTCTTTACTTTTCTGGATTTCCTTGTATCTTCTAATTCTTCATAGTTATTTGTCTACATTTTCATGCTGTTTTGTCTATTTGGAATTTTTATTACATCTGACAAAGGAGTTCCTTATTCTCTGTAAATCTTTGGAAATATATGTTCTTCTCTCCGTTAAAAATGACTTACAGTGTAGCAATCGCATTGTTTCCTTGGAACATATGTGATAAAAATAGCTGCACTGCACTTGATCATTTCTGTTCCCATTTGGATGCTCTTCTATTATGTGGCGAAGGGTATAGTATTATTAATGTAGGCACAGATATTTTCTAAATTACCATGAAAAGCTCTACCTCTTCACTCTCCAATATGATTTTTTTTTTTTAAAGAATGAACTGAATATCATTTTTGAATGACATTTTTCCATAGTAAAAAAATAATGGCTTTCATAACCATAATTTCATAGGTTAAAAAAAAATTGAGTTTGCCAAAATTCCTTTGTGGCTTTTTTGTTTTTTGGTTTATTCTAATTTTAAAAAAATCGAGCTGTAAAAAAAACCTTGGCTGTAGAGAATTTGGAGCTTCCAGAAAACCAGGAGAGAGCATAAATTTTTAGTGTTTCAACACCTCATTTTAATGTCTTGTATTATCTCCTTGTTTTGTAGGGAGCTCGTGGGCTTGATGGTGAGCCTGGTCCTCAAGGTCTCCCTGGTGTACCTGTAAGTAGAACATGTGTTAGACAAACGCTTCCCAGGGTCTACCCAGCCAGATACGAAGTCCTGAAACTTTGTGGCTGTGAATCAGAAAAGCCTCTGATTAATCCAATTCCATTGATTTCCCATAGAAGAAAAAATGATATGACAGTGATGTCAAGTCCAGAGTCTCTTACTGTCCCCAAGGAGTTATGGGGTAGATGAACACATTTTAGACTCTGAGTATATTGTTTTTATGTCTTCATTCTTCGGGAGTGCTACCATGCATCCTGTTGTTGATTTACTGGAGGTTTTAGCTAATACTGCAAGTAAGTTCATTCTGGTTTTATTGCTAAAATTTCTTTTTTCTTGTAGGGGGATCAAGGACAGAGAGGTCCACTGGGAGAGGCAGGTCCAAAGGGAGAAAGGGTGAGCACAGACAAATTTCAACTCATGTTCTCTTTCAAACCTTGGTTATTTATAGCATATAAACATAAATCATAATTGGTACTCTCAAAGTAATGGTATCTGTATGAGTATGTGTTGGCATGCTTTGCATCTGTCATTTCAATGTGTTTATTTTAATTTTTAAAAAGTATTATTATTCTTAGGGCCCTCAAGGTACAAGAGGAATAAATGGTCTCCCTGGGCCTAAAGGAGAGTGTGTATGTATATTTCATTTCTTCATTTGCTTCAAGTCATGCTAATTTGTGTATTAGACTGCTTGGGTGAAATGTCTCTAACAATACAGCCATTTTTTTTTTTTTTTTTTCCAAGGGCTTACCAGGAGTTGATGGCCGGGAAGGGATCCCTGGAATGCCTGGAGCAAAAGTAAGACACAGTTTGCATGTATCTGAGCTTTGGTAGAGCCCTAGATTTATTCACTCGTTTATGGCTTTTTATTGTGCTGCTGCCCAAGATTTTTATGGACCTAATTAGGGCCATTGAATGAACTTTCCCATCCTACAGATCCAAAGGTACTCCAGCTCTGTGTTCCAGAAATAAAATTTCCCCTTTCATTTGATTTGCGTAAATTACAACCTAAAATGTTTTTCAGGGTGAACCAGGAAAACCTGGAGCTCCAGGTGATGCAGGGCTTCAGGGACTGCCAGTAAGTATCCAGTATTTTACCTTTGAAAGTTACCTCAGTTCAAACCACAAAACCACCATATATAGATTAGTTTGATGCTGATGTTGGAGTAATTTATGTGAAAACCTAAGCAAAAGACTGAGGAAGAATATGTGTAATGCAAGAGGAAATTCTGTTACGTGTATCCAAAACTTTTGCACAAAAGCCTAAACCTCCTGATGAGACAGTATTAAGGAACTCAGTCTCCTCAGAACAAAACGTTTGTGGCCAGTATGCAATTCTTTTAGGGTTTCTCATATCTGAGACCCTGTGGATATGATGGTGTGACCCCACAATTAGTGCTGGTCTCAGTGGATTGACTAGGGCCAAACCCATTCCCAGGGTGAGCTGGAAGATCTGACCGGCTAGTCTAACATACCTTAGGTGAACGATTTTCTCCTTCTGATAGTCGCTGGCTTAGAACATCTGGAATGCATCACACTCAGATTTCTGTCTGTGGGGCGGGGGGGTGGGGGAGGGAGGAGGAGGGAGAGCAATTTTCTAGTGAATCCCCTGTGGTGAACTTATAGGGCATCAGTAGTGCTTCTTGGACTTTTAGAAGGTAATCCTTGCACATGAACTGAGTTTGAAAACTGTGCTAATTGTTAAAAGCTAAATACAAACAACTTTGAAACACTGTCCTATAGGAGTAATTTCTCTGAGGATATAGTGGAGGAGCTGTATTAAAACATAACTGGAAGTAAATTTGTCATATGAAGTGAGCTCTTAAGCTTGGAAGAAAATTTGGTAAAAGCATGTGTGCTATGAGCTATCACACAGAAATGCAGAGGGGATGACATGCATACAAAAACCATCTATTAAATTCTCTAACTCCAGTCTCAGAATACTGGGACAAAGAATCCATTTGTAGTCTAAGACGGAAAAAGCCACACTCCTCACTCTTCCATGCTCCTCTTGCCAATTTATGAAGTAGGAATAACAATCCTTATCTGGTAATTTGTAAATACAAAGAATTCAAGCTTGGTCTGTTATAGGATTAAAAAAAAAAGAAAGCATTATTGCATAAAAGTTATTGGATATCAAGTAAAAGGACTAGAAATACTTTAAGATGCGAAAGACGTTCTTTAACACCATTTGCAATTCCCTTAACAACAAATGAACTCTGTAAATGTTATTTCAGGGTTTACCAGGCTCTCCAGGTGTAAAAGGCATTCTTGGCCCAAAGGTAAATCATCTTGAGTATTGGCTTTCTTATAGTCCTGTACTTGTGCTTATCAAGATCTAAAGTATTCAGTGAAATTATATTAACTTTCTGTTGTAGTAAGCGACAGGTCTTTGGCTGAAAGTATTAAATATATTCTTTTATCAACTTTAGTCCTGTGCTTTTTCATGATTATTTTGCTACATTATGTTGTTTTAATGATCTCAGGCATTATATAATGCCTTAAAAAGGCCGTTTCCTTTTAAATTTGTGGAAGTCATTGCTAGAGAAGGCATGTGACATGGGTCCCTCACTGCAGTTTGAAATGAGGGGTCTCATAGTAATATTTATAGCTGCCCTAAATTGATTGAATCACCGAGATTGTCATATCTATTTGCATACTACCAAATTGAAGCATCAATTCCAATGAAGTTTAAAAAGGTCCTGTATGATTGAGAATATGGAATGCTTCAGACAATAATGTTTTAGTTATAAGTAATTGAAAAAGAAAACCAGATTACATAGAATTATATTATTCTTCAGTATTTTGAGAGCAGCAGTCAAGTCTATTTGGGGTTTGTCAGTATGTAAACAACAAAAGAACTGAAATCTGACTTTAGAAAGATTAGATACAAGGAATTAGGTAAAAGTTAAATGAAAACCAAAATAAAGATGGAAGTTAAAACATTAATACAGGCTGACTTTTTTTTATTTTATTGATTTCCTTACTTTTTTTTTTTTAATGCAACAGTAAACCATTGGCTTGGCTAATATTTTCGCCTTTTGTCCACCAGGGCAATAGAGGTCCCCCTGGTGTGCCAGGTTTGATGGGAAATTCTGGTAAACCGGTAAGATCATTAATCTTATTCAAAAGATCTAGGAAAAATGAGAACTTTTGCATTGGACAAGAAATCACTTTTCAAATTATTGTGTTCTTCCTATCCTGAAAATAGGGTGAACGGGGGCCAGAGGGAGAAGCAGGTCCAACAGGACCCCGGGGACCACCAGTACGTATTGAATAGATTTCTGAGTGTATGTAATATTGTAGTGTCTCAACTTATGGTTGCTGAAGCTAACTGTGAGGTAAAAATATTATTCAGCTCAAGTGCTAATTTTTAAGGTAAATACTAGTTGTTCTTTAACCTATTAGGTTAATATTAGGTGTTCTGTACCAGGTGGTTGTGCATCATCACATACAGGAAATCCTATTTCATGGGCCAGGAATATCTTCTCCACATTAACTCTTAACACACAGCAGGAGTCAGCCAAATAGCAGATTTTTTTTTTCCTGTTTTCTTATATGGTTTGCATTATCATGTGCTTGATGCACTAATTCACTAGATTGCATTTATTTTAGACAGAATCTTTGTAGGAGTGCTGTGCTGCCTGTGCATCCATAGGCACAGCTGCCGATGGATGCTATGAAAAGAGGATTGTGTGAGCGTGTACTTACTAGGATGGAATGCAGGTACCTTCAGCCTCCCGTATAGCCAGCTTCTAAACAATTATTTTTGTTGTTTGTATTTAAAAGTGTTGGGTGCACAGAAAAAAAGTTTTCAGCCCTGTTCTTCTTGAGTTGATATTTTCTGTACTTGTAACAGGAATAAGAATTGTAATTGAATCAGACCAAAGTAATTGCCCACTCTGATAATGCACTGTAATCTGCTAAACTATGCTTTTAATCCTTTCAATGTGAACATGAATTTACAAAATCAGCAGTCCATAGAACAAGAGTTGACATGCAAGGTTAATTATTAGTAACCCTGTAGTCAGACAGAAATGCTTAATGCAGATTAAATACAATCATTTTTCTGTTTATCACTCTGGAGACCAGCAAGACATCTGGATATCTTTTCTTTATTTTCTCTGTCTTCACTAAGTACACACATTTTGGAAAATACGTGATCGTTAGAACAAGAGCATAGAAAGAAAAAACTTTTGGTCAATACAAAATGGAGAAAGACAGTAAATTACTGTAAAGTAATTATAAATTTTCATGTAGAACATTAAACAATAATATAGTTCCTTTAAAGCTATAAAGAGACCTGAATAATAACTATTTAGCTTCCTTCTGCTCAAGACTACAGGCAGCACTTGACTGGAATGCCTTTCGGTTTTGCCTTTGGGAACACTGGAAAAAACATTGCTTTTCCACAAAAACCTGGAGCAATCGGGATTTTTTGTTCAGGAAGGACACAAGGCTAGATTATTGAACCTCGGTGAGCTTTAGTCCAAGTTGAGTTTGTATTTATTTTCAGGCAGAATCAAGTGTTTTCTCTTTCTCCTGCAGCATGTATGTGTAGTAGATCCATTTGAGGCTCAGTTTTTTGGGCTCTGCCCTTAGATTTCCAGGAAAAAAATTAAATCTGCTCATTAAATAATTCTACACGCCATGATTTTCAAAAAACGAAATGAATGAAAAAGTCTGTTTATGTCTGGTTCTCTGATCTCTCCAGGATACCTAATTATTTTTTTGAATCGTGGAGTTAGTTTTTCTAAGCTTGTGTGAGAAGTTGTCATTGCACGTATGACCTGGTGTAAAAGGCCATGCCTGCCATCTCCTTTTAGTATTGAATATGTCACAATATTTCACAATATTTTTTTTATTATGAAGAAAATATATGAATTTAAAATTATCTGTTGCATGCAGCACTAGAATGCTTAGATCTACCTTTCTCCATATTTTCTAAGTTACATATTACAGGTTATTTACTTACATATTTAATAACTTCAATTCTTGATATTTTATGATCTTAAATGCTGTATCACGCTTTTATAGCACATATCCCTCATGGATTTATACAGTGAAACAAGAGTGTCTCAAGTGAGACAGGCATGTGTTGGGACAGTATTTGAATTTATCTGTATAGGTGACAGTAAACTTCTAAATCTTAGCGAGCTGTTCTGAAAGGTTTAATCATAAGAGACAAAACCCTTGAGAATGGTACTTTAGTTTGAAAATTGTTTACAGTAATTGTGACTCAATGACAGGCTTACGCAGAGTATATATTCAAATGGCTGCATTAGGAGATAGAGTTATAACATGAATGTGAATATGATGATCTGAATGGATAAACATATCTGAAGTGAAGATATAAAGTAAGAGTCCAGTAAAAAACATCTTTATACCTGTCACTATAATGAATGGGGATATTCAAAGGTTGCCCTTCCCTATAAAAGTGTAGACTTTTATTTTTTTTTAATCTAAATGAGTTTAAGCATGACTTCTGCATCCACTTCTCACATCTGTCCATTGTTCGTGTGGGATCATGCTTTGAAGTATGTGGTCATGTGAGAGTCAAGCTGATGAAAATAAGCAAAAGCCTAAATCTACACATCTGTGTCAGAGTTGTCTTAGTGAAGGAAACGTGTTTGTGCCAGGTAACTCTCAGATGCAGCCCCATAAAGGGGACTTCATTGTGCGTGATCACTTAGCAGAATGAATTAGTTGAGGGACTGGAGTCTTTTTAGTCTTGAGAAGACTTAGGGGGGATCTGATCAATGCTTACAAATACTTAAAGGGAGGGTGTCAGGAGGACGGGGCTGGTCTCTTCTCAGTGGTGCCCAGGGACAGGACAAGAAGAAATGGGTGAAAATTTGAGTATAAGAAGTTCCACCTAAATGTGAGGAGGAACTTCTTTACTGTGAGAGTGGTAGAACACTGGAAAAGGCTGCCCAGGGAGGTGGTGGAGTCTTCTCTGGAGACATTCAAACCCCACTGGGACACGTTCCTGTGGGACCTGCTCTGGGTGGGCCTGCTTTGGCAGGGGGTTGGACTAGAGCGTCTCCAGAGGTTCCTTCCAACCCCATATGATTCTATGAATCACTTAATGCCAGCTATACATTGTGTGCCATTGTTAACTAAAAATGTTTACATTGCTCAGGGAGTTTTACTATTTTTAATGCATGTGATATTTTTGCACTAATAAATAGAAGTCATGGGTAAAGGCAACTGCTCTAAATAGTGTAATTCACTAAACACTAAGAAAAAAGTCATACTTTATTCCCTGTTCACAGGAAATAGCTCAGGAAGTAATGATGTCCTTCTATTTCCTATAAGGGCAGCAGAGGGGAGCCAGGTCCTGCAGGTCCTCCAGGTTTACCAGGGAAATGGGTAAGCAGTTTATTTCCCTATTCAGTACTTGTATTTACTTCCAAGAAGCTATGGTATCATCTGGAACTACACTTACCCATTTAGCTGTGCAAGGAACTGAAAATAACGTTGAAACGAGTGACTGTTGAGTTTCTTTTTCAGTCCTCTGTGACTGTGCTAATATTAGCAAATGCTGTTTTAAAGTATATGGAGATGTGTGGGACTTTTTCTTCGGTTTAAAAACCCATAAATCCTGTGATGTGCAAAGTTGGGTTGCACACTCTTGTGTGGGCTGTGTGTATTGGGGGAACGGGAGCAGTGAAAGACCAGCTTTCTGCTAAAGCTGTGTGAAACTAATGAAGGGAGAAGATTATGAATACCACCTTTTAGCAGAGCTCCAGCAGTATTTACACAGTAACCCTCAGAAACAGAGCTGGCTGAAAGAACCCGCTGTTACAGAGGAATGCACAAATCATAGAGCACAAGATCTTAGGAGGTATGTTTAAGAGAACCAGACTGTCGTTGAGGGACTGGAGGGTAGATATCTCTATAAGCCATTTTTCTCTTGTGTTTGTCAGCAATAAAAACATAGGAAGATGCTGTTTAAAGGGCTGCATTTTGGATGACCTCTGTTTTCATCAGATAATCCTATTTCTGGGAATAAGGTTCTGTCCCATCTGCTTGTCAGGGTATGACTCGTAGTTGTTAATTCTAAATCAAATTGAGTAATTTTACACTTACTGATTTATTTTTACAGGGTGCCCAGGGTGATATTGGACTTCCTGGACTGCCAGGTCCTCCAGGCCTACCTGGTGGTAAGGGTGACCGGGTAAGAAGTGCAGTCGTGCATGCAGACAGCAGTTTGTCAGGAGTAAATACAATAATTGGGGCATTGTTTGCAGGGGTTTTTATATGAATGAATGTCTGGTTTCTTGATTTGTATGTAGGAAAGCAGTGCTCTAGGTGCCCATTAACTACTTGTACCTCATAAAATATGCAGGAAAAGTCTTGACAGTGTTACTTAAGGGACTGAAATAAGATTACTGGCACAAATATTTCATTTTTAGGGAATTTGAATCATTTAAAGGCCTAAATCATATTTCAAATCATTGACTCAGCCAGATCTGAAATTGTAAGTCGGGAGCTCTGGTCACTAAAGAGCTTTGGAAATTCAGCCCTGGTCTACAGTACACACAATGCCCTCATCCTGTCACTCCACTCCCTGACAAAGAGTCCCTCCCCATCTCTCCTGTAGCCCCCTTTAGCTTCTGAAAGGTCACTATAAGGTCTCCCTGGAGCCTTCTCTTCTCCAGGCTGAACAACCCCAGCTCTCTCAGCCTGTCTTCATAGGAGGCGTTCTCCAGCCTCTGATCATCTTTGTGGCCCTCAGCTGGACCTGCTCCAAGAGGTCCATGTCTTTCCTGTGCTGAGGACTCCAGAGCTGGATGCAGTCCTCCAGGTGGGGTCTCACAAGAGCAGAGTAGAGGGGCAGAATCACTTCCCCTCTCCCTGCTGGCAACATTTTTTTTGATGCAGCCCAGGATGCGGTTGGCTTTCTGGGCTGCCAGCACACATTGCCAGCTCACGTTGAGCTTCTTCTCATCCACCAACGCCCCCATGTCCTTCTCAGGGCTGCTCTAAGTCCATTCTCCACCCAACCTGTATTTGTGTCTGGGGTTGTCATAACCCAGGTGCAGGACCTTGCACTTGGCTTGGTTCCCCACTTCTCCAACCTGTCCAGGTCCCTCTGGATGGCATCCCTTCCCTCCAGCGTGTTGACCATACTACACAGCTTGGTGCCATTGGCAAACTTGCTGAGGGTGCACTCAATCCCATTGTCCATGTCTCTTGACAAAGACGTTGAACAGCACTGGTCCCAGTACTGACCCCTGAGGAACACCACTCATCATAGGCGTCCATTTGGACGTGGAGCCATTGACCCCAACCCTTTGAGTGCAGCCATCCAGCCAGTTCCTGATCTGCTTCTGTCAGAACCTGAACCAAACTGCCACTAGTTTGATCAAGGAGTGAAGTGCCTCCATCTCACACCTGACGTATTTTAGCAGATAGCAATGCAAAACAATGTTACAGTGATGCTGCAGTGAACCTTGCGGAGTAGTTACGCAGGGATGGTATGAAGAATGTCCAAACCCCAGTGTTCGTAACTTATACTGTTTCTGATTTGTGCCTTTTGAATTGGTTTCAGACACTTTGGTTCAGTTCATGTTAGTAAATTAAAAGCCAGGCAAGACCCAGACATTGGTTCTGGAACACAATCCTGTGTACTATGGAATAGTTAGTGTAGCCTCAGGCATGGTTTTGGCTGATGCTGACTAGCAGTTCCCCAAAAAATTCCTGGGTATGGTTTGAGAGGGATTTTTACAAATAGATAAGCAGTATGTCAAAAAAGTGGATATTTCCGTATTTTAGACGTCCTATCCTATTGTATCGCTTGAAAATTTGGGAGTTAATGGAGAACAGATTCAGATAGTTTCAACTATGATTTTTATGTTTGCTAATACAAATATTACAGGCCAAGTTTCATAAAGCAAAAGCTTCTCCTATCTCAACCTTATCTACTGGCAGTTTTGTTACTCTAATGAGTAGTAACTGGAGAAGAAGCAGCCCCAAAATTATGTTAAATTGGAAAACAGTGTCTTTGTGTGGAGAAATTGGGAAATATTTTGTGAAATAATTGGGAAACTTTAATAAGGCATGATTTTGAGAACGTCAGATAAAATAGTTTCAGTGTTGTTTGACAGAGTTGGAATGTTAAATAGGTCTGTGATTTCTACTGCTTAGCTTTGTGGATAATTTAGTATCAGCTCTTCGTCCTCGGTAACATAAGAACAAATCTGAATTCATTAAATTATAGATGTTACACTGGTTTGTGTGCCCATATCTTATATGAATTAAATGGATCTCTGAAATGGGAGAGAAAACGCTATTTTATAAATTTTTTTCATACACAGTTCTAGTTCTTATGTAATGTATATGTTTGAATGAGCTCAGACTGCAAAGAACATTTAAAGATGGTGTGATTGGTTTTCTAACAGACCACAAATACTAAGATTTTCTTAATTAACACACTCAAACAACAAAGTGAGGTACTTTTACTATAGAAACAAATTGTATGTGTTTGAAATGAATCGGGTCTTTCCTTTATTCCTCTTTGGTTCCTGCCTGTTCGCACAAGTATGTTTTGTTACAGGATTCTAAGATAAAACATTATTTATTTATTAAAAAAAAATGCTGCTTAAGATAAAAACTAGTCAGCTTTGACTAGAATGGTCAAAATTCTAGAGACAGTTCTAAAAAATACTGAGAATTAAACAGCAAGACAGCTTGTGACTGAAGGTGTGGATGTGTCAGTGTGCTTACCCTGTGTTCGCAGGGCTGGTATGGCCTGTGGCAGTACAGTCATTCACAGGGCTAGAAAAAGTGATGTACTTGCTGGATTTTTTACTTACACCTTCTAACTAATTTGCAGAGCAGAGTTGTAGCAGCTGCAAGAACATGTAACATGTAAAGGGAGACCTACTGTTTGACAGTCAGAATCTGTACCATTCCTTGTGGCAGTGGATTATATGTTCTATGCTATTACCTGCCTTCAGTCTGTTACCTTAATTATATAGTAAGATTTAAGTGCTTTCATTGTCTGTCTTAAAAATTTGCAGCTTTAAAGGTCTCTTGCATTAATAATAGATGGTAGGGAGGATTGAAGATAATTTAGTATGCTTTTGAACCTGCAGTTTCAAATTCTGATTTGATTTTAATTTATTTTTTTCTTTTCTTTAATCTTTAACCTTTTAGGGTTCGGTGGGTGAACCAGGACCAAAGGGTGAACAGGTAAGTCACGGTACAGGTCCTTTCAAGGTACATGACATTAACTAAATCTGGAGGCTGATAGCATGTCTTTTTTTATATAGGGTGCACCTGGAGCAGAAGGAGATGGAGGACAAAAGGGTGACTTAGTAAGGCATTGCTTTTTCTTAATCAGATCTAATATTTTGTTGTCATAACTTAGAACTATAAGGTACTGTTGGAGCGCTTCAGGCAGATGGTTTGATCATTGAAAGTTTCAGTTTTTGAGGAACTGGGTGTTGCAGAGCACAGCAGTTCTGTTAGCCTGGGAACACCTTCCCTGCTGTTTTGAACACTGTCTGAAACACACGTGTTCTGTAAGGTGTGTAACACAGCACGGGCTGCTGTGAGGGGGGGGTGGGGGTGTATAGAGGATAGAGAGAAGGGAGAGAGAGAGAGATAGTGTAGAGGTACACCAGGCGTTTAGATACGAATATATATATATGCATACACGCACACATGCATATAAATTCTTGGTGTTTAAAGCAGTGAGGGTGAGGATGAGGAGGTAGTTTAATTCAGTTGAAACAGGAGCAC
This sequence comes from Gallinago undulata, assembly GCA_026546715.1. Taxonomy (NCBI): domain Eukaryota; kingdom Metazoa; phylum Chordata; class Aves; order Charadriiformes; family Scolopacidae; genus Gallinago; species Gallinago undulata. Next base: position 87,012,694 of record JAOTQQ010000023.1, read on the forward strand.
AGATAATAAATATCCTTAATGGCAATATTTTGCACTTTACCTTTGGAAATAAGATGTAGCAACTAGGTGTTAGGGAGAGGGAGAATGTTCTGGGAGGAGGCTGTTGCACTGTGATGCTGCTGGAGGAAGGTGTGTATGCCACAGAAATCTGGCACGTTGTGAGTTCACGTGGGTGATGCCTGGGTCGTGTGGATTTGTTTTCCTACAGAAAGAGGAAGGCACTCACCCAGTGGCTCCTGTGGGCCCATCCAGCAAACCCAGAACTCGCTGTTGCAAAAGGAAGCAAACTGCTCCCTATTTAAAAAACAGTCACACGGGTTGTGTGCTGGAAATGAGCACCGTTTTCCTGTTCTCTGCAATTCTGAAAGGCTTTTAAAGTTAACTGACAGCCCTAGTGAGCCAGATGTCCAGTAAGGAGGCTTTCCCACCACTGTACAGGTTCCCAGGAGCAATACTATGGGTTGTGCTGCCAGTCAGTTTGTTTTTAAACTGTAACAGTTGTTATTTCTACTTCACTTAGGGCACACTCATTAGCAGACTGGTAGCCTTTCTGACCTTTAGAAACCAATCACATCACCAGGATCACCATATAGGAACCGGGGAAATAAAATATTCAGAAAGCTCTCCTAGAGTAACATGAAAACGCTGAGGAAGATGAGTTAATCTATTTCATAGGTGATTACAAGATTTTGAAATATATTTTTTTATCCCAATTCAACGGGAAAACTAAAACTTCTGAATAGTTGGACTACCATTCTGAGTCAAACAACAGAGGGATCTCGGGGTTGTTCAAGCCAGGAGCCCGGTTGCTGAGAACATGAACTTCTAGGGGTTTAGCTGCTTCATGGTGCGTTGGGTAGACACCTGCCTAGTTTCTGTTGCAGTTTTGTAAGGCCCACACAGCACTGTAAAAGATCCACTATTCTGTCCAACTACAAATTCCTGATTAAATAATGCTTCCTCTAAAGGTTTCCAAGCAATCTGCCAAGGCTGTTCTGTGCTGTATCTGTGGTTTGAGAGGTTAGAGCCGTGTGTCTAGTTCTGAGATAAGCAATACAAAACCGATTATAATAAACATGCTTTCTTATTTGTACCTTACAGAAATATTTTTGAGAAAGATTATTTTGGTAAAATTCCTGAAATTTAAGGTTTATTTCCAAGTGAATTGTAATTCATCTGAGGTGCAATATTGCATATGTTAATTTAATATGTAAGCTTTTTTGATAGTGAAAAAAATTGTGTCAAGTTTACTGCATTTGTAATGTCTGTGATAATGGATACTCTCTTTTAATATAGTTTGTCTTATTTTTGCTTAGGGTGATATGGGATTACCAGGAGCAAAGGGAGCTGTAAGTATAAGGAATTGCACTGTTACAGAAATACAGAGATGTAGTAGATCAGATAGATGGGTTTCTGATTTAAGAAAGAAAATAGAAATAATGATCTGAGCTCTTCATCACAGTTAAACTGATTGAATTCCAACAGCATTTCATCAGTTTAAACTTTGAATATAGTTAAAATGAATTCGTTTTGGAAAGGAAGTCACATCCTGAATTCTAAGCGCTATAAAAAAGAAACATTATTCAACAGCAGTTTTCTGGCTTTGTAGTTTTTTGTAAAGGAAATGAATGTACTCTTTGTGCAGTAGGTGTTGTGTAGAAAGGAGGCTCAGTGCCGTGGCCGCATGCAGCCTGTAATCTTCACACTGTGGAAAGCCTGGCAGCAAGACTCATTTCTGTGAAAGCAGAAGTAGATCTGGCCCAGATGACTTCCCCCACCTCTCGTCCCCCCAAAATAGCAAAATGCTAGCTTTTATGTGGAAGGTGAGCAGAAGCTTGTATGTCTTGTAAGAAAAAAGAATGTTAGAGCTGAACACAGCCTTATATTTCAGGATCAGTGAGGAGTGTGGTGACTGCAGCAGCTGGCAGTTTGAGCTGTGCCAGTAACACAGCAGCAGGGACGCTGCACAGAACGACCTGTGCTTGTTCCTAAAGCCACTGTGACTTAGAAGCTAAGCAAATGCAAGCTACGGCGTGTGTACTGCTGGCCAAGATCTATGGGAAGGATATGAGGAAGAGGTAGAGCAGAGGACAGCTCTGTAGTTCTATCCCCCTAGGTTTTAAAAATCGTCTTCTCTTGGTGAGACCATAGTGTGCTTGTCATCTTTGTGAGTACACGCACAGGGATGAGTAATCCATCAGAGAACCTGATAACTCGCCAGGCTGGGCAAGAAAGGAATGATGGCCTCCTGCTTGTATAGTCCATGAAGGGAGTTTTGCTGCTTCTTAGTATATCTATTGAAGTGTGTTCTTTGGGTTTTTTCTGCCAGGGACAGCAGTTAGCTGTCTGAGGCTCTGTAAATGGAACTGAAATGGCTCCATCTTGTGGCTTTAACTGATACCACAGTTGAGTAAATTCAATGTTGAGCATCTCTCAGTGGGTTTTGTTTTTGTTTTTTCTTTCTACCGCGAGCTTTGGTAAACCATAAGTATACAGGATTTTCATTTTTCTGGGTATTTTTTTTGTGGTTTGGATTTTTTTTGTGAGTTTTGGGGATTTTTTGTTTTTAGTTATTCCAGTTCTTTGTTAGTACTGCTATTGATTAATAATAGTAAAATAACTTGTATTGATAGTAGCTCAGAGGTGTTTGTTGGCATAGGTCTCACTCTGCATATTTAATCACTTCCAGAAAATTTACTGGAGCAGAAACTATAGCTTTATTTACTAAATGTATATAAGTGGACATACTAATTTTAACCACATCCATCATTTCATTCCCCAGGGGTCAGGAAGCTTTACCAGTAAAAGAGCTCTTCCTGCCCCTTCCCTGAGCGGAATTAGCTGTCAGTGCATCTGGTCAGGCAGTTCAGCATCAGTTTCTGTGAGGATGTTCCCTCTGCAGTGCCAGCCAGCTCAAGGGTAGGCACCAGAACCTCTGTGCAGTGAGCTCTGACAGGCATAAACGAAGCAAAAATGTGTATTCCCAAGCAGCCTGGGGCTGGGCGATACAGGCTTATGCTGTGGTACTCTCTGCAAAAGGCAGGAAAGGCATTTGGAGCAAGCAGGGAGCTGGAATTTTTGTGACTTAAGGAGCACTTGGTGTGTAGAGAAGTTGTATGTCACATGCAGGAGGGCAGAAGTAGAAACCAAGTATAGGAGATATCTGTTCCTTGACAAAAAACTCGGATGTCTTGTGCACCATCACTATGGATGCCTATTTGCCTCTTTAGACAGAATAACTTATTTTCCAACTTTTGCCCTTTAAGTGAGGAATACAGAACTCTTTGTCATTTTATAAATCACGCAAACACTGACTCCAGTTGCTTATTTAAAAAGAAGCCCTTCTCTACATCCCAGCATATATTGCTCTGCGTTTGTGAATAGCTCCTGTCCCCATTTTGGTATGTCAGGGTGAGTCTAACACTAGCATAGCAGCCTGATGACATTCCTCTCTTTCACTGCCAGGTTGGTAATCCTGGAGACTCTGGTTCCCGTGGCCCTGAGGGAAGTCGGGGACTGCCTGGCATGGAAGGGCCGCGAGGCTCACCGGGACCCCGAGGTTTGCAAGGTGAACAGGGTGCCCCAGGTCTGCCCGGCAGCGAAGGTCCAGCTGTAAGTACTGGTTTCGTCTGGTTGGCATCTTTTGAACCCTTGGCTGTTACTCACACCACTTCCTCCATCAGGAGACGTGTGCACACACAAAACCTAAGTGCCACGGTAGAGTTTGGGATACACCCTCCCACACATCAGACGTATTTGTGCACCAGAGGAGTCGTAGGGTTGTGTGCAGTTAGGTCCTCGGGTCCCCAGCTTTCAGTTCAGTTCCATTTTCTATCTCCCCCCCCCTCCTGTAGCGCACGTACCACGTTTGATACGTGGCTGTGTCACACGGACCGTCTGCTTCGCTACACTTCAGCTGAGATGGTTGCACTTGCAGGGACTGGAACACCTTTTTATTGACCTGCCAGCATTTTTTTTTTGCATCAGGCACACTTATAAAGCTTACTGTGATATCAACTGTTTTCTAAATTATTATTTTTCTTATCCTAGGGAAAAGAACCGACCGATCAGCACATCAAGCAGGTTTGCATGAGAGTCATGCAAGGTAAATATGCTAAAAAAGTACTTGATGTTTCTTGTGCATTTAAATCGGGTTAGTTTACTGCTCTGGAGGCAACCAAGGTTTTTCTTAGCCTTATCTAGAACAAATACCACAGCCTCAGCAGGGGACCTGGCAGAAGAGCTTGGAAGACGGATTGGAAATCTAGAATAGAAACATTAAGGAAAGAGAGGACTGCTCTCATGATTTTGCAGCAATGGCCTGAAAGGGAGATGAGGAAAAGGGAATAGCTACCTTAGACCATTCCAAGGAATGGTAAGCTGATCCTATGCTAATGAAGAGCAAAGCTCCTGCTGATTTACCTTAAGATCGACATAAAATGTTCAATAATTTATCAAACTTGAGACCACAAGCACCAATTTGGGGGTTTTTTCCTTCTGAAAAAGAAGGTCTGCACTTACTTTGCAGGCCAATGTAGATGACTGCCCTCATGCTTTTTAGCTGTTTTTATTGCAAAGAGAGGTCTTAGTAAGGATTAACAGGTGGTAAAGAAGAGAGCTCTTTCAAGAGGCAGTGATTGCATGAGTAAGTTTTCTTACTATATGGTTGAAATTTGTAAGGGTATTTCTAAATGAACCATGTACACTTAAGACCTTTCAGCCTGCAAACATTAAATGTTTAAGATGTTGGCAGAGTGACCAGCTTCACAATGTGCCTATGGTTTCCCTCTAGTAGTACCAAGATAGTGTCTTATATGTAACAAACTTTGTAGATAGCATTGGACATAAGGAATCTGTTGGTTTCTGCAGCAGAGAATAAACGTTCTTCAGTGAACTTGAGAATCTCTTCATTCAAATCTGCTGACTCCTTAATCCCGCCTTCTTGTTCATTGCAGAACAGCTAGCTCAGCTGGCAGCCAGTCTTAGGAGGCCAGAATTTGGTGCTCCAGGTCTTCCTGGCCAACCTGGGCCACCGGGTGCTCCAGGGCCTGCTGGCGAAAATGGCTTCCCAGGACAGCTTGGACCCCGTGGCTTGCCTGGCCTTAAAGGTCCCCCCGGTGAGATAGGTCGTAAAGGTCCTAAAGGTAAGAAATTCTGTAACTGGCTTTCACTTGCTGACTGCTCCATTTTTTTTGTGAGTGGGTGGGTTTTTTTTCTTTTTCTCTTCTCTGCTCTGGTTGTGGATGTACATTATACACATGTGAAAAAGAAAGGCTCTGAATGAGGAACGTAAGCCGTTTCCTGTAACTGTTGCCCCAGTTCCCCCAGTGATTAAAGAGTACGTTGGCCTGGCCTCAGTAAGACATGCTTATAAATCTGGTTTTTGTAATCAAGTCACTTACACGGTATGAGAAAGAATAAGCATCTTTGAACTGTTAGTAAGCAGATGAGTCAGTTTCTTCATATTAATTTTCCCTCTCCTGGACTTCTGAGGCTCATGTTTTTCATACGCTGAAAAGTTCCAGCAGTGTTTCCATCTTTCCTCCGCTCAGTCCAGCTGTGACCCTCACTTGTGTGAGACTCGCAGTCCCAAAAGCAAACACAGACAGTCAGAGTCATTCACAGATCTCCAGTCTGCTTTTCTAAGTCTGTCCCTCCCTGGATTAGAGCATTTACTTTTGTCTCAAGTTTTATTTGAAAGTAAAATTGGGAAAACCTTTGAAAGAAGAAATAGAGTGCAAACAAAGCAAACCTTAACGCGTTGTTGCTGGAGCTCTGCTGCTGTTCTAATTTAAGGTGATGTTACACATTTGCAGAGGCAACAAAAAATGGAGATACACAGGTGGTCTGATAAGCTGTATTTGATTCAGCACACAGTAGGCTGCACTGTGCTAATACTCAACAAAAAAATAAAGGCAGTCTGAAGCGTGGCAATCGGATTTCTCCTCTAGCACCCTGTGTGCATCTTTTATTGAAACATGGACTTCTGTGTTCCTTTAGCCTCTGTTTTCTGCTGTGCCATTTCTAGGCAAGCCCCAAACTTAAGAGTCTATTCCAGCTCTCCTCACTGCAGTACAAGAAAGTATGGAAGCATAAGATAAAGCTCAAACTTTCAACTTTTGACTTGCAATAATAATAAAAAATACAATCAAGAGTTTACATAGGGTATCCACAAGTGGTAGATACCTGTACTGTTATGGAATATATACAGTAAACAGAATTTGAACTTTACCACTAAAACAGCAAAGAAAGCTTCCTCTTAGTAAGATGCTTCTTGTTGGGAGCAACATGTGATTTTGAATAAAAGCTGGGCACCCACCAAAGAAAAGTTTCCATAACAGCAGTATATGCGAAAAAAGTCCTTTGTTTTACTTTTATGAACGTCTTATGTGGATGTCAACAGAGTACTGTAGTATGTGCAAGCCAGCTTCTATTTTCTTCTCTGCATTAGCTCACTCAAGGACCAGCAATTGAGAATTTCTACTTACTGGTGGAGTTCATGTGGTCTTGCAAAAGCCATTTGCCAGTACCCTCAGTCTGTATTCTAAAATAGCCTGTGTAGTTTTGTGACTTTGGTTTATTTCTGTTATATAGGCAGTGGTATGTTCTGTGTGGTGCTGACTGTCCAGCCCCAAGTGATTTATTATTTTCCCTTCCAACACGTCCACTTCTGAGTATGACTCAAATGGGAGAAACCCCCCCAAACAAATCCCAAACCTCTTACAAGAACATGTGTCAGTACATCTTTCAGAGATGCTAAGACTATATACACCCACCTGAATTCTCTGCTGTTAGCCATTCAGCTCAGAGGGGGGTCTTAATGAAAGTAATACTTCAGACAGGCTGTAATTAACGTTTTGTGAACTTACTTTAGGTGAACCAGGAGAAAGAGGAGAAAGAGGATTTCCAGGAAGAGGACTAAAAGGTTACCCTGGACCACGAGGTCTTCCAGGTAAATATTAAAAGGGTGAGGATAAAGAAGAGAGTAAAAGTTTATTCTGATAAAATATCTGAGAACTGATACCTCAAGCTGCCTTGAAAAGATAAAAGATGCCCATTAAGCAATAAACTTCCAAATAACAGTACTTCCTAAATTTTACTTCATAGGCAATGATACAGTCACAAATTAGAATTTAAAGCTCTTTTACTAAAAGAGCTACAATCCTATTTAACTTATTGTAGAACGATTAGGAAAAAGGTATACCAAATGCTAAAAATAAGAGGAGGCAATCTCTCTCACACGCAGAGATATATAAAATTGCCTCTTCTTATATTAAAAAAATAAAATATGTAATGTAAAACAAACAAAAAAGGCCAACAACGCCAGATAATCTCACTGTCAGCCACAGACTAAAATCTCTATTCATAATTTAGGACATCCTAAATACAATTCTTTTTTGTTTGTTTGGGTGGTAATTAGCTGCGCTGTTAATGGGGGTCCAGGGCAGCGTCTTGCTGGTGAGTGCAGCACCACCGCCCTCTAGTGGTCATTGAAGGGAAATCAGCGTTATTTCCATCGGTCTCGCTCTGTAGCACGTTTCTGTGTGTATTTGTAGACACAAAGTACCAAAATTTGTTCTCTTTGTAAAAAAGAAAGAAAAAACCAATTTGAGTATATACTGACACCTATGATGTCTGTGAAACTCGGAGTTGTCATTTTTAGAAATTTATCACTGGAAGAGACTAAAATAACTGAATTTCATCCCTTCAATGAAGATTTAGAAGTAAAAAGATACTTTAGTGCCCAAGCATTCCGCTCTGTGCGTGTGTTTCCCCAACACGTGAGTAGCAGCTGCCCCTTCGTGCACATCTGCGGGAGGGCTGCTGTTACACTGCCTAGCTGTTTGCAGCAGCAGACGGTGAGTGGGGAGGGCTGGGACTGACATCTCATGGCTGGAGATGTGTAGACACAGCCTGGCTTGTCTGTGAGAGGAAAACTGTCCTTCCAAGTAGGCACCTCTCTGGGGAATGCACTGACGGCACTAAAAAGCCATCTTTATACAGCTTTTTTAAGAAAAGGATGTTCAGTAAAGCTCTATGTATATGCCAATTTTGAGACCTGCGTCCGCTTTTCCAGGTGAACCAGGCAAACCCAGTTATGGCCGTGACGGCCGTGACGGTGACCGAGGTCTCCCTGGGGTGGCAGGTCAGCCTGGGGTTCCTGGTCCTCCTGGCCCTCCCGGCCCTCCCGGGTACTGCGAGCCCTCATCTTGCAGAGTGCAGGCTGGACAGAGAGGTGGTAAGAACATGAAAGGGCCATGAAGGGGCAACGCAAGGGCTATGGAGTGTTGACATCAATTTATTTCCTGCACAGACAGCTGAGAAAAAAATAATGAAGAAGAAATACAAACAGCAAGAAACCTTTCCACCAGGGTTTCAGTGAGGCATTTTTAACACAGTGGTTGTACATTCTTTCTAAAGGTGTACGTAGCAACACAAGCTGGAACAATAGTGCTTACAGAAACACAGGTGATGCCTTCTGCCTCTTTCTCCCTTTCTGCTGGGGGAAAAAAGGCACGTGTCTCTTTTTTATTTTTAATAAAGAGTTTCTGAGATTCATCCTCCTTCCCCACTTAATTTCTATGTATGATGTACAGTGAAATAATGTGTCTTCAGTCATCAAATAAAAGAGGAAGAGTTTATTTACGCCAGTTGTAGCTATTCTTTTCTACCTGTAAAATGAATTCCGGAGCATCCCTAAGCAGAGTGCATCACTTCATGCAGAGTCATGCTCGGCCTCCCCCAGCTCTTCCTTTCAGTTGTAGAAATACAGGTGGAGGCTGTTCTTATGACAACCTGCCATTCCTGACAATTTTTAAATGTTAATCTTTGTAAAAGTAAAGTATGATCACTGGGGTCTCTTGAACAAGCCACGTGGAGTAACCTTTTCATTTTCTATTCCAATTTGTGTTGCATTCATCATTTTATATGAAGCCTGCCTCCTCCTATGTGAAATTAAAATAAAAGACTAGCAGCCACTGTCAAGGGCATTTTAAGTCCCAGAAATAGAAAAGTTTTATAGTAGAGATTACAGATTTTGAAGTAACATCTGCGGTTGTACTAAAAAAAAACTAAATAAATAATGTTTTAACCCCCTACATATTTGTATGGTTACATTCAATAGCAATGAACAGAACAGCTGGAAGACAGCCATTAGACATCCCAAGTTGCCTTTTTTAGATAAACTCAGTTTTTAGATGAAAATGTGCAATGTAGATATTTTGTTTCTCTGTGTATAAATTAAACTATTTGTCGTTTTAACTTTTCCTTCTCTGAAGTGTAGTCTCTCTCTCTCTCAAACCAATGAAACCGTCCTATGATGTTTCCTTTCATTTCAGTATTAGTCATCCAAATGCTCAAGTACAAACGTTAACACACTTGCTTTAAGTGTTGATTTTTTTTTCTGAGCCCTTAGCTGCCTTTTTATGTTCAAAATAGTTAACTTGTATGCCATGTGAATATATAAAGAAGTAACATGATCATTTGAACTGTGCATTTTGCATGTAATGTATAAGACAACAGTAAGGGTAGTGGTGTAATGAATTCTCTAAAGAGAATTATTGAAAAAAAAACAATAGATAAACCTTCCCCAAACCTGATGCTTTAGCTGCTGCTGAGAGCCACTTCTCGGGCACCTCATGTGTTGAGAGAAAATGCCTAGAGAGCACTTGGGAGAAAAAAATGTCTGATAAAGCTGTCGCTTTTAAATGATAAAATATAAAAGAGGTTGAATCTCTACAAGTAAGTTTATCTACAAGTGTCTGCTGCTCTCTGTTTAGTTCCACAGAAGCAGCACTGGGTGAGATTTCAGAGAAAAGCTGGGAGAGGAAAACAGACATGAAGAGCTGTGTCACAACCGAACCTCCTGCGCTAATGCTATAGGAAGTCATCAGAACAGATGACTGTAAAGAATTTAATTCTTAAGAAACAAATCCAGACAATTGCATGCAAGGTGATTAGCTTGTTCACACATAAAGGTTATCTCTAAAGTTTTAGAATTAGGTCGGTTTTTACTGATTTTTTACTGATTTAGGGCATAGTACTGCTTACAAAGCATGACAAATCTTAGTGGCAATGACAAACTGTATTTTCACCAGCAAACATTTATTTTGACTGTAAAGTGTGTAAAACTGTTAAAAAACCCCAACTGGTAACAGAATGAAAATATTATTTTCCATATGTAATGCGTAAACATAATGAATAATAAGAAGCAAAAAAAAAAAAACCCAACATTTAAATACAAATGTGAAGTGCTTTAAAAAACGTAGCCTGAAAAATGCATAAAATTCCACAACAGAAAGAAACTCATGTAGGAGAGAAAACATTCATATGTAAAAACCAAGTAAGAATTGTTACAAACAAACAAATTCAACACTGAGGGTCAATTCAATGCGGAACCTGTATAAGTGGATATCTTAGGGTTGTGACAGGTTTTCTGCCTTTAAGCTGATTCACAAGTTTGAGCTTAAAATACAGAACAGAAGAATAAGTCCTTAGGCCCATTTTGTACTGCTCTGTGCTGCTCGCATTCAGCAGGACTACTAAACTGTGGCAGCTTTAGACAAATATATGAAGCAAGCTCGCCTCTATTAAAATTGAAGAAAATCAACTTAGTGGTCAAATTATTTCCTAGCATCCTTTAAAATGCCATTGACAAAGGAGTTCTTTTTTTTTTTTTTTTCTCATGGGAGAGCTAGGTAGCAAGAAAACAATGAAAAAACCTAGTTACCTAAAATTAAATGGTTCAGTAAATCAGTTTCTTGAATAGAAGTGATTATCTCATATTGATAGAGAAAAGTTATCTACATCTGATTCAGAGATTGCATTAACTTTCATAAATTTTGTATCTATACAAGGCCAAGGTTTTTCACTGGTTTTGTCCCTCTGGGCTGTGGAGCTCTAAGTCTCACCAACCCGCAGGAAGCCCAGGCATGACCTTGGTCCGGTCAGACACAGCCCCCCCCTGGAATTTGGGCAGCCCAGGCTCCTGGCCCCACTGCCGGACGCTCCCCGGGGCCTGGGGGGGCTTCGCGCCTCTCCCTCCTCCCGTCGGCAGCACCATCCCCCCTCCTCCTCTGGCATGGGAGGAAAGGGTGTCATTCCTGACAGAGCCCCCAAAAGAAAGTATATATGTGACACATTTCCATCCAATCCGAAATCCTATTTCACAAGTAAATGGCCACATAATAATGTAAAAAGCAATTTTCTATCCACTGAATACATTTCCATTGAACCAAACCTTACATGGTGCAGAGCAAAAATATGATGAAGGAAAGAAGCCCCCAGTGGGCACACACCCATTCACTCAGGGACAGCTGCACATCATTCAGAAATTAAAGAAAATAATAAAATAAGGTATGCAGTTCAAAATCCTTCAAATATATTGACCAAAGACAGAATATATTTACACTGAAACTTAAGTAAATTAAATGCGTTCGTATTTGCCCAACAGCAGGCTCGGAGATCAAACTGCTAACGGACATGTAGACGACATTCTTTCTCGCTACCAACTGATTTTGGTCTAGACTCTGGTGTTTGTTAGCAACTCATGTTTGAAAACCACATTTCCTTCAGATAACCCTGAAGCTTGAGTTTTCCCCTTAAACCCCAACCAAGGCAAGGTCAGGGGCCCACAGCAGCCACGGTGTGCGGGCAGACTCAAACCCCCGGCCACTGCAGTCTACTCCAAGTAGAAATAAGGGATTTCAAGGAAAATTTCTATGACTCAGTACCCCCAGAACCTGACGAAAACACGGCAGCTCCCCCCCCCAAACCAACCTTGGTTTGGTTCCTGAGACACTTCTCATGTTGTAACGTGTCACATTAGAGCAGCAATCCCAATGCATTGATAAATGCGGGGTTGGGGGATGGCTTTATGTCGGATATTTGGGGAAACGAGTTTATAAAATGCTAGATTGGCCTGTGGGGTTTTTACAAGACTTTTATGTAAACATTACAGAAAAAGAAGAAAAGAAATTGAGCGTACACTGACATGAAAAGTAGTATTTCACCCTTGTGAAAAAGAAGCAGCGCCAAAGTATTTCATGTGACTATCCATTAATTTAAAAAATACGCTCATTTAACAAAGCTGTGCATATCTAACACCTGTCATAATCCACACTCATAAGACGTAAAGGGAGGACGGACGATACAATCATTCCTGTTGCCATTATCACAATGCTCTTTTAGCACTGAAACCATACCAGTTTAAGACAAAAATACTGGTTCTTAAACCATTGCTAAGGGGGCTGCACCGTGACTCAACCCTACGAAGCGTGCCCTTGCCATTTTGTGAACGGTAGCAGCGTCCCTGCTCCCCTGGGGACAAACGCCATCGCCGTGGACAGAAATGATGCCTGAAAGCGGGGTGTCCCACTACTGCATGTTCTTCTCTCAACTGAATAAATACAAAAGACAAACAAAATCTAAGCAGTATTACCTGAAAAACATTACCCAGGAAAGGCAGGATTTCTGCAAATACTGCCACAAAAAACTAAATAGATTTTAGGAAAAAAAAGAAAGTCAGAACCAAAGAACCAAATCAGAAACCCCGACTGTGAATGTGCTGTGAATCTACACAACACGGGGCACCTGCGCCGTGCAGCACCTCCAGCCTGGGCACTGAACTGGAACTGAAAAGGTGTTTTTGAACTGTTCAGCCTGAGCCTGTTTTGAAAAGCTGCTTTGAACTCCACCGTGTGGAGCACAGGAGGGATGCTGCAGCCTCAGGAAAGCTCCCCTTTCCAAGCTTACTGCTTTCTGCAGGCAAACTAAGCAGCTCTGTACATCGCTTGGGAAGAAAACCCTGAGCTCTGCTTTGCAGGTGATACAGCAACTTCCCATAAAACGGAACAGACTGACCCTGAACAAAGCTTAGAGAGAGCTTTTAGGAAAGGTTTACGACATATTTCAGTTCAAAGTCCTATTGAACGTAAACATTCCCAAATCAGAAAAAGACCTTAACGCTACTGGAAAAAATAATCCACCTGTGTTGAGTCCCTTGCAAGGCTGACGGCAGCACGGGCTGCCCCAAACGACAGGGCTCTGCCAGAGCAGGATGCACACGTAGTGCTGCCTTCCAGCCCTCCCCTGCCCAAAATCCAGCCCGAAACTGCACCGAGATTTCAGGGGCCAAACCTGGGGACCCGGCAGAGGGTGCTTCCAGCTACACCCCGCTTTCAACGCTGAACAATGCGGAGTAGGAACAACCCAGAGTTCGACTGGGACGGTCTGCTCCACCCCAGAGAAGAACACAGCATCTTCAAATGGCATCGACACAACCCATGGAACAAAAGACACATTTTCTCACGTGAGAAAATTAAAGTGGGCTTTTAGCAAAATATAAAATAATGCAACAAGCTAATTACCAAAGTTAGCTGCAAATCAATTCAAAGTGTTCAAATACATTTTAAAAGACCTTTAGATTTGAGCCTATAAAAAGAAAAAAGGCATCTGTAGGAAACGTAGATGAAAAAATAAACTTCTTCAAATATAAAAAGTGTTCTGCTTTCCAACAAATTCAAGTAAATTAACATACAGCAATTTCATCCGGCAAACAACAGATGCTCTGTTTCAGCAAGCTAAAAGCCCCAAAATATACACATACCCCTAACCCGGCACGACAGGGCCTGCCCGGACACCCCCCGTCGCACGGACACCCTTCACAAGGCAGCACCCTGTCCGCAGCATCACAGGAAATGGAGTCTAGAGTTAACTTAGGAAGTAAAAAAATATTTAGATTTTTTACATATCTTGGAATTACTAAAGAAGTAAAAAGAAATCAATGACAAGACAAAACCCTGAAACGTTCATGCAAGATGCCTGCCCAGCAGTTCACTGGAGGGGTGGAAGGAGCCGTCAGGGCCCGTCCCCAGGCGAGCACAGGCTGGTGGAGGGCCCTGGCCAGGCTGGCCCACCAGTGGCCTGGAGAGCAGCAGGTGCCTCAGGCCAGCCAAGGGCTCGGTTTCAAGCTGCCTCAGCAGCCCCCAGAGGAGGACCAGGTCTGGAGAGGTGGCCAGTGCTGCAGAGCAGATGGAGATCTGCTCGGGGGCACCAGAGGTGCAGAATGGGAGCAGCGCGCTCTGAGCTGAGCACGGACAGGACACAATGCACCTTCATCCCCACTTGCCTAGAGAAGGGGCAGCCACCACCTCTGAGGGACAGCAACAGATGAACAGCAAAGGAGGCATGAGGGGCTGTGGCTCGCCAGGGGACTGTGACCCATCATCCCCTCTCTCACAAGGGGCAGGCGAGGTGCCCTGACCCTCCACAGGGGTCCCCAGGCGCAGGGCACATTAGAGCTCCCAGATTGCCTTCAGGGACCGGTTTGATGGTACGCCACAGGTCTCTGCCATCCTCCTCCTGGCTGCCCTCTCCTGTCCTAAGTACTTACTCTGGGGCTGTGATCTCTGTGTTCACCCAATCATCACTCTCGTGCCAAGCACCTTCTTCCCGAAGAAGGCCCAGCTGGTCAGCACATTGAGTGGTGCCCCGACGCCCCGAGGGTATGCCTGCTCTCTCAGAGAGTGTGCCTAAGGGTGGCCTGTGCTCCTCGGCCACCCAGGTGTCACCCCTTGGCTGGGTACAACTGCTAGGAATCCTATTCAGAGCAAACGCCAATGTATTTTGTGGTTTTAAAAGACTCCCACCATTCATTCCTTACTGTTTTTTAGGCAAAACCGAGACATCAGACAGATTACTGTCTCACAACAGCCTCCCTGGCACCCAGCCCCTCCAGCCTCGGAATGCCCTCCTGGTGGCTCCGCGCTGCCCAAGCATGGAGATCCCCAAAAACACTCACCAGCTGAAGCGGGAGACACCGACTGGCTTCCCCACGGCGGGGCAGGAGCTCTCTCTCACTGGCACTGTCCTACTAAGGGTTAATTCTGAGGCTGTGGGTTCTTATAGCTGTCCATGTCGTCTCAATAGCAAATTCCCTAGAACTAATCTAGGATCACTGTTTCCTAATAATCAGAGCTTCAAACAGCCCTCCTCTCTCTTTTGCAGAATCAGCCTCTGGACAAGGAGTTTCTTCATCTTTTCTTTTGCTCAACCCTTTGAGTTCTACAGGATTTAAGCCTTGTTCTGTTTTGTCTTTATTGACAATGTCTGGTCCTGTAGGATTTACTCAATGCCTGCAAACTGCCATCGCGATGATCTTTGCAGCAGACCTTTCCAAGGAGAGTTTCGTATTTCTTCTCACTTTTCTCTTGAGCTCGGTTTTTCTGTAACCAGTTATTAGGACCTGTGAGTTCTCTGTACTACTGTTCCGTCGTCTTCTCAAGTTTACTTTGGCACACGATTATTGCAAGAGGAAGAGGAAAATGGTGCCAATCCGTAAGATTAGAGGCTTGCGAAGTCCCTTCCTTGTCCGTCTCGCTGTGTACCCACCTCCTCTGCTCGGAAGCAGGAGGTCTCTGCTGTATGTAGGCGTCATGGCGGAGCGGCTTGGTAACAGGCAGGAATTCCTAGGTCCATGCAGCAGTCGAAGATGCGCCAGTTCTCAGCCCCTAAAATTTTAGTATCTAGCGTACACATCACCACGAGTAAACGCTCACACCAGCCCTCAGCTGGGACAACATCCCGTCAGGAGAGACGCTTCTGGGGCCTGGAGCCAGTGGGAGTTCAGTCAGCCTGAAGCTAAACTTTGGGTGGGTTAGAGGGATCATGAACACATCTCCCTGTCCTTTCACAGCACCTAGGAAGCGACCGACATGGCGGGCAGTGCTCGTGGGGCACAAGCCAGCCCTGGTTCAGAAGGTTGTGCTGGAGCCTCCTCAAGGGACAGGAAGGTTTAGGCTCAGCAGAGCTCCCAGGGCGCCGGCTCGGGTCCTGCATTCGCCACGAACGGGGATGCTTTCAAACTCCAGAAATGCATTTTCTCCACTTAAACTTCACCACCAGCAAGAAAAATAAAGCCAGCTTACATACAGAGGCATATATACAGTCTCAAGTTATAATAAAATAATTTCGTTTGAAGAAAGAAGCTTATGAAAATATTTTGGGCCTATTTTCTCCTCTAAGCAAAATAAATACAAGAAACATAACACATGGAATGCACTCTGGAAAACATGTCATCATTCCATAATAACAACACTGCAAATAACATAGAAAAAGGCTCAATTCCTTGTCCTATAAATTATCTATATGCCATGCAGTGTTGAAAAAAAAACCGCACCAAGTATTTTAAAGATTAAATTAACTCATTGAGAGGAGTGAAAAGTGACTGTGAACCCAAGTGCCTACAGGAGAGGGTTTTCATTTCCCGCTGGTGCGTGCCCCGGCCTGTGACACAGAGTAATAGCACTCTGACGGACTGCATCTTCCATTGGGTCCTGGTGGCCCCTGCGGTCCCGGTGGGCCTGGTGTCCCCGGTGGGCCCGGCAGGCCAGCAGCTGGCAAAACAAAGCTAGAATTAGCAGAGACCTCCACAGAGCGCGTGCACTGCCTGCTTCTCCTCACTGAGAGTCAGCTGTGCCCAGCGCCGCCACCAGAAGGCTGGTGGGTCTGACCTCAGGCTAGGACCAAGCTCACGAGAACCAGGAGAAAGGCCTGTTAGTTCATAAACAACAATAGCAGAAGGAATCTGGAGAGTTGTACCTGCAGGGCCAGGTGGTCCAGGGTTACCGGGCAATCCAATTCCAGGCTCACCTCTTTCCCCTTTCTGTCCTCTATAACCTACACAGAATAAAGATAGGAAAGTAAGAGCATCCTCTTATTATAAACAGCAGTCTTCCGCATAGATCATTGACACAGAATTATCAAGACAGATGTAATTGGGAAAACACATGCTCACTTCTTTTTCTGAGACAGTTTTTATATTTCTACATTCCTCCTGGAAAACCTGAGGATTCCTAGCAGTAACCATCACATCCTCTCCCAGAGGACTCTCGCTCTGTTTGCTGGCTGAACCTTTCCCCAAGATTTTACATTACCTTCCTGAAGTTCCTGGAATAAAGAACCAAACGTGTATTCTGCTCCAGCGTTACCTGTTTGATGAAACACCAACCCAAAGGCCATCTGGAGTCTGACCACTTCTCCTTTGATAGCCCACCAGCTGAGGGAGACTTGGCCCTCTCCGCTCTACATAAATCTTTATGTCTGCCCCTTTCTTAGACTGTAAACTGGAATTTGTCTGCTTCCCTACACGTGAGAGAAGCCCCACTCCCACTCCAGCACTACGGAACTGCTCTCACATTGAGCGAGGCATCTTCACAGCTTGGGCAGATTATGGCTTCTACCATGCAAAGCCTACTTTGACCCAAGCACCTGCATATTGTTAACAAGGTGTGATTACTAATTACACATTGAATATTTGCATCAGTTTTCTTCACAGGCCTTAGCTTTGTATTTATCTAAATAACTTCTGTCTTCCTAAGTGCTGCAACTCATGCCCAACCTGTTTCTTTTTCCTTAAACTCTTTGTTAAAAAAAAAAAAATTAGTTGGAAACACTCTGGCTGTTTTAGAGCAGAGGACTCATGGGCATCAGTGTAACATTTTGTTTAATATTTCAAGTTAAAAATCCATCTAAAAATGTGGCCTTTCTGTTCAGACCATGTAGGACAGGGGATTAAGGTATTTTTAAAGGAATAAATATGACACCTGCCACAACCCCTTACTTTAAAAGGGATGATAAGGAAACCCTCTTCCCTCCCCATGGGCATGTAAGGTGACATATGTTGAAGATTAATTTGCCAGCTTCTGATCACACTTGGAATTAAATTTTCTCTGCTCCAGGGACTAGTGTATTTCAGTCACGTATGCCACGTACAATAGACTTCTCTTGTGAAGGGCTGCAACTTAGTCTGAATTAAAAGAGAAGAGTCAATGGCTGAGCGGTCAGCATCATGGTATCAATCCACCTTATGTCTCATGGAGATTAACGGGCACTGACGGACGGGTGGCAAAGGTTGTCCTGTCAGTGTTCTGTGGCAACACCGGTACCTCACGGGACAACCGTGAGTGCTGTGGGTGGGCACCAATTCCAGGTGTTACAGCAGGAACAAGGCAGGAGGAACGGTACTCACACTGTATTCACACTTTCCATTAAACACAAGCTCATTATACACTTTGGTAGAAAGTCCGTTGCAATCATTAAAAGACTTCAAAACGGAGCATCTCACTCAAGTTATCTCACTCTTCTCTCAGCAACCAACAAGGCAAAACCATTAGAAAAAGCATGCAGAGTGACATGCAAACCCACAGAAAAGGAAATCACCCGTTTAAAAGCTCACAGAGAAACAAAATAATAATCATGCGTTCTGGTCACTGAGTTTTGTTAAGCAGAATGGTACAAGGCATATATGCACACAAGCTATATCCAGAAAAGGGAATATGCAGGTGTTTGTATCCAACTATGAATCTTGGTTTTGCTCTTTAATGACCATGGTAGTATTTATAACTACATCAGGTTGGTTTGCTCTGAAAATCTTGTGCAATGCATAGTAATTACTATTGTTTGAGACGCTCAATCACACAAGCACAGGATCTACCACATTTCCTATTTATTATATACATATATATGTATCTGTGATTCCTAATTTACAATAGATAGTTACAGTACATTTCTCACTACAAACCCAGTTAATTCTAATTTTACAAAGTAGTGCTGCCACTTATAATTTGTTTTGCATTTCTTCAGTTACGGAGAAAAGAGAGAAATCACATTTAGGATATATCACATTTACAAGCTCCATGATAACCATTACTGTAGGTATTCAAGACAATAAGGAAAGAACAACCCGGAACAGCACCAAGAGCAGCCTGCCAATGCAAAGGTATGAGCCAGGGCACTGTAAACCATTACTGCCTTTATCTGCATACACATGGAAAGGTGTAATTTACACACAGTGGCAGGTAGGTTCTGTGAAGTTTAATACAAAAATACCCAGATATCTTTTCTAAAAATAAGGCTTTATTTAACAAGGTGTAAGCATATTAGCAAACAGGCCTATATGTAAACCATCGGACAAACGTAATGTGTAATTCTAGCAGGAAAATATTTGATTTGTAATGAGGTATATTTTGCTCAGAATTAGGACCATGATTACACTTCTAGAGGATAATATTACCTTCTCTCTGAGCTTAAAGTGACAAACTTTCACAGTCAAAAGGAAAATGTTACCATAGGCTTTAATCAGATTTTGATTTACTGTTTTTAACATAAGGCACACATAGGATGTTGGCTCTTTTTACTGGCAGAATTACAGTTCCAGTAAGAGGTACCTGATTATTCAGAGGGTGAGCGCTTTAGCGAAGCCTGTCACTTGGGTTCCAGAAGTTTGGCTGTGACTCTGCAATCTGAGAGTTGTGATATGTAAACATGTACCCAAAGAGGGTGGTACGAAGTGTCAGCGGTATGCAGCAAGAATGTGTTCAAACAGAGAAGCTTTCTTCTGCCCACAGACAAGTGGTGACAGGTAAAAGATGGCCCTTGGGTTGGTGTTCTCCACAGATATGGTGGTCAGAGGCATCGCTGCCGCAGCTCCCTCAGCTCTACTTGGAAATGACACAAGCTCACGTCTACGAACTTGGAGGGAGAAATTTCTCTCATTTAAAGAGCTCCAAAAGGTATTCCACCTCTACCATAGAGACCCTCTTCTATTTACGTGGATAACTGAGCACCTGAAACTAGCATGTCAAGTAGCTAGAGAAATCTGAGGTTCTTTAACACAAATGGACATGACCACAACAGGGAACAATGAGACCGAATTATCCACTGTGTTTCACTGTGCAAATATCCTGTGTTCATAAAAACAAACATCTGTGAAGCACCAGGCGGGGCGCTAAGAGCAAAGAACAGTTTACAGGAGGTAACGCTCGAAACCAGTGCAGCTATTTCTGAGGAGTCACTGTGTCTGGACAACATCCATTACAATGGATTCCTGATGTCAGCCAAGGTTTCTAGATGCTTCCAGCATGCAAATTAATAACTATAGGAAGAGATATGCATTTTACAACAGAGATCAGCAATACAGATAAGGAATTTTGACTATTCATCACATGGTATTTTTCTTCCCTGAGCTGTGATGTTTGATTCCTCCAGGCTACCATGAGTTATGAGGACCTGTAATAAACTCCTGTTTCCTTAATTTGATAGAAAGAGTGAAGTTTAACTAAGATGTAACCTTCTTTTGTCTGTTGAGAAAAAAGTCAATATTCATATTAACGTAAAGAATAATATCCCAAGGTGAATTTTTTCAAATGTCCCAAACTCACTTTCTATTATATTTTTAATAATCCAATTAAGTCAGTGGAGTTAATTGAGCTAGATCCTCTAACACATGACAAGCTGGCTGACCGCAAACGGATGACATTGTTATAGCTTGTCTATAAATTCTTGAAATAAACTTCTTGTACAAGACATTAGTGTCCTTTAAAACACATACAGAATAAACAGTTCCTCTGCTCCCCCTTAAGCAGATGCTCTACACCTCGCTGGTAACACTGCCTCAGAGTATCAGCTGGCTGATGCATATGCCATAGTTAATTTTTTAAATGAAGAAATATATATATATATATATAAATTCCAATCACTATTATATGAAGTCTGTTTAAATGTCAATTGCATATTTGATAATTAATGTTGCAACTCTGTTGATTTTTTTGTTCGCATGCTATATTTATATTGACTACCATATAAAATCAAAATTATTTGTATTGGGAAGTACCTGAGTATGAACAACCTTGCTGAAGGCCACTAGGTAACATTCTGGACTTCATTAGAAACAAATGACTCTATTCCCAAGAGTCTAGCAATTCCTTAAATACACTTTGTGAAGATCATGCCTAGATTTTCAAGACCTAGCATCTATGTTTTCTGCTTCTGGGACCAACCCCTACCTCTCTGTTTGCTGTGCAGAAGGATGCTCTGGTGGAATCTGGCCAGGCCAGGCCAGTTCCCAAAGGAACTGATGTTACACTTGAGGTGTTCAGAGGGACCCCTCAGGCAAAGCTGCAAGTTAAGTACCTCCTTGGACACAGGGTGACACCTGCTCTTGCTGCTGGCTGGCTCTGGCAGACTCTGCTCAGCTTGCAGCAGCTCAAACTGCGCTGGAGATGCTTGTAGAGGTCCTGTTAATTCCTCTCCAAAAGTATCTGCTTCTTTTCACTGGCTGAATGGGACAAGGGACTGACTCTGCCAGCCCAGATGTGTATTACTGCTCACAACAAAACCTGATCAAAACCCTGGAGCTAGCAAATCTGGGCTACAACCAAGCAAGAAACATACCAAGGAATATCTGGCAGTCAATACCAAAGGTGTGTCACGGCTTGGGGGGCCGTGCACACAGCATGCAACTTGATGGGCTCAGCCACACATGCATGTGACATGCTTCTCCAAGAGCTCTTGTCCACTACGGCTTTTATGGCTGAAAATAAGCTGCAACAGGGAAGGATACTTTTCCATCTGCTCTGAGATTTTAATTTCTTTTTACTGTTGGTATAAAAACATGTGCAGGTACAACTGGGAAAGGCATGAACAGTATTTGTAAGTGCTTCTCTCACGGTACTCAGAGTGTGAAAACAAGGCAAGACAAATTTTTGATTTTCTTTCCTTGGAAATATAATTTTATATATGTTTTGATGTATCAGAGAAGTAAATGCTTCTCACTTAGCTTACGTTTTACTCATCAAAAAAAGGTATTCAGCATATTGGTAAAATACATGGAAATCCATGGAAATCCATGGGGCACTACTTTTACTTTAGCATAAGGCTAAAAAAAAAAAAGCAGCTTTTTTTTTTTTTCCAAGCATATCCATCATCTTTACTCTTGATGCTCACTAGCCAGAAATGAAGCCTAGTACAACGTTTCACATCCCAGAAGCATCTGAGGCTAGCCACCACATGCATCATCATTGAAGTTGGTTATTTACAGTGATCTGGATATTTAGGTAATGATGAAGTCAGTGTTGTAAGATCCTAAGCCTCTTATTGTTTTCCTTGATCCTTTATTCTTGTTCTTCTCATTCTGAGCTCATCACATTTTTCAAGCTTCTGTCAGGGGTTTGCGCTTATCAGTGTTAGTAAGTCTTTATTCTTCTGATAGCTTTAGGATGCACCCATCTTCAGCTTTGCTCTCATGTTCTTCTTTCCAGTCTGACTTGCTCTGACTCCAGAGCAGACCAAACTAACAAAAGATAATAAAGAACTACCTACAGATAAACTGCAAATTACATATTACCCACAAAATATTATTCATTGATAAATTCTTTTCTGCTTTTATTCTGTTCTCCTCTTCCTTTTATTCCCTGACAGGCTGACTTTACAGCAGAGCCCAGCTACAACAAGCCTGGATCCCTGGAAGCTTTAACTTTGCAGTAAAAGACAGTTCAGTGGAATGGGAGTCCTTACTGTCTGACCACATTGCAATGCACCAACTACCATTTGGGTCATAGTGAAAAGCAGATTACTATTTGTGAAAACAGACTACTTCACTGTGAGAAGGATTCAGCAGTAATATTTCAGTTTTCACTGATTTTAAAGAACCATATTTGCCTTCAGGTTATCCACCCTTGTGTTGTCTTAGGATGAGAGCTGAGAGCACTCAGACTTGGAGATCAAACTTTGTTACGTAAATAAGATGGTCTCTCAGTATGGAACGGGATCTAAATATTTACATTAGAGTGCTGGAATAGGTTTTCTTCCTTGTTAAAGTATTTTGGGGAAAAAAATAACTGCTACAGTAGTCTAGATATCTGTCAGCTTTAGGTATCTGTCAGTAATTAACTTTATCATTTATTAGAATAAAATGCACCGATTAGGAGTTTTTAATCAAGTAAAATCCACACATCTATTATGGGTTAATATTTAGAGCTAGTCTGGAAAAACATAAGTACAGTTTTAAAAGTTAATCATAAGGAAGCTAGTTTGATAATCCTTGCTTATTTAATAATCATTAGCAAGTGTATAAATATTTCAAGATACAACTCATGGGAACATTTTTTTGAATTCCTACCTTGAATTCCACGTTCTCCTGGTGGCCCTGGCAAACCATCCTTTCCTGGTGGCCCAGGTAACCCATCTTTTCCTGGGGGCCCTGGTTTTCCATGTGCTTGGGAGGCAAGCATCGCAGCAGGCAGCTTCAGCTGGGATACAAACTGAGCCATTCTTTCTTCATTACCAAAGGGCACAAGAAAAAAGTGAGTAAGAAACCTGCTAGCAAAGTACAAGAAAATAAGTAAATCCCAAAGCCCCAGCTAAAGTAAGTTTCTGGAAGTAAGGTCTTTAATTCTTCTAAATGTCAAGGCATTTAATGTTCCCATAAGTACTGAAGTCTTCAGTTCCAACTCAGACTTATGTCTAAGTCTTTACCCTTTGAAATAATCTGAATGAATTTGTACTAAAGCTTCTATTACGACTCTCCTTTTACTAAAGTATTTCAGTATTTCAAATGACTCCTGTTCATGGAAGTACTTAAAATACACAAACACAGAATAATTAATATTTAATACCCCTATGAAGGGCTCCCTAATATATTTGTAACATATATTAAGTTGCAAAGCAGAGCTTAAATGCTGCAAACCGTTCTTGAAATGTGCTGAAACCTTGAAAACAGCTATGAAAAAACCCATAAGTCCTCAGTAAACATTATTAATTGCAGAATTTCAGCATGAACTGTTGATGCTGGTGGAACAACGCGCACTTGGCAACATTTCAGTGTTCCTTAGAGGTAGACAAAACAGGTCCTAACCTTAAATCTTGTCTACTTTATACTGGATTAAAAAAAACTTAACTAAGCATTCCAGAACTTAGCTGGTATTTACTGTGGTAGAGTTTTAAGATTTAAGAAAAAAATAACAGTAATGAGAAGAGTGGACATCAAACAAAAAGTAAGCAAGGTGATAGAAAATAAGCAAAGTGAAAGAAAGCCAAATACAGAAGATTTGCTGGAACACTAGTAAGGTATAGAAAACGGAATAGCTATACACTGGGGAGGTATAGAAAATGGAATAGCTATAAAGACAAAAACCAATATTCCCTGTAAGTAGGACACCTTTTATATACTTTATGTTTTTGAATAGACTAAACACTTGTTACCATTCCATCTGAATAGGAAAAGGAGGTAACCAGCCAACAAACTGCTTCTGAAATACATAGTAGGTTGGAGTCCTAAGGGGTAGCAGTCTGGGGAAATGTGAAAATATACAGAATCATAGCCATTTTATAAAGTGAAAAAAATGCCTGAATAGTTTAAAGTCTCAAACTCTATATGGTTTCTTTTATCCCTAAAAGTTAAAAGGCTTTGTATCCACAAATATTAATGACAAAATAGCTAAGCATATGGGAGACATAAAAGAAGCTATTTTTAAAAGGTGTTCTAGCAGAAGCTTAAGACACCTACCCGAGTCACAGCTTTTCAACCCTGACTAAGGACATGCCAGGAAGAAAAATATTTCCTTTTCAGAGTAAGGACGCACCTAAGAAATCTTACATAGTACAGAGGCCTTGGCTGAACGTGGCACTGGCCTAAAACCGTGCCAGACATTGGTGGTCTGCAAAAGAGCTGCGGAGCTCAGAGGGGTTGTTTGCTGAAAATGCACAGCAGTTCTGACCTGCACAACTGAAAGTTGTCAAGCCTTTCTCTCATTTAGATAGTCATCCGCTAAGCAGTCAAAATAATTAGATATTTCTATTGTCTCTGCTTTAATAAATCTTCAGTGTCTCACTGCGTATGCTGTAGGTACCATAATATATATGATATATCATTGCAGATATACGTGTATCTACAAGCATACAAAGATATGTTTGCTATTATGATTTGGAGCAAACTGCCTTTTAATGGTAGTCTTTTATATAAGGAAATACTCTAATCAACAGATATTTATAACTGAACATAATAATGTTAAGTAGATCTAAAAAACAGTAAAGCATAGCTACTAAACAACTATTAAGTCCAATGTAAGTTAGGTGACACATAAAGAAAAGTAAATGAAGGCTATAGGTATCTAACCCATTTAGAATAGAATTTGAGATTTACATTTAGTTGAATAGTACTTCAATTTCTTACCTTCAAAAACCTTAAGAACCTCTTGCTTGATATATTTTTTTATTTCTTCAAGTGAAACTGGATCAACCTGGTGAGGAAACAAAAAGGTGTTATGTATCAGAAGAAACCACACAGAGGACACTTTATGATGCTAAAAAACAACAAAAAAGCTGAAATGTAGCATTAAGTGTGTAAAACTTTCCTGAAAAAATAAATATGTTAACATATTTGTGTTATTCACTTGTGATTCACACATAATTCAGTGGCAAAGGCCACTGTATTGCAAATACATTATAATGTTTTAAAGACCACTAATAGCACATGTGGAGGCAAAACAAAGTATGTACAACTGAAAGGAAGCATTCAATTTGTCTTATAAAATGTGGTTTCTCTTTCATTGATTTCTCTTTCTCATTTGCAAACATTTACATTTTAGCTCCCTAAGTTTATGAAAAACTTGGAAATCAACAGTATGGAGTTGCCATATAGATTTTGCACAAGAAAAGTAAATAATTAAAGTTTATCTATAGCACGTGTTTAAAAACAAGAAAAAATAACTACTTGGTCACCTGGGTATATTTTTTCCACTTCTGTTAACTGAACACTGACATTAACTGTTATCCTAGCTTTTCTGATACTGTGCTATTGCTCAGCTGTAGCTCAGCACACACTACCTTCATCTCTTCTGATTTCACAAGCAACCAAGGAAAACTTGTACTTTCTTACCAGAAATCCTGGAGGTCCTGGGGGACCCTGATGACCTGGTGATCCTGGATAGCCTCTGTCTCCTGGTGGCCCAACAGGACCCACATCCCCCTTTTCTCCTGATGGGCCAGGTTTCCCTCGTTCACCTTGTGGACCTTTGTCCCCTGGAATACCCTGATCTCCCTGTGGAAAATAAAATAAAATCAGAAAGGAAACCATTGCACACAGTGGAACCAACTAGGAAAAGTCACCCAAAAATGCTAAAAAGAAACTTCTTCCCTGTTTAGAAATAGATTTTGAGTAATGCTGGGAAGTTGGTTTTACAGAATAACCCTTGTTTCTGAAAACAGCAAGTAAGGGTTTTTTCTTCTACACTTTTAATGTTGAAGGTAATGACAAAAATAGCTTGACACTGTAACCTACTTTTCAAGGACAGAACTTGGGTGCAGAAAGGTAATAGCCCTTATACAAGGATCTATAAGTGTTAAATATGTCATAGGTAGAATTTAGGTGCTCAAATTTCTCCAGGCACAAGGCATTAGGCTTTTTTTTTTTTTTTCCCTGTAGCTTTCCCTAGAAGCTTAATATTGTATTTCTGCATGTACACAAAATTTTGGTTAATCAAAGAAACAACAAGTACACAGATCTGTTTATAATGAGTGAAGTTCACAGAAAATTAATTTCTTGGGTTTGCCTGTAAACTGTGCACTAATGAGGTGCTTAGATGCTCAGTGAAAGGAAAAAAGTTATTAAAGCAAAGGACTTACGCGTTCTCCTTTGGGCCCGCGGTCTCCTGGTCTCCCCACAGCACCCTGAAAAGTTTTTTGGAAAAAGGATAAACAAATCACTTAAAGGCTTTGTTGTATATTTATCTGTTAGCAGAACTGAAAGCAACTATGTAGAATGAACAGCTATTGAATATGCGAAGAATAAAATAAACTAGTATGCAAAAGTATGTTTTCCTACCGGAGGACCTGGCAATCCATCTTTTCCATTGACTCCCTACAAGAAAAACAAACATCTTTTAAAGAATTATGGTTATGTAGAAGCTTTTTAAGAATATAAAGAATAAAGATCGAAGTTTAGTGCTGGTATCAGTACATATTCTGAAGTTGTGGAGGCAGTAGCTTGTGTGGTTAAATTATTGAAATACGAACAGAATCACAGAATAGTTTCAGTTGGAAAAAACCTTTAATATCATCAAGTCCAACCATTAACCCAACACTGCCAAGTCACCACCAAACTGTGTTCCCTAGCACTGCATCTTCCCGTCTCTTAGATACCTCCAGGGATGGTGATTCAACCACTTTCCTGGGCAGCCTGTTCTAATGTTTGACAAACATTTTAGTGAAGAAATTTTTCCTAATATCCAATCTAAACTTCCCCTGGCACAACTTGAGGCCATTTTCTTTTGTCCTATTGCCTGCTCCCTGGGAGAAGAGACCGACCCCCACCTTGCTACACCCTCCTTTCAGGTAGTTGTAGAGAGCGACAAGGTCTCCCCTCAGCCTCCTCTTCTCTGGACTGAAAAAAACCTGCTCCCTCAGCCTTTCCTCACAAGACTTGTTCTCTAGACCCCTCACCAGCTCCATTGTCCTTCTCTTGACATGCTCCAGCACCTCAACATCTTTCTTGTAGTGAGGGGCCCAAAACTGGACACAGTTTTCAAGGTGCAGCCTCACCAGTGCCGAGTCCAGGGGGAAAATCACTTCCTGAGTCCTGCTAGCCACACGATTTCTGATACAGGCCAGAGGGCCGTTGGCCTCCTTGGCCACCTCATATTCAGCCAACCCCCCGAGGTCCTTTCCTGCCACACAGCTTTTCATCTGTCCTTCCCCAAGCCTGTAGCCCTGCACAGGGTTGATGTGACCCTGGCGTGCTTGGCCTTGTTGATCCTCATCCCATTGGCCTCGGCCCATCCATCCAGCCTGTCCAGACCCCTGTGTAGAGCCTTCCTACCCTCCAGCAGATCAACACTCACACCCAACTTGGTGTCGTCTGCGAACTTAACGAGGGTGCACTCAATTCCCTCGTCCAGGTCATTGATAAAAATATTAAAAAGCACAGACCCAGTACCGAGCCCTGGGGAACACACTGTGACCGGCTGCCAACTGGATTTCCCTCCATTCACCACAGCTCTCTGGGCCCGGCCATCCAGCCAGTTTTTACCCAGCAAAGAGTAAGCCCATCCAGGCCATGGGCAGCCAGTTTCTTCAGGAGAATGCTATGGAAAACAGTATCAAAAGCTTTAATGAAGTCTAAGTAGACAAATAGTTTTGAAGCATGCGAAAGCTCGGGACTACACTGAACTGCAAGAACATTGCTTGGAGCTGAGAGCAGTGCATGCGCTTTTCCAGTCCTGGCTAGTCGTTATGCAACCATAAAAGAGCTTGCTCTTATTTTGGCTATTAGCACTGATGTCCCATTAGCCCTTTGCTGTTACAGAGATTACACCTTAATCTCTGTGGCCAGGTCCGTTCCTTGGTCCTTAGGGCCTGGGGCACAGCACGGCTTCAGTCTCCTAGGACTTTCCCTTGCCAGAAGAGGGGGGTCTCATCCGTACCACCCCCTGTGAAGCGTCCCAGGCCCCCAAAGTGGAACATGGCATTACCTCAGAGGGTGCTAGTTGGCACGGACCAAAATGATGTCAGAAAGTAGATCAGCAATTGCAGAGCACCAGATAACTGCAAGATTAATGCTCTGGCACTGTTTAATTTACCAGGATATACAGGAATCTGCACATGCAGCAAACGCTCTGCTACTTTGCTGAGTGAGAAAGAAGCATTTGCGTGAGCAAAGACAGCAGGAATATTTTCTTCTCTTGCGTACTGAAAAGCAGTGTTTTGCACAGACTAGGCACCTCGGGCCAATTTGCTGCTGAAGTTATAAAAAACTGTCCCTTCTTTCAAGAGAGAAGCCTACTGTGGTGATGTGCTAACAAACGGCACGAGTTTGCTTCTCACACTACTCCCTGAAACCCCAAGCGCAGCGGGAGACAGTGAGCTCTGTGCTACCCTACCTGCACCACTGCTGGAACCATAAACCAGGTTGTTCTAAGCCAGCTCAGGCAGTGCTGACTACACTGCTGTCACACTTTTATTAAATAAAGAGGTCAGATGAGACCTATCCTAAGTGAACAACAAATGCTTCAGCTGCAGTGCTGCATCACCTACACACAGAACAGTTATGAAGTTTATTCAGAGTCATGAAGCACACACTTTTCTATCTAAACCGAAACCAAGAATGCATTTTGTCACCCCATCCTTTATAGACTGTTTTGAGTGTCTGGGTTAATATTCTCCTTCTGAAAAAATGTGAGAGGATCCTTTATGTCAACAGGATCCAAAGGATCCTCATCAGACCTTTAAAGGTAACATCTCAGTAACATTAACTATTAAAACACCACAATACCAGGATTTCTGGACGATTAATAATGGGCACAATAGTTCTAGGTGTTCTTCAGATGTTATAAAATTGCTTACTGGTTTTCCTTGTGGACCCTCTGGCCCGGGGAAGCCTATATCTCCTATAGGTCCTCTTTCACCCTAAGAAAGAAGAGAACACACATATAAATCTGTATGTAAAATCTTGCATTCAGTGTTTGAAATATTTGTGTAATATCCTAAGAGTCCAGAACTCAAATCTGTACTTACAGGTTCCCCTGGCATGCCTGGGGACCCGGGAGATCCTGGCTTTCCCTGCAAAAAGACAACATTACAAATTAAAATTAATAGGAAGCAAAACATAATTTCTATTAGGTCAAAAATAAGAGATAATATATATTTGAGTGAAATATTCATGTTACATCTCAATAAATGCCTTAAGAGAGGAAAAGAAATATTTTATCAGATTTTTTAACCTTTGTGCCATGTTAACCTGGCTCTTTTGTACAACATAATCACTTGGTGTTTCTGAACACTGACATAATGTTTTCATGAAGTTTTCTTTTACAACACCATGATTTCCTTCTCAAGAAGTTATAGTCAGATAAAAGTTTATGCCTTTATACGTGAAATCAAGATTTTCTTTTTCCCCTCAGGTACTTCCTAATTCTGATTTTTATAACAGTGGGTTTATTACTGACTTAATGCCTTTGGAAAATTTTTTTCATGCTCTTTTTTTGGCCACTTTTGTTGTCATTTTATGCTTGCCAGAACTCACAATGCTTTCTCATCCCGTCATTTAGATGGTGATTTTAAATATGCCTTGCATTTAACAACCTATCTTGTTCAGCCCCAGACAAGAATCTATTACCCTGAGTCGACATTTCCTGGAAATATCCTTAGACCAGATCCTCAGCTGACTTGTACAAATGAGGGATCTAACAAATCAACACCAGCAACAACTTCAGGACCAACAGGACTGAAGATTCATGCAGAGAAAATAGGCACTGGTGGCAATCCTTGCAGAATCTCAGTCCAAGCTTCCCTGAGAATCCTGCTCAGCAAAAAAACAAAGCTAAAATGAGAGGTTTATATTCCCAAATTCAGAAAAAAGGTTCCACAATTCAATCTAGCGAATCATAGAATCAATAAGGAATGATACCAGGTGAGGAGGAAAAATTCTCCAGGAAGAAATGTGGCTATATTTTAAAATATCTTCCTAGACTACTAAAAAATAGTCTCTCTCATACCTTTATGAATTTGTTAATTAAAATATCTTAGTATAAAATGTTAAAGCAAATAATTTACTTCAGTGGATTTTATTAGATTGATGTGTAGTCTACGGAATGAAAGTCCATCAGTGATGAAGGGAACTCATGAAGTATATCATATCCAGATAGCACAGACAGCAACAAGAATAAGACTTGGAACATATCCTGTGGGAAATACACAGGGAATGATCAATTGTGATCATCCTAACCAGCTGCTGCATTATTGATTCACAGTGTCAAATACATTTTAGAACAAACAACTTTGAAACTCTTATGTGTTATAGACACGTATATAAAACAGAAATACTTCTCCTTTCCCCTTAAATGTATGATTTTACCTTGTTTTAGAAGAACTTGACTACATTAAGCTATTTAAGCTGATGTTCTCTCTTGGAACTCATAGTAAATAGAGTAAATCAGTGGCTAATGGAAATAGAAGTGCATAGACACAAACTTCTTATTTCACAAAGCGCATATTTATAATTTAAAAACAGCTCCTGAATGGATTGGTAGCTGCCCAAATTTAATAATAAATGTATTTGCATATAAATAACGCCATATTGCTTCCTGAAATATGAATAAACTTTTTTATTAAACTGTGAATGCAATCTAAAGAAAAGTTGTCTTCATTTCCTTTAAGAACACAAATGAATAATTATAATTTCAATTTATCACTAGTTACATTTACTTTCACCTACAACAAAGTTTCTGTATGACTTTCAGAAACTTCTCTGAATACCGTATGTAAACAGCTGACAAAGCAATCCCTTAAAGCAAATGTTTGATTGACTTGATAAGCAGAACCTCATGGATTGCAATAACTAACATTCAGAATTTTCCTTTGTGACAGAAAGATGCTCAGAAATTTTTGCATGCCCAGGAACACAGAAAATGTCTTTATCTATATTAAACTGAGACAATGAGAAGAACCTCATATGCTTTCTTAACTAAGCACATGCTGCTTCAAGTTCCAGCTTTATCATGTATTCACAACATTCCCTTCTGTCATTTTAATAATAATATGAATCCTCAGTGGTATTAAAACTCTAATCTCTTTAGGAAAAACACATCACTTTCATACCTGCCTATAAGGCATTATCCAAATGCTGGCGTTCCACAAACAGTGATTGAGATTACAGCTCAGCACCTTGCTTGAACTGTTTTTGCAGCTTCTAACAAACTGAAATTTCTTTAATGAATATACATACCGGTGTCCCTGCTACTCCTGGTGTCCCAGCTGGTCCACGGTCACCCTGAAAAAAAGATAAATCTATACTTAAATGGTAACATTCAAACCCAAAATTTGTTTGTGGATTCCCATTAAAACCTGAGGAAGGATTGTTGAGTGAACTGAAAATAAGGACAAGAGCCAGGTTCTGCTAAATGCTAATATTTAGCTCTGCCACTGACTCTTTTTACAAACTTGAGCAAGTAACTGAAATCCTTTGTTTAGGTTCTCTTGTATAATGTCATAATTTCCATGCCATCCCTTATACTCTGCTTGAGACCTTCCTTGAAAAGGGATGGAAAGTCCCTGACTTATCTGTAGTTTTCCAAATAGTTATCATTTGTGTTCATGACAATGACCAAAATTCATATAGGGTAATTCACCGTCAAATCAACATCCCCATATTTAAGACATATATTTAAGAAGTTTTTGCCTTCCCACTACCCAGTCATCCATTTGCTGCAAGTCAGCATCCTCAATTTGCCTCTGCCATCGTCCTTTCAGGGCAAAGTTTCTCCTTTTAGCATACAGCCACCTTCACCTTCACTTTAAACTCAGAGCTTTTGCGCTGGAGGTGACGAGTTATGGGCACAAAATTCATCTTTCTCTCTTGAGAGGACTATACCCCAAAGCAGAGGGATGGAGCTCACCAGTGGTAATACTCGACAAGGAGAGGTATGCTGTAACCCACTGACATGTATTGTCTGTAACCTGGATGCTCTGCTACTGTAACGTTGGTAAAAAATGTAAGAAGAAAAATCAGGCCCCTAGTTTCTATAATCATGTCAGAAAAGCCCCAGCACAATTAAAGCCATCCTAACAGGAGGATATTTTTATGAGATGAGTTTATGTTACGTGGAGCTGTTGTGCAAAAGCTCTGCCAACACATGTTCTGTTGTGTAGAGGAACCCGAGGAGATGCTGGGGTTACTGGTGTCTGTTCTTATACCTAGCTCTGATTTGTCTCCTTGGAATTTTGTTCAGGTAGCAGAGTGACAATGCTGGAGGCCAAGAGAAGTCACCTAATGTAATGTAAGTTAACCCCTCAGAGGACACAACGTACACCTCAGGACACTTGAGCACTGAGGACCCGTAGCAGGGCACGTTGGCTAGAGCCCTGCACCGTGTCCCTGTGGTTGCTGTGATCCCAGAACTGGTATCGTGGTGTTTGCCCTATTTGCTGGCTGAGACAGCGAAGCCAGAAATTCATGACACCTCCTTTTTTCTTTTAAGGGTTATTCTGGTCCTTTCAGCAACCTTATTCCCAGCACAGCTGCACAAGCACCATGTCAGCACAGCTGAGGGAAGGGACATTTCACCCTGAGGACACGAGGTTCATGAAATTACCATGAAATGACAGCCAACGGTGTCTGTGGAACGTGGCGTTCTGCTACAACGATGTACCTAACAGCTGTAAATTAAAAGCCAGCATGCACTACACTGTTGGGACTGGCAGGCAGACTCTGGGATTATGTTGATTTATTTGCACTAGAAATGTGGAATTTTGACCAAATTTAGTTACGGAAAGGACATTTTCACTTTGGGCAAGGGCCAAACACTCACTTAGCGTGTTTATATGATGTGCTCTGTCACTTACTCCCTTTATTTAATTTTGGCCCCCACTTTGTCTCAGTTAGACCTGTAATATCTCCCTGTGTTTGTTTAATCTGAAATCAAACTAGTCTTTAATTGCTTATAAATTGTAGCCTTCCAGAGCAAGAACCATCTCATGTAATTTAAACATCTAGTATAGACATCTACCTTAGACCTTGTCACTCCCCACTTTCTGCACAATAGGAATAATGCACAGTCATACTGAGAGAAACTTTCCATTTACATTCTTGTTGATGAAAAAATAGTTTCAGTAAACTACTTTTGTATTAAGTAATTGAATAACATATAATTCAAAAAGCTGAATAAATATTCTATTTAAAATAAAATGCCTGTTTTTTCTTCTTAAATTTCAAAGATATGGGCAAAACGAAACTATTTTCACTGACAGAAAATGTTTACAGACTTTTTCATTTCTCTGCTGATTTTTTTTTTTATTTTGCCATATTTACAAAGGAATAGCAAAATTTTGAAATTTTTAGCATTTCATGACAAGTTTTTCTCTAAATTCATATCAGCCTCCGCAACTAGTAAGCGAAAGTCTGAGACACGCAACTGGCTAAAGGAAAGTCCCGTTTCCAGGGATGCACTGGGATGCACTGGGATACAGGCTAGAACTACAGGGAGGCACTGGAGAATATGTTACGGTTTGGGATGGTGCCTTCATACAGGTAGTACCGACTGCAAGGAAAGCGAAACAGAAACAAGGGGTCTTTTCAGAATAATGAGGAACAGCCCGAGAAAAGAGAGTCTCTCCTATTTCTACTCTTTTCTATATTTTTACACTCATCTGAAATAGTCTTTTTTTGTATGGAAAATTTGCATGCACAAGGTCTAGACTAATTCAGGTACAACCCCCTCTTCAGATCTGCAGCTATGCTGTAAGTTAGAAGAAGACAGACAGACTGCAATGTTCAGCACAGAACAAGAACCAGTGACCGCACTTCGGAACACATCAGCTATGTTACTATCAAGTAATATCATTATATATAGTATATACAATATAGTATGAGGAAGTATCCTATCAAGTTAAGAAAAACAAAATACTACAAGATCTACAAACAATTTTCCATTTGCGGAAAATGAAATTTTATGTTGGCTGAGTATATGATATAGTTCATTGGTAAAGCAAAAAAAAGGGAAATGCAGATAAATATGCAAATATTTTTCAAACAAAACCATTATCTTACACAAAAAATAATAATAAATCAAACAAGGTTTGAGAAAACGTTTAGCTGCAGATAGTTGCCACCAAGAAGTTATGAAGTTTTTTTAAGAGTCCTACCTTTTCCCCTGGGAGTCCTTCCAGTCCTGGTAACCCCATCGGTCCTGGGTCTCCCTGATTTTTTTTTTTAATTAAAAAGTATTGCATACATTAGAATTTCTGTATTCTCCACGGGAAATGTTGAACGGCAAGCGACAGCAGATTATTTGAGATCAGTAAAGCAGTGAATCAGCTAAGTTTTCCCAGAGGCACTGTGTGAATATTTGGATCAATGTTTTGAATTATAATGAAGACGGTAGTCCAGAAGACTCCCCTCCAGCGCTCCTGCAAGCCAGGATCAGCTCTGAAGCCCCTCCGGGTGGCAAAGCCCCAGCGGGTAGGCGTACGCTGTCAACCAGAGAACCAGCCCCCAAGCAGTTCTGTGCTCTGCTCAACCTCACTCTGCAGCAAGGGACACACAACTGGGGAGGTCTTCGAGTTTTGAAAGAAAGCCCAAAACACACTCCACTGGAGGAATCAGTTTAACCTGTAGAGTGGGGAGGCCCTTTTAGTTATTATTCTTTTTTTAAGAAAATCAATAATTTACCACAGAGATTTAAACTACAGCCAACAATTCCAGTATTTTAGTAATTGTCAGTTAAATCAAAAGCCACAGCAAATTCCTGTCTGGAATCCTCTGGCAGATCTCACTTTTCACACCTAAGCTCTATTTGGGAGACGGTGCTTACTGTGTGGGAAGTGGATGCTGGTACAGAAAGACATACTGGTGAAATAAAAAAAAATGAGGCCTCGTGACTTTTTTTGAAAATAGATTAATCAGCTGGTTTAGGAAAGTATCTCACAACTCCATGTTTTGCTGTGAGTGCTGAGGGGTTCTGTTCTGGTTTTCTCATGGTCCTTGAGGAGCACAGTTATCACAGTGGTCCACAGATCAAAGCTGAGTTTCTCGTGTAGCTGGCTCTCCGTGAACAACGGGTAAGGAATCAAAGGTGGCCCTAGCCCCTGCACATGTCAGCTAGATGGAGAATATGCACCTTCATACATCTATTCATTCAATTTTCATTTCAAATTGCAGTGCCGTGAGTTTAAACTTTGCTGCCTTCAAGGTTAGGAGCCGTAGTGACCAATCACCAGCTAATGACAAATACAGTTTCTCTATGACAAAGGCAAGTTACGTCCCATGCCAAGCACTTTGGGAAAAATGCACTCAGTCAGGGCTTGGATCCACCACGTCAAACTGCACAGCTGCAACGTACAGTGGCTTCCATGATCATCATCATCTTGCTGTGATCATCCCGTAACTAACTGTCATGCCATTCCCAAAGAAAACATCAACTTCTGGTTTTTACAAGCTAGTATGATGTAGCACACTGTCCTTTCTCCCTTATCACTGACAAATTTAACGTTGAGAACAATCTAATAGATCTTAAGGTATTTTCTACCTTTATTTCTCATTCTTAGATATATCCAGGGACAGCTCAGCAGAGATGAATCCATAAGCAGTCAATGCTACGCTCAGGCATTCATTATATTATCACTTAGAACTATTTACCAGTAATTGCAAAATTTACAAGCCTGGCAATGAAAAAGGCTTTTTCAAGTACTGATTCTGCAGGAGGTAAGGCACCTGCTAAAGAACATTAATGGACTCTTCCACCCTTGTGACTGGGATCACGTGTTAAACTACTTGGGGAATTCTCTGTCCTGACCACAAACTACATACTCACCACTGTGCCAGGATCTCCTTTCGGACCCTGCAAAGAAATGAAGAAGTAGAAACACATTTAAAAAATAATAGAGTTACACCATAAGATTTTTGTTTTGTTTTACTGCATTGTGAGTATACTTTGCTAATGCAGTATATTTAGAATCAGTATTAAGTCCAGCCCTCTAACTGATCAATTTAGTATAAAATCTCAGTAATATTTGAGTCTTGTTTGCTGTTCCAGAGTACAGACAAAGACAGTTCTGCAGTGCAGCGTGAGCCTGTGTCTACAACCACCACAGAATGTAAGGACCGAGCCCTCACTGATGGTGACAAGATTTGTACGTGGTTACCAAAGCGATGACCATCTTAAAGCTTGCCCACAGTGCCATCGAGAAGGGGCGCAGCCTCTCTGGCTCCCCAGGACCAAAGCAGCAGCACCCAGCTGTGAGGGGTCACACCTGCCCTCTGCAGCGTGGGAGACACCAGCCCTTGTGCTCCTGCCCTGCAAACTCCTTCCTTCTACACGCTCGTTTGCTGCACGGTAGCCACATGCAGCGAGTCAGAGGCAGAACCAAGATCAGAATCCACGAGTTTCTCATTTCCAGCACCAAATTAAATCCATTACAAAACTATGCCATCGCTAACTATAAATACCATATTACACATTTTAAGATATTAGGATATTTCACTAGAGAGTCCAGTAGCAAATTATGTACCATTTTTGCAGCATTTACTTGGTAGGGTGGACTACTTATGTTAAAATAAACTACTCTCCAAAATGGACTAAAATGCTTGATAAACACATAAAAATGACATACTTTATAATTTATTACATACCAATCATAGCCTTATTTTTTCTATCTTTCAAATATAAAATCAAATTTCATGCCATTTGTCAAAACTGTATGCAACTAACCAACCCCTCTGTTATGATGTTAATTAACTATTAGAAACCATGTTTCTGTTAATACTCACTGGAGGGCCCGGTGGACCTGGATAACTCGGGACACTCACACCTCCCTGTAACAGCAAGTTTAAAAGTTGAGTTGGGCCAAAATGAGGTGTCAATTGATAAAAAATAAATAAACATTAAAGAGAAATACCTGGAGTTTATATAAGCTGCTCATTCCATTTCTTTCATTGTAAGGCATACCCTTTCAAACATAAAAAAAAAAAAGGTATGTGTTATAACTATGAATTATAAAGGCAGAACTGTTGCCCTATTCAAGCCCCATAGCTGAGCAAAGCTGCGGTATCATTTTTGTTCTTGATTAATTTTTCAAAGATTCCAGACATTTCAGTAAGAACATAAGATACATACCAATGCAACTTTGAACTTTTTTTGAATTATGAAACCAGAAACATGTAAATCTCAGTGTACATTACATTTTGATATTAATTATTATTATAATCCTCCAGAATTAATTTTGTCTTAGGTACTATTTCAGTTAATTTGGAGTCCAATGAGCTCCATGGACTTTCCCTAGGTCCCCCGAGTTTCCTGATCTCAAGTACCCAAGCTGTCTAAATTACTTTAATAATATTGGACACCACGATTAACTCATTTGACCAAATTTCTAGGATATCTTTAGCAACCTGAATTTACTCAGCGATGAATCACAAAAAAAAAAAAAAAGAACAAAGAAACCTTTTTCAAAAATATATTGTTGTCTTCCTCCTCTACTAATATCTATTAGATTGACAGTTAATTCTTTATATTACATTACGTTTTACTCACAGGTATATTGTTCCTAATATAATACTCAAAAGATAAAACAAAATGTCTCACCGGAGGCCCAGGTGGTCCAGGTTTCCCAGGAGAACCTTCACTACCCTAGTACAGCAAGAGATTTATATAACTTGTATGCTCTAACTGATGTCCAGAACTATTCCATACCCAAACTATGATGGCCATAATGACAATAAACAAGAGAGACAGTCAATAAGAGTAGGTAATATCCAGAATAAATTCTCCTGCTCAGCTCCTGCTTAAGCTTTAGGCAAGTTATTAACCATTACTTTATACTGGCTTTTTATTTTGTTAGTTACTTGATGCTTTATGTGTAGTAACATCCTTGTGGCAAAATAGTAGTGGTAACCTGGGCTGTGAAACATTTCATATATACCAGAAGAGAGAGGAAGTTGTTAATATCAATTTCTAAGCAACTGGCAGATAAAAGTTAACATTCGTTTATGCTTTACATATTATTTTGCAAAAGTCAATTCTCAGTTGAGCATTCACAGGTAAAAAAAGAAAAGCTATAGTCTCAGAAGTTCGGTTTATTTAGAAACACGTTGAATAAAAATAAAGATCTTCTTTAAGA
Source organism: Gallinago undulata (assembly GCA_026546715.1). Taxonomy (NCBI): domain Eukaryota; kingdom Metazoa; phylum Chordata; class Aves; order Charadriiformes; family Scolopacidae; genus Gallinago; species Gallinago undulata. The sequence continues at coordinate 87,051,136 of JAOTQQ010000023.1, forward strand.
GGAGATACAATGAAGACCTTTTTGGCTTTTAGTGCAAAATATTCATCTGTGGTTACCTGTATCTGTAGTCTGTTCTGCTTATGGGCACTGAATTGTTTACATTAAAAAAAACCCCAAACTTCTGAGATTTTTCCCTGACAGAATGATGGCTCTATGCTGAACAGTATAGAGTTACAAAGGTTTCAATATCAAAACCTTCACAGGTCTTTAGCAAGACTAAAAAGAAAGAATACCTTTTCGCCTTTTGACCCTGCTGGACCGGGGTGTCCAGGTCGTCCTGTGACTCCCTGCACGACACAGCATCGCTTTAGATTAGTTAAGGAACAATGAATCACACTATTTTTCCATTGCAGCTCAGTTTTTAAAATTTGTGCTCCTTGAAGGTCATTCCGGGTTTAAATATTTGTCTTCGGTTTGATACAACAGCTGGGTCCTTCTGATAAGCCCTTTGAGGGGTAAAACTTGTGTTTGCAGTTGCATTTTCATCTTGGCAGACTAAATGCACTGACCTTAACTGGCACCTCTCGATACTGCTAACAATCATGCTTTAGTGCTAAAAAGTCAATTTATACATTCCACATTAAACTTCTTAAATGTGTTAGGATTTTTGAAAGAAGGGAAGCATTAGTACTGTCATTAGTACTGCCAGCAACCTAGAAATGAATAATGATCATCACGTGATCCCATCTAGTATCTAGAAATAACATTTACAAAAATTTCCAAGAGGAGTTTTCCCAGAAATACCAGCATTTTAAATGGTATTTTTCAGTGACTTTAAATATTCTCAGCTTATTCTCTTATGGTTTTTATTGTGAAACCAAGCAACTACTTGGTTTCAGCATTAGATGTTTTCAGAATGCCTAGCTGGAATTATTTTTAGATTTTTATTACCAACATTATTACTGTAACTTGGGTACAAATACATAATTACTGCAAGTTGGCACATCAGAAGTCATGCAACCTCACAGAGTCTCTAGCAATGCCAAAATCCCAAATCCATTGAAGTTACATAAACTTTGAGCCCAGACAATGACAACATTTTCAGTAACATCAACTCACAACATAGTTTCTTTTATTAGAGCCAGTACGGGTAAGATTTTAGTATTGCTCTCCTAAATGCCAAAAGAAAGGATAAGAAACCAAGCGTATGAAGTTTTACTGGGTAGTTATAATAACCTCTGCAGAGGTAGCTTAGATCACAGGTGACACCACACACTTACAGATGGTCCACTGGGTCCTGGTACGCCTGGCAGCCCCGGAGCACCTTGGAGACCCTGGAAATGAGAAGAGCGTATGTCTGTTTCCTCTCCCACTTACACTTCAAAATGACTTGTATTCTGCATGTCCAGCAGCATTATAGCTATATTAAAGCACATTTTTGTCTAAAAGGTTGGTATTTCTTTTAAGAATGAAAAAACCCCACCACGCAGGGAAAAGATTATCTCTGAACAAGGTTAGAGGCAACTTCTTGCTTGACTGATAAACAACACTTATCCTTCAACGTTTCACATTGTTAACTTATGTCCTGTATGTCTTTTTGTCTTCAGTTGCGCAGGTAAGAGCGGGACGTCTGGCTTTTCTTTAGAGATTAATTTTCTATATCACTAAAAGGTTTTTTTTGCTGGTGAGAAGACATTGACTCAGACTTCTCACCGTTACCTGATGCTACCTAAATTCAATGATGCTTTCTGCCTGATTTTTAGATTTTGCTTCTTTGATAATGGAACATGACATTTTTCATAGTATTTAATGACCTGCTTTCCTGCTCTTAACTCTGTTTGTTTGTGGAAATTGATGGATTCTGGTTTCACTCACTAAACACAAAGGTGTGCAACTTACCACAGTGGACAGGTAGGGTTTGAGACACCCCTGCAAGTCCCTGAGGTGTTTCTGCTGCCACACCAGGCTCAGGTGCTGTGTCAGACATGTCAAAGCCACGCACTAAAGAGAGCTAACTGTGCTCGGTTACATTTCCACCTATATTTTACGTAAAATTCTACTTGGTCTTTGCTTACATATAATTTTCAGGTATATATGCTAAATCCAACCTCAGGAGGCACTTGCTTTTAAGAAACAAAGACATAATGAGCTCTGTAGATCAGGTGAAAACAAGAGGCAGAAAAGGCATGATACTTTGTCAGACTGTTAAATACTGGGGCAAAGCAGCAGCAAGAACACACATGTAAAGCTTCTGCTCCGTCTTTCCCCTGCTCCCTGCCTTATAGAACTGTTTGCTTTTGGAAGCCAAAGGTTCTGATGAACCTTTCTTGAAAATTTCTCATTTTCTTGAAAATTATTCTCATTCTGCTTCTGTTTGGAAACTCTTACTATATTATGGTCTCAGCTCCAAAGAAATGTAAAGCACTCATTAAGAACTACAAAACACTCAATCAATAAGATCTAAATTCCTTTCATATTTTTCAGGTGCTTTCTCCTGCAGCCAGCACTCCCAAATCACAAGACAGCAGTAAGCATTTAACAGCGCCAGTTAAGTATTTTGGCATTTTGAAGTGTTTCCCAAATATTATGTAATGGATTACTTATTTTAACTCCTTCAGTTGGCTAAGGTAAGTAGGAAATTAATTTATTTACTCAGATTTGTTTGCTTAATAGCTTCTGCTTTGGTTGTTTGTGGTTTTTTAATTCTTTTTTTTGACAGAGATTGCTCTTGAAGCATAACTGCAAATACTTCAATTTAAAATGAAAGCTATAGCAGCTATTTTGGATTCAGCACCACCAGCCACACAGCTTTTTTTTTCCTTCTCCAGAATAACATAAAAATAACTCTAAGAATGCAGCATATGATGCAAAATATAGTAAATATTTTAAATTCAGTCTCTTCAAATATTTTCCACCTTCCACTTACAAGCAAATGATGCTATGACCATTCCCAGAGTATTTGCCTAATGGAATGCTTTTGAAAGTGAATTCTAAAGTGGAAGGAACACAATGAAAGTATTTTCTAAAAATATTTGGCATTTGCCTATTTATTGCTC
>JAOTQQ010000023.1:87054231-87081716 GCA_026546715.1 Gallinago undulata
GAAAGTGAATTCTAAAGTGGAAGGAACACAATGAAAGTATTTTCTAAAAATATTTGGCATTTGCCTATTTATTGCTCTATCCTGTGCTCTTAAAAAATAGCGTTTAAATGTATGTGAGGCTTTAAAATATACAGCTGAGCAAAAATTCTCAGGCAAAAATTAAATAGATGTTATTTAATTGAATAATAGCATTTAATCTTCTTGAAAATTCAGAATCAAGAGCTATTTATAACAATTCTGTGATTCTGTGATTATAACAATACATTCCTATCTCAGCAATTTTAAAGAATTGGATAACATTCTGTGCAGTTCATTCTCAGTCTAGATCTTTATTTAGGTTCAGGTAAGAGTGTGAGCACTATAGAGATTAAGTAGTTTACCTCATCGCCCTTCTCTCCAGCAAGCCCAGGAAATCCACGTTCACCTTTGCTTCCCTACAAAAACATAAGATTCAAACAAATACTTTCTATTAGAGAACAATGAATTTCATGCTCTGTAGGGCATTTTACAACCCACATTTAATATCGTGAATAGCATGAAGCCCTTACGGTACAGGTGCCTAAAACAGAAAAAGAGTCTCAATACTACCTGAAAGCTTTAAAATGTGCCTTCCTTTAAGGTGAAAAGAAATGACTGTTTTTTACCTAGTAGGCAAACTTGCCAAAAGGCTTGATGGAGACTTTTTATTAATACCAAAGATCTTAAACGCTTGTCCAGATGGAGAAAGCACATGTTCATGCTTCATGGAGTTCCGCTCAGCTCTAGGGGATATGGGTATGCCAAACCACGTGGCATTTGATCCAATTACAGTACAGGAGAATTATGATGGACATCAATGAAACAGTCACCATTTCAGTCCCACAGAAATGGCTGCCTTGCTCCCACGGGACTAAGGGCAAAGGCACAGGGTGGTCCAGCTGCTGCACACTTGAGAGAGATATGGGAAGTTTCCTTCTTCACCACAGGATTCTTGTGTGACTGACTTACCTAAAAGAAGCCCACAGATGGCAATGCACTACTGGTCACTCAAATCTGAGCTAGCTTTTATGGACGAAAAACACAGAAGAGCTATCCTGACTTGGGACTCACCTCAGCCTATTTTGCTCACTTTCCTGAGAGGCAAACTGACAGATGAGGAGGGCTGAATCATAAACATTTTATGAAGCTGTAGGCTGCTCAGATGACACAGGATAGAGATGAGACAAAGAAGTCAACACTGACAGACATCAGCATCTGAACTTTTAACAAGCAATGAAGCCATTTAAAGTGCTCTCTTCAGAACGTACCTTTGGCCCTTCTCTCCCAGGGATGCCTGGAGGACCTCTTGTGCCAGGATCACCCTGAGGAACAGAGACAAAGCAAAGTGATAAATAACCATGCTGCTGCATGCACAGAAGGTCTGATGTATGCAGACCACTTTCTTCCTGCCTGTGTGACCATCCCTTCATTTTATCCCAAACCCTTCTCTTCAGTCCCTTCTCTCTTCTACAGGAAATACGTGTTGGGAGATCCCTCCTTGTTTTCCTTCCCATCTTTCACATACTCCACTCAAACCATGCTAACAAATTTTTAGCTTTATTTTCAGAGGACTCCAAAATGCCATCGTTTTGGATAGTCCCAGGCACACCTGTCCTTAGGTTCAAGCAGACCATCTTCCTTTCAAGGGAAGTGGCTTGGAGGCTACTTGTTACTCTCGCCAGCTTCAAATCTAGAGTTATTTTTAAGTAAATTATTCCTGCTTTGTTGAGAGAAACATTTTCCAGCTAAATTACAAAATTATAGAAGTGCTAAAACAGAGAGAAATTAAGACTGAAGCATAAAGAATCAAATAAGTAAGAGAGAGATTTGACAGAGAGGTAGAAGTGCATGTATAGGAGAAAGAAAACACAAACGGAAAGAATCAGGGAAAAACCCAAAGACAGACCTAAAAGAAATCAAATTTGGGAATGAGAAAGTAAATAAACCCTACTTGAAGGACAGTAAAATAGGATAAGATTCTCTCCTCTGAAATGATGTGCTTTTCATAAAGAAATCCTCCTAAGTACACTTTTCATTTTGGAATATGGCAGATCACTTCAAATTTTATTATTTTCCAAAATAATATCTTAGAAATTCTGGACTGTGGAGAAGGGGGTACACTTGTGGCAGTCTATGCTGTGCTGGATGTACTGAACGGACACTTGCTGGCTACTGCCTCACGTGCTGCTCAAACACGACTTTGCAAAATTCCTATAAAATACATTTCTTCAATTTATTTAAAAAAAAATCAACAAAAATCTTAAGATTATTTTAGGCTAGCCAAGTACATCAGAATTGAACCTACAGAAAATTCCAAGTGTGTATTTTTGTTTAAAAAGCATGCTTATAGTAAACAAAGATATTTACTATCTGAAAATGTTTACCTTCAGTACAGCACCCATGTCTCCCACAAGTGGCAGTGCAATCTGAAATTTAAAAAGGCAGCTGCAGTTAATATTTAACACAACACTACTGATTCTGATGGGTTCTTATTGCTTGTAAAGATCATATGGTTACACACATAGCTGATTACATATATATTGGTTGAAGCTAATTTTTAATAAAAACTCAAAAGAAAAATCAGGGTTTCAAATACAGTTTTTATATGTTAAATATTGCTGCCTATCCAACTTTATGATGTAATTCTTCATTACAGTTTCAATGAAGTTGTTCAAACTATGACAACAGCATAAGTCCAGAACATAATAATTTTCAATTTAAAAATAATAATAATTAATTTTTGGTTTTGTAGCATATCAGCAGCAATTTATCACTACTGGAAATTCTCACAGACTATTCTCACTTTATTATATTAAATTTGTTTACTTCTGCCTTCTTCTAAGCTTTGACTCTACTGAGAACTGTAGCAGGAATTGTGGAGATGCCAAAGCCAGCTTCAATAAACTACCTCAGATACTGGAAATAAACAGGCTACAGCAACATAACCAACATATACAGTACTTTGTCCTGCCTTTAAACGTTAAGAATTAGTGCAAAATTCGATTGAATTGGTTATCATCAGCTTCACTCACAAACACACTCTTCAATTACCAGTGCTCATTTTTGCTTCTTGCAATTGCTAAAGCAAAAATAGCCCTGGGCATACGATAAAATCCGACACATTCAAAATTTGTTACTGTTTTCATTTGGTCTGTTTCAATCATTTCCTTCTTTAAGAAGAAAAACAAAATCTCAGCACTTTTGTAGCACATGAGAAAAGCTGTCAGTTGTCAGCAGCGGGTGTGAAGCAGCACTGCTCACCAGGTGTCATCAGGAGCAGAGCACTTACGGTGTACCCTCACCACCTCTGAAAGCACACTGAGAACATACCCACCCAGCACAACTTAAGGACATAACTATCTAAGTCCATCTTCTGCACAAAGGTAAACTGTACACTGACAGCGTAAATTTCTCTTAAAAACCCGTAACAGGCTTTTAAAACCACCACCACATCCCTACGTGGCCTAACTTTTCATTCCTCTCCTTGAGCCAACACATTCCATGTAGGCAGGGCATTCACTGTGGCACCTGGTGGTCTTTCAGCCCCACTACAAAAGGCTCATTTCCCCAGTGTCCCCACTCCTCCAATGTTCTTTCAGCTGCGATACCACCTTTTGGTGCAGGCCCCCAGAGCCCGCTGCCCGAGGGTGCTCACTCCGGCGGCAGGGAGGCCGGGCGCGGAGCCGCTGTCACCTCCTGGTGCCCCGCAGCCAGCCCGGGGACGGACACTCGTACGCACAGACACAGCCCACGCTCGGCTGTGGGTATGGCACCCTGGGACATACACGGGGCTTCTGAGAACATTGAAATGGCCTTCATTCTCTGGACTCACTCCTGCTGCATCTTCCTTTAAAATGTTCTCTCCCAAGACACAGGGTGTCTGGAGGGAGCACAAGGCCGTGCTCTCCTGTTAGTGAGTGTCACCGCTTACACCCGGGGGCTTTACACTGCCAGCAGATTTTTAATTTACAATTAGGTTACGGTGCACTGTGCATTCCAGGCCTATTCTACCCAAGCACTTTATGCTCATCTGTCTTGAGTTTAATCCTACTGACTTCAGACTAACGCTGAATATTAAGTTTTGATTATATCTTCAAAAAGTTACCAATCTTTCCCAGTCCAATTATGGATTTTATATCTACTTATCCTAATAAAATTAAATCACTGACAAGAACTGGACGTGGGAGAGACCTCTCTAAGTCTGCTGATAGAGACTCATATCCATAGTTTTTGATAAGCATTAACCATATGGCAATTACTTCAAGAGCATTTTTTATGTGCTTGATAAACATCATGAAGACAGCCTTCAAGTTTTATTGGAGCCAAAATACCTAACGTGACCGTTTGCCCACTCGTCCCAAGAAAGTTAAACTTCCAAAGCTGGAAATTTGATTTATTCCATGACTGGTTCTTAACAAAATTATGCCAGCTTGTGTTTCCACTTTATCATTCATGTCACTAGTACTTAGAATTATTATTATTTTTTTTAAAATATCTCATATCTTTCCTGCAATCAAACCTTTTCCAACTAATCCATTCTACTTGATTCCTCTTCTATCCCTGTTTTCTGTTACCATCTCTCCCTTTCTCAAAAACCTCACCTTTTACAAACTACTCAAAGGTAACTGCTAATAATTCAGAGACTGGTTTGGTTCATTCTTTGGGTGAGTTACACCAGACCTTCATATTGTATCTAAAATCTCTTTAACTCATTCTTTTTTCCATTACAGTAATAAAAAATTATTTGATTTATTCTTTGAAAAGCATTTTTTTATCAATGGACAGTGAAAATCCATTGAATTATTCAGCTTTATCTGCCCAGTCTATAATTTGATGTCCCTGATTGTTAAATAATAGACTTTACTTATCTTTAAAATAATTGCATTCACAGTGCCTTATTATTCTTGTTTTCATACCCATTCCTAACTGAAGCCGATTTTACATCTCAGTCTTTCTGACTTGAGTTCTGCCTTCATGCTCAATGCCAGTGACAGACCTGCTTTTACATACTGATTTCAGGACTTTGAGGAGCTACTGCGAGTCGTGTCTCTGAAAGCACCGGACCAGCTTCCTAATGCAGGAACCAAGGAGCCAACCCAAGAGGATCACCATCCCGGCTCCTGATAATCGAGAGCGCGTATGTGCTAGCCAGGTCCCGTGCTCTTCTCTGGAAAAGGTGACTATTGTCTCTGACATGAAACCCTTGTGTGATTGTGGGGCTAGTTTATCCCTCGATGAGCTCCTTGCTGTCAACTTGTGGCCCGCCATGCACCTGTACCATCAAACGCTTACGTGAAGGTGTGATATATATTTTACTGCCTAATTCATTCCTGCAGCTGCTTTGGAGGATTTCTAATCTCCTCACGGGCTTGAAAAGTCAAATTAATTTAATCAATTGGATTTCTCAGCCTGCTAGGTTATCTCATCTCCTTTAAATCTAAAAGAGTTGCACCAAAGCAAATGTACAAGCTTCCTATATATACGTACAGGATCACCTGGAGGGCCTGGCAGTCCTGGCTTGCCATCTCTTCCTGGAGTGCCCTAAAAACAAATGTAAAATTTGGTGGCATTAAATTATTGATAAGGAACACATTACTTTTTGTTGTAAATATAGAGAACTATCACTTACATTAGTACCGGGGGTACCTGGAGTTCCTGGTAACCCGGGGGGTCCCCTGGGGCCCTAAGAGCAGGAAAGGTCACTCAGGATTTAAGAAGGCTTTCTTTTACTGTAAACTTCATAAAACTAAATTAATGCTTTTTATATTAAAGAGAAAAATTATATCCTACCTGTACACCTATTGATCCAGTTGGACCTATAGGACCCTGCAAGAAAACTCTGAATAATCAGTACTTACACTTTTTGGGATAAGGGAGATGAACTTCATAAAAAAATAGTGAACGTAGGATATTGGTGTAGTTCGCATCGTACGAAATACTCGCTCTACAATTTGGCTTTAAATCCAAATGTAATTTTGCCATAATTACAAAATTCAAGAATTTGCTGAGGCCCATTTTTAAGTGCAAGTAATGCCAAAGTATGTCAAAGTGGTGAAACTTGCTATTTAGCTCCAATATTCATAAGAAAAGCTGATACTCAATTGAATAAAAACAAATTACATGATTTAAATATCAATGGATCACTTTTAAAATTCAGATCTGAAAATATGTTAACAATAAATTATTTTAAAGCATTATTATATTAACCTAAAATGTGAATCTCTTGTAAACTTTCCCAAACATTTTCTCTCTGTATCTGAGTGCTGGATACAAACTGAAATCTCTCAGGGAAGTACATCGGTCTGGGAAAGCGATTGCCCTATTCACCACAGTAGAGCTCATATAATAACATGTACCATCTACACCACCAATACCACCAATTTTGTACTTAACACTCTGAAGACACTGCAGATGGACTCTTTTAAAGGCAGAATAAAAACAAAACAAAACAAAACAAAAACAAACACCTGGGAAACAAGTTGAGTATCTGAAGCAGTTATTCCTATACAACATATTAATTTAATATGAATTGATGCACTGCACCAACTCGCTTCCCGTCTGGATGTAAACTGCACCGAGACGCATGAGGAAAGCTGTCCAAAATCAGAACTTTACTATTTTCTGCCGTAGTACCTGGCAGTGTAAGGGTGTAAGGGTCTCATTTATAAGCAGTAGAACTAAGCTTGTAATTAGCAGTCATCACAAGTGCAAAAGCTATGAGCCAAAGGAAAGCCTTCCATGTCTCTTCCACGAGTCTTTGCCATTTCCAGTCCCACCATGAGTTACAAAATGCCATCATTTACAACGCTGAGTACGCCTCTTCTCGTGGACCAGTATCAGGCTGCATTTTGCCAACAACTGCAAACAACTGTTGCTTAGAAACAGGCCCATTCAGAAGAGGTCTCAGCAGCTTTACTGGGAAGCACATCCGTAAAGTAGCCATTGACTCTTTCCTGAACTCCAGGCCTCCACTGGGAAGATCTGTTCCCACTAAAGGGAAAAGATGCTGACTTGGGAATCAAGTCACAAGGGAGTTCATGGCATGGTTTTGTATTATTCTTTGTTGCAGTTCCTCAGTGATGCATAGCGAGAAGCCCAAATTCTGGGCATTGGCATACTTACTGGTGATCCCTGAATGCCTATTCCAGGGGGGCCCATCTCCCCGGGTGCTCCTTGTACACCAGGGAGTCCTCTTTCTCCCTGAGAAGGGTACAAGACTTTCAGTTACAACAGGTCTGAAAATGTAAACTAGCCTATTATTCTGATTTTTCAGAAACAGAAATAATTATTTTTTTTAATACCTTTGGCCCCCGTGGACCTGGATTTCCAGGAATACCAGTGGGACCCTAAAAAACCAACCAAACAGACAGGAAAAAAGTAAATTATGTTTTGAAATTAGAGACACCAGCTGAATTTTATTCCCCAAATTAGCCAGCCTTTATATACAAACTGTGACAGATTTATGTATGTCTCCCTTGTTAATGCCACTGTCACTAGGAACATATGTGAATCTTGCACTAACACCACAGATTTCTAGACAATATTTTAGTGCACTTATAATGCCACTATAGCATATATTTAAATTTTGAAATTACATCCAAGAAAATACTTGTTCCCATTTATTTCATTGTATGATGAGAATTCTTTAACAGTTTTCCCTACAAGAAATGAAGTCATAAAAGCCTTTTTAGATTATGGACTTACTGGTATTCCAGGAAGACTTGGTCCAGGAGGCCCCATATCACCTTTTGGACCTGGATGTCCAGGCGGTCCCATAATCCCACCAGGGTCCCCCTACAAGATAAACTTGAATCACTAATTGAAATGTGAGAATTTTCTATTATTAAGAAACCTCATAAATATTATCCAGGTTATCCTAGGAAGTGCCAGCATTTTGAGACATTACAGGGGGGAAGAAAAAACCACAATCAAAGCTTTATATAGCTCTATTTCACAATATATAATTGCAAGCAAGTGAGACTATTCAGGTATCGAAATCATTACCATAGTTTTATCAAATTTATTACGTTTCATTCCACAGAGATTCATCTCCATACACCTGTAAGTACTCAGTTCCCAGGAGGTAGGAAAATCCTATATATTGTTCTCCTAATGTATTATTCAAAGGTACCAATGCACTCTCAAAAGTGTTACATATGTATGCATGGAAAATCTATTTGAAGGCTTTGATTTTCTAGCAAAAATATATTTTCCTTCAAAAAGTTATGGAACAAGAGGCATGTACCTCACAGGGACTAACAGTAATGAGCATTGTCTCAGTTTTCCAGTTGCAACGCAACAGATCTATATTTCTTTGTCCCCAGACCCCTAAAACACAGGTTGTCACTAAACCCTGCCAATTGCTTCACAGCAACAGCTCCAAGCTCTGTCTCTCCAGCTCTCTACCTCTGGTGTGACAGCCCTGCTCTTCATTTCACTCCTCTACGTCTCATTTCAGTGCATGCAGCATCTCTCGCTCCACACCTCCACAGCTCCTCCTTACACGGCTGAATTTGTGCCTTTTGTTACGCTCCTGCATCATTCTCTGGGATTCCTTCTGAATCCACTACATCCCATTTTGCAAGCTCAGTACATTTCCTCATTATTCTATATCCACTTTCTTCTTCCTGCCTTTTCAATGGCTCACTTCTGCAAACTATAAATGGATTTTCAGAGTTTCTCTCGTACCCCATCGTGTATAAACACCAGCACACAGCTCACAGTGTGCCTGCATAGCCTGTTTTCTCCTGTTTTCTCCCCTTCTGCACACACTACGTACACACACACACACACACACACACACACAATGTTTAAGCCCCTGATGCAGCTGAGTTCTATCTGAGAGTTCTCCTCAGAGCACCACCCCGAGCCATACGGAGACCCCAGCCTTGGCTGGTGCCTGAGGCAGGAGAGCTGCCCCGTGCTCCATCGGGGGGTTTCTCACATCAGCCTGGTGGGGACACTGCACCCAAAGGGCTGTTCTGTGGGCAAGGCTTGAACTGGTGCTTCTATACTGCCATGATTTAATGCAAGAGCCCAATGCAGCCACCTTGAAATTACAAATCTGAAGAGTAACTGGGTTGCCAAATTGGCCTACAGCATCTCCAAGAAGCTTCTCCCATTTTAGAATCAATTCATAAAGCAGCTGCACAGATGCACCCCTACGGAGGGAAGGTCACCTCAGAGGTAACACTCTGATACACTCTAAAACCTCAAGTTAAATTAAAATCACTTAAAACATACCTTGTCTCCTTTAACTCCTGGGTTTCCTGCTACCCCATGCTCTCCTGGTAAGCCCTGGAATTAATAAAAATATAAATGTACATTTTTATAGCTATTCCCTTAAAGATTATTTAAAATTACAGACGCAAACGAGTTTACACTGGGTTATTTACTGTGTGTTAGTATTGACTCAAAATGTCAAAGAGCACAAGTTAATGAATCCTTCTTTAATGATATATATGAATCATTTTTCTTTCTTTCATCTTTCTTTCTTCAAGGTAAAATGTAAAAATCAAGATTATTTTCTGAACTCTGTCAGGACAAGGCGGTAGTGAGTACGAACTTGAGTTTCAAGTAAGTGTCTCAACTTTTTTGCCTATGAAGGGCCACAGGATTTCCTACCCCAATTAATTATTCAAATTTGTACCATAAAATCCTCAGTGAATTCCTACATTACTTTATCCACCAAATCCCTTTAAAATATTCTAGATATTTAATAGACAGTCAATTTTTTTCAGCAAAATAAATATACTCCATCCTTTCTTTTGTCTAAATCTTCTCATCTTTCACATTTTGATTTTAACTTCAGTATTTTCCCTTGCCTTTTTCATAAAGGATTTATGAATGCAAAGAAATTAAATACATTAAAATATTACTATAAACTATTTAAGTAATAGGAAAAGTTAGATTCTGTTCTCTTACTGTGCTTTAACAAATACAGAAAACTTATTCCATAACCCTTCAATGCTGTTCAACCAACTATTGTATCAAGCATTTTATTAAGAATTTCAGTAATTTCCACAATAAATGCTAAAATTGTCAAAACTGAACAGTAATATCAAAGTATGATACTTAATCAGAATGGGAAAATGAACTTTCTAAGAAAAAAGCACATGTTTTTTTTTTTCTTTTTAGTGTAAAACATAGTTTTGTGAACACTGAACGAAGGATGATGACATTTCCATCAGTAGTGAGGGTTCAGCAGCTGTATTCTGTCGTAAATACAGACAGAGTGATACTTGTTCCACCCAGCCATCCAAATTAAAAGCATAAGAAAAAACCCCAACCCTCAGTGAAGAATAGCGTGCTTATACCAGCACAAAATTGTTATAAAAATATATGGAAGTTTAAATTTACTGATTATGGATCAGACATCATTGTATCCTACTCTATCCCCTTTTGGTATCAACATAAAATATATACAGTCTATCTTCTTTCCTAAGGATTAATCCAAATATTTTTTTTTTGTTGGACCAAGCTTAAAGGATACCTCAGGAAAGGAAAGAAGCAAGCCTTATCTGCTGGACAATACTTTGATGATGTAAGTGAAAGTAAAACAATTTTCAACCTTTCATAATTTACATCATGCTGTTTACGATGAATTGTTATATTTGTTAATCCATAGCAATGAGCCTGGAACTGTATACATATTCCTACAGTATGTTTAAATGTATGTTTTTGTATACTAGACTTGTGTGTATAAATATGAGTCTTCAAGATCATCTGTATCTAGGATCGACTTACTCTATTTATCTGTTCATAATGTCACTTGGTCAAAGATGCAGCAGAACAGCAGTTTCAAAATCAGCAATTATGAACTCAAATGGGCTGATGGCAACACAAGCAAACCAGAAATGCAGTATTTTGTTACCTTCTGCAGTAAGATTGGGGATCTATATATAACTAGAGGCACAGCAGAAAAGGCTTACAAACTATTGCTATAGGAGACAAATAAATTAGACATGATTTAAAAACTGCAAGCCTCAACTGAGGTATAAAGAAATGGTCAATAAGTAACACAGTACATAATGACTACCTGCAGAATTGAACACTCCAAGTTTTTTCCCTGCCAGAAGCTGAAGATGTTGTCCCCCAGCTGTCACTTTGCTTATATCCTTTGTGACTTTTAACAGGTCAACAATAAAAAATCTGCCAGCTGTGTACCACTCAGAACTGTATTTTAATATTAATAAAGTATATGGCTTAAAAGTCTGTTCAAATGAAGAGTTCTCTTCCAGATAAGCAGTCTCAGAGTGCATGTGTCACGACCTAAGACAGAATGCAGCATCACCAGCTCCTAGATGCTTCTGTTTGTAGAAGTTAGATAAAGATCAAAACCAACCCACAGAGCAAAGTTCAAAATCCCAGTTCTTTTCAGGCTTAACTGCTAGCCAAGCTCTCCATCGCCTGCTTTTCTTGCCCCACTTCTCCTATTGGAACACTCAAATGTCCAAAATAGCACTTAAAAACCATTTCATGGTTTATGTAGGAAGGGAGGGAGGAGAACCAGAGAGAGAGGGTAGGTGCCACTTGCTGAGGGGATGTGACAGCACCGCAGTTGTGGAGTAAACCCTAATTGCAGTATACACGGGGGATTAGGCACAACATTGTTGCCTGCCTTGCCGCCCCTAACGAGGGACTCTGCCATAATTTGGAGGGCAGACAGGCAGCCTCCTCCTCAGAATAGGCCTTCTGCTATTTTGGGGTGTCAAGACAAATGGCCACGGACACACACAATTCATCTGGCACCTGTCAGTGATCACAAATTAATCTGTTTTTCACCTACAGCAGACATATAACGGCCTTAGGCCCTTTATGACTGTCAGCAAGCCACTGTCTAATTAAATTAGAATGTCAACTGACAATCATAACAATAACCTCTCATTCCGCTTTCTGCAGAAGTATTTTAGTAATTTCATCTATTGAAAAGTAATTAAAAAAGAGGTATTCTACTACATTTTTTCCAACCGATACTTTCACTCTGGCTAAAGATTTTGATAAAGATTTTGATATTGTTCAGAATTACGTCTTGCTTGGAATATGAGTTTTACTCATAAATCTGACCTAAATTCTAAGATAATAAACATAATTTTATTCTATTCACCTTACTAATCTTTACCCCTTTTATAGGAAGAAAAACATTTCAGAATAATACAGAACCATAGACAGAAATAAGGAAGGCCATTGTTTAAATCCTTGCTTTCTTACTTTCCCTGTTTCTTCTCACTCTGTTCCACACGCTGTTCTTTACAGTTCATGATGTAACACGATTAAAACTTTGCTAGAGACTTTTTAAATTTTCACCTGCTCCTGTGGGATGAGTGATTTTTGTAGAGCTAATTGTCTGCAAATCGGTCAAATTAGCATTGTGTTCCTACTTGTTCAGATGGCAAAACAAGGACAAAAAGAACATAAGCAATGACAGAACCCTGCCCAGAGACACCCCGTTCTGCTGAGCTTCCACACCTGGTTGTGATGGTACCATTCAAAAGAGCAGCTCTATCTAAGTTCTGTGTTCTGCTCACTAGCTCCCTGTTCACACCCCACTCTGCAGGTCGGTGAGACTGCACGATACGTACGACTTCTCCTGGCAGCCCCCGGGGTCCCACAGGTCCTGGAGGTCCTTGCGGTCCCTGTGAAATGACACAACGGTATCTGGCATTCAGAATTATCTTCCACATGGAGTAAGAAGTACAGAGTTTTCTCATTCTCCCTTAATCTAACGTTTGGTCCAGGAAAGCTTTGGGACTGATACGTACAAAATCCAAAGTATGTATCCAAAGCAAATACAAATAAATACAAATGCACTACTTAAAGGAAAAGACAAGACAAAAGGAGTAAATCAGGATTTCCACCCTCAAGGGACAGATCTAGAAGTCATCTTTTAACTACATGGTAAGCGTTCCTTCTCTTTTTGGAATAATCTCATCAGAAGGACTCCAGAGTACTGAAAGAAAAGGGGATTGAGATGTAGGGATAAAAGGATGACTTGGTGCAAGCTCTGCTGATCTCTGTAAGGCTCTCCTGGAAGGTGCACAGTGTGAGGGTGACCGAGGTTTAAACTGCAGTAGGAACAGCTTTTTCAGTAGCACCCTACCAAGGAAGAATTTTATGAAGTAAAATAGTCATGACCCATGCACAAACTTTTGATATAAACTATTTGCATTCTCTGCCCTTCAATAACAACTAAAGACTTGGTAGCATTCGGAGTCCTCTTATATAACAGCACAGAAAGCAATGGCTGTTAATACCACAAAAATACCTTTCACCTACCTTTGCTCCTGGATTTCCAGTAAGACCAGGTGGTCCAGGGTCTCCTGTTTCACCCTAACGATATTGTTTGGGAAAATAAAAAAAAAATTCAAATTTACTGTTATGTCTCCCAGTACCAGCTATGATGTACACCATATATATAGTCAGAAAATACCTTATTTCCTTTTGATCCCTCCATTCCAGTTTCTCCCTGGAAATAGCAGGTACAAGCATAAGAAGTTAAAACTATAACTAAGATCACCTAATAGTTTAATTTGCTACCTTAATATATCATAATATAGTTTGCAAACTTAACAAATACTGAGAAAGCATTAAAGAATTTCCAATGCCTTCTGCAAACTCTGAAAGGCATTCCTCTTCAAAATGAATTCATTTGCATCTCTTCCTATTGTTTTAGAGAAAAAATGTTTCAGAACACCACATTTGATTAAGACCTTCTCCAGTTTGAAGCCTGTTCTTCACCACTAAATCTCTACTGGTGACATAGTATTCGTCTTCAAACCCACACATTATTACAGTATGGCACATTTCTGTTATTACAATATATTAACCACAAGTATCTGAGCAACCTTCCGTTGTGTATTAAACAACACAACCAGCTTTTGTCAAATGTCATGAGAGAGGACAGTTAATTAAAAATAAGGAACATGTGTAAACAGATTCTTACAGAATAAATGTTCTAAAAATATCCCCCCAAAATAACAAAAAAAATATGCACACATAAAATGGCTATAAGAAAACTTTTTGTAGAAGCTGGTAAAACAATTAAAATAGTACAGTTAAGCCCACACTTACTTTTGTCAAATAACTGAAAAAAAGAAAGAACCCTCAGGGAACAAAAAAAGCATGCACTTGAAACTCAAGTTTATGGACTGTACAAAACAGAGAAATGCTGAAGAACAGGGCATCTCCATTTTTTATTTATAACCTGTGTGAACTTGATGTATGTCTAAGAAGGAGAAAATACATATGCTGCCCTACATAATCACTGATTCTAATGAAAGTACACAAAGAAAAGAATTGCAGCATCAATACACTATGAAAATGATATAGATTGTTCACATCATCAGTTCAAAACATAGCTATACTTACTGGATCTCCCTTGTCCCCTTTTTCAGAAGGCTCTCCCTATGGAAACACAGGGAAGAGGTTAACACAGATTTATTTCAAATGCTAAATAGTACATATGTCTGGTTTTGGTGAAGAGTCCTTGATAAATGTTGGGGTATTTTTAAACCTGTATAAAATATAAGTATATGGACTACAAAAGTTTACCTGAGGGGTGACATTGATTTAATGACAAAACCATGATGTGTGATTCTTTCAAGCAGAGGGAGAGCCAAGACAATGAGCTGAAAAGAGTGACAATGCATACGAATCTGAAACTCAAGTTATCACATGGGCTAAGACTCTAGAAGAGGGGTGCAAGAGAACTGGCTAATATTTAAGTATTACTTTCCTCAAGCTCAAGATTGGTGCGTCCCTAAGAGCAAGAAGCAGGGCAAAGGAAGCAGGAGACCTGCATGGATGAGCAGGGAGCTTCTGGAAAGACTTAGGTGGAAGAAGGAAGTTTACAAAATGTAGGAAAAAGGACTGGACACTTGGGAGAAGTATAGGGGTGCTGTCAGAGTATGGAGCGGTGCAAGGCAGAAGGCTAAACCCGCTTGGAATTAAACCTGGCAAGGGATGTAAAGGACAATAAGAAGGGCTTCTTCAAGTATATCAGCAGTAAAAGGAAGATTAGGGAATAAGTGGGCCTGCTGCTGAATGAGGTGGGTGCCCTGGTGATGGAAGATGCAGAGAAGGTGGAGCTACTGAACGCCTTCTTTTCTTCAGTCTTCATAGCTAAGGCTGGCCCTGGGGAACCCCAGACCCTTGAGGTAGGAGAGAGTGCCTTGAGTAAGGAATTCTCTCTCTGGGAGGGGCTTGAGTAAATTACTAAGAACATTCAGAGACTGACAGCTTTTCCTATGCTTAAATATATTTTATGGATTCTGAGTATATTTTACAGGATTTGACTGATAATCAGCATGCTCAGCCACCTTCCAGCATCACACATAAGCACAGAAGCACACATTTACCTTTTCTCCTTTTGAACCGGTCATTCCCAATTCTCCTTTTTGACCCTTTTAACAAAATAATTTATATTTTAAACTTCTTATATGCTAACAAATACAAATAACCTCCTATAACTGTGCTTTGTTCTGTGTAAGACACAAAACTTTGAGATTCAGTTATCTCCAAATAAATTTAAATCACTGTTTTCTTTAATGGATCTATGGGCTTCTCAATGAAAAAACCCGAAATGTTTCTAATCTTCTGAAATACCCAGAGCTTTTATTTTCTTCCAAGCTTAATAGGCATCCAGTGGTCAAAAATTCATTCCACTGCTTAACAGGACTGATGCCTATAAACAATATACTGTTATATGTTGTGGGTTCAGAATCTGACCTCCACCTAACTTTTATAGGCTGACTATAAGTACCTTTGGTACAGCAAGTCTCTTTGTTACAGAGAAGCTGCTTCATATATTAATGATTTACTTTTAAAAATATTTTCTGAATTTTGATTTCCACAGACTATTTCCCCCCTAACCCAAAATGCTTACAACGTCTCCTTTCTGGCCTTTATGTCCAGGGGTCCCAAGTAATCCTAGTAGTCTTGTGTCACTCTGGGGAGAAATATCATCACAAAATCAGAGAACAGACCTTGTCACCTTTTATTTACAGTAATAATTTATTTACCATAAGAACTTAATATAACTTACCAGTATGTAAAATCAGAAGCTCTAATTTACTACTAGAAAGGCATACTAAATGACTATGGAATACATTTAAGTAATGTATTGCAGCAACACATCCTTTGTCACACAGGAATGCTCTACTCAGACAAGCAGAAGATGAACAAATGCATAAAAGGGTAATGTCTGCATTCAATATTGCTATGCAAATCCGTGGGGTTTTTTCTTAAATTAAGGCAAAGAACATATTTTTATGCTCATTATTACAGCACAGTTCTCAAGTATGTTAGAAAAGAACAATGAAAATCACCCCCTTTTTACATTTGAGCAGCATGAACTGTATAATAGAAGTCATTTAAGTCTCCTACAGTAGTGAGACAGAAAGAGACGGAATGAATATGATCAACAGGTTCCTCACACTGCTCCTCAACGAAACAGACAGATTAAAAGACCAGGGGTCACGTTGTACCCTTGCTCAGGTATTATTGCACTGCACCTATTTACTCCTCTGCACAAGGTAAAGACACAATAAAATATAATGCAAATGTTTTGCTTTTTGCAACAAATTATTTAAATACATTGTGCAACTACAGCTACTCGTTGATACCACACAGATATCAGAAGAATTCCAAATAATCTGCTAAGAAACAGAGAAATTATAGAAAAAAAAAGAGGAAAAGATCTATCTTACTGATCTCCACTCCCACTCATACTCCCACCCCCCCATTTCCTGGTAGCGGTTTCTCATGATGACTAGAAAGACCAATGCAAAGAAGCCATACTAATATCCTCAGAAAAACAAAGATATTAAAATATCTACACCAACAAAAATGTAAAAAACCAGACTGGAATAAGACCTTGTGAGATCCTTGAGAACATGCAAAAAATGTTGGAAAATGACAAGACCATGTCTTGTGGTGTAAGGAAGCTCAAAAACCTCAGAGTATCACTGAGATATCATCGTACAAGTGGAAATAACTGAGGCACATTGCAAATCTTACACTGGAATGTGAAAGATTGCTTGGTACCTCCAAGGCGCAGGGAACAAAATCATCACTCATCATCCTACCTAACAGTGTGGGGGGACCAGGAAAGTTACTGGTGCATACATCTGCCTAAATCATCAAACTGCCCCAAAGAGGACAAGCTGTCCATGTCTTTGATGACTCTCTTGCTCTTGATGGTAATAGCCCATTTCCATCATAAAATGTATAGAAAATAATGCATTTGCTGTAGCAGTTAGAGACTTTAGTTGACTCTAGGAAGATGTGAACATGTGGTTACCTAAAGTTTGCACATTTATAATCTGTTACTTGAATCGGAAAGCCATCTCTTTTCTCATCTGAAACCAAACAGCATTTCCTTGTTGAACAGTTAATTGCCCATGACAGAGTCATTAAAGTCTTCAAACTAGACAGCTGAAGGAGGAAGAAGTTGGTAAATTGTACAGGATTTAAAAGATGATTAATTTATAGACATAAAGCAGCTGGTCTACATTTTCAAGAATATTCTGTAATTAGGAAGTAAAAGACACCTTAAGAAGTCATAGAGCCTTATAATAAGAAGAAACAAGATTTTTGGAGGTGTGCTTGCCAGTTCCTGAAGATCACCACTGTTTGTATTTCCTCCTGCAGAATTAACCTTAAAATGACTACCAGGGTAAAAGAGATTAATAGTTCAGAGGTGGGGAACGAGTTACACTAAATATAGTGTTGGTAGAGGAAACAGGGCTGGTATCAGTGAAAGCTGTCTTTGGCAGGAAAAATAAACAGCTAAGAAAATGAAAGGTATAAAGCCAAAATATAGAAAACTTCAACACATACATATGAAATGGCAGACCAAACCCAGAATCTAAGTCTCCTGAGTCCAGGACAGCACATAAAACTATGCTTAGTTCCTAATGCATCTACTAAGGTGAAATACTGGTTTGGAAAGGGTTAAACATCAGAAATGTCAGAGAAATCACTTCTGTGATAAAAGCAACTGGAAAGATATATTTGACATATTCAAAAAAAGATTTTAGTACTCATCTGAATATGCTATATAAGAAAAATATCCTGAATTCACCTGCTCTTTATAGTTACGCATTTCAATATTGAAAGCAATTGATGTCTTCCAGGTTTGACCTGCATGACTTTAGGTGTGATACACACAGCAACCTTTGTGTTAAGCAAATATTCCTGTCAGAGCCCTTCAGTGATCTTTGAATGAAACAAAATTTTCTTATCAGAGAAGTTACATGCTTTGGCAGCAACTGAGAAAACTTGCATGAGCTTTGAATTACAGCCCCTTACCGTGGCCGGCACTATTGCCACTTAAATGATTTGAAAAATCTGTGGTGGGAATTTAATAGCTCTGCCACATGGAATGCTGTCCTACCCAATTTTAACTGTTTCCTGTGAAGTGCTTGTAGTTGCAGGAGGTTCTATAATTCAGACAATATTTTTATTAGTCTATAATACAAACATATGGACAATTCTTATGAATTGCTGGCAGACCTTAATTATGCCTCCTTCTCTTTCTAGTTTACCCTTAGGATCATGTCAGAGCAGGTCAAGAAAAAGGAAATGTTAGGTACGGTTTAGAGCAATTAGGTTTAGAAATGGGGAGATGGTGCTTTATGCTAACAGCTAGGTGGTCCCCCACCTCCTCTTTGAGGGACACCAGGCAAAAATACATGAGAAGATGGACGGGAGGTAAGACACAGAGCAGCAGGGTACATGACACAGCAGGTATGTGACCGGAACGTGGACCAAGCCTATACAGGGATGCACAAAGGGGACAGGGAAGGATCTACCCTTTGGATCAGTTTGGATCCCGGCAGTTTTCTGGAATCAAAACTGTGGTCGTTTCAATCTTAGATACTTCTTAGCCATAAACACACACACACAATATGAAAGCTCCATACCTCATTATAATGCTTGTTCAATGAATCCAGAATTCCTTTTAGTCCAGAAGGACCCTATATGGAAAAAAACATGCATCAGAAAGTCATTTTAATTTAACTAATGTTAAGTCTACATACCTGTATTCAAACAGCAGTGGTCTTGTAAAAGGGTTTGAATTTTTATTAGATTACACAATAAATTATTTTCTGTAAGTTCATTATACCTTTTTTTTTCAAAGCAGCAGAGTCAGTTTCAGGATCCCTGAGTTTTGAAAACGGGTAAGTTCTTTCAGAGTGAATGGGTTTGTCAGAGAAAGCAGTGGTGACACCCCTATCAGTTTCAGTACAAATGCCTCTGGTATGAGCAGCAGCATCTCTGCTCTGCAGCATTTTAAAACTCTTCTCACTAACTCAAAGCACAAGTTTTGATGTAGAAGCAGCTTCTAGTGTAAGTAAAGAGCTAGATTTTTAACTTAGATGCAGAAAGGGAAACTGAGGAATGCCAGAATTCCCCAAAAGACTAAATTCTCAGTTTTATCAGCTTTGCAGGAAAAGTTTGACTACATTAATACGAGTGCAATATGCTCAGTTAAGCCACCTGGTCTGAAAGAGCTGCATTTAACAGAGACAGGGCACAAAGGCAACTCTCCTCTGAGGCTTTTTATAATCATGGACAATTTACTGGCCACAGTTTTTGTGTTAGTGGGGAAAATATAACTGGCATATGTGCACCTTAAAGATTGCTTTAGGGAATTGCATTCTCTTCAGTTTTGAAAAGGATTGTTCCTCAAGAAAACTGAGTCAGAGATTGTATGTGAGAGATTAGTCAGAGATTTTATCATGTTTTCATTTTGTATGAGGTCTTTGTTAATTGTTTTATGTGCACTTCTATTATACATGCCTGACATGACAGAAACATTCTGGTGTTATGCATCACGATAGGAAAGCAGCTTTCTACACTTTCAAAATAAGAATCTATTTAAAATTTCTCCCATTTTCATGCTAAAGGACCTTTAAAACTATTATAGGAAGTCAGGGGTCAAAATCACTTCTCATCCAAGACAGAAAAGGGTCAAGATGAAAATATTAGTTTTCAACTAGTGAGACTTTTGTAACAAGAACTGCTGTCAAATTCACAGCTGGGCAGTGGAAAAACTCCAAAGTATTCCTAGAAAAACTGAAAAGCCTATCCATTGATTTCACCTGGACATCCACAGAAAACACTGAAATGCTATGTATTCGTTTGGGTTAATATAAGCTAAATAACCATTACTATATTTTGCTAAGGAGGAGCCCAAATGTTTACTACTTCAGAGTTGCTGCTGTAAAAACCATCAGGCAATTCAGGAAAACAAGTGATGACACAAACAGCAATGATTTTGTCACAGGTGGCATTCCTCGTATCTGGTAATTCCACATGGGCATAGAAGATGCTGCTTGTGAACTGGATAGGATAGACAACCCTTGGCATTTGATACTTCTGCTTCATGGTACCAGTTGTAAGGATCACTAGGACATAGCAAATGGATTTACTCAAGCACTGTAGTTCAGCTTTTAAAAAGTAACAGCTCTAAAGGAACTCTGACAATGGCTGCAAGGACAAACTTCATTGTCACAAAGCCGAAACGGAAAAACATTTCTGTTTTCAGGAAAGTAATTCAGTAAATTCTCTTGCTGGGTTGGTTTACAAATAACCAGCTTTATGCAAAGAATATTAGGTCTTCACAGATGTTATAGTTGTCACAGTACTTTAAATGCATTTTTGAGTGGATAATTAGTAATAAGAAGGAAAACCTCCGAGTAGGAGGCATGCTCTTATCCCATCACCAGAATATGGTGAGAGAATAGTGCCTCACAGCAACGACTCGTGAAGACTGAAGAAGGCTTTCACTAATGCAACTGTTCTGCATTGGGGGAAAACAGCTCAGCCTGACTTTTCTCAAGATCACATCACATTAAGAACCAAAACCCCAATGGAGCCTTGAACAGTCCCTTAATGAACAAAATGCCCCGAGTCCCATCCCCCAAAGTGCAGTGACTGAGTGCTAGACATCCCAAAATCAGCAACACAAACTAAGGAGCCAACACAGCACCAGAGATAAACATTCCAGATAATGTAATCCACTCAGGCACATTCCTGTCCCCCCCTGTGGAATATGAACCGCATGCTTTGGGGAGAAAAATGGGGAGTCTCCCAGCGACAGAGCTGGCCTGTAGGAGCCTCGTCCCCTCCTGGTGCAGGGCGGTGTACGGGGTAACTTCCCAGGGACTGAGTGGCCTTACCCAGGAGAGAGGGGAAGGGATGATAACACACATAGCGTACTGGGCACGCTTTAAGGTCGTCATTAGTGCACTCTTTTAAGGTATTAAGATCTAGTGCACTTGTGGTTTGTGTTGGTGCTTTTCAGGATCACTTGTAGGTTGCAATAGTGCATTCTCTAAATTGCTTTCAAAACGCAATAGTGCATTCTCCGTTGCATCCATAGAGCCTGCAATAGTCACATATTGGACCTGTGAGTGAAGTCCAAATAAATTGATAATTTGAACCTCTCAGTGAATTTTTTTTCTCCCAGACACAAGTTGCTTAAAAAGAAATAGCTCAAAACTGTGTTAATGACTGGGGTTTATAATATATTTTTCTCCCTTTTAACTTTTTAGTTTGTCTGCATTTTTGTGAAGATGAGACTGCTGAAACATCCAATCTCAGAGTCCATGCAGCAAAATGTGTAAGAAGGAAATTGAAGCGGTTGGATCTCAGGAACAGGCCATTTCAGAGAAAGCAGCATTGCAAGTGACTCAGCGTAATCACTTTATCCATCTATTTCAGATATGTCCTTGCCCACTAAAGTAAAATACTGTTTTCCTGATTACTATAATGTAAAAACCCATGGAACTCATGAGTGCAGATGTGTGATAACTGTATAACTATTCCAAAGAGCAAATGGAAAAAATGAAGGCGTGACATCTGCCACAAGAGAATGCATTAAATAAATTACATTTTCATGTGGATTTATAAAACTTAAATACATAGAAACAAACAATATGACCAACCTTTGCCAGCCATTCCTGTTCTACCATGTAAGCATTTCCAATATTCTTCTAGAAAGCAGCTGAAAGTCCCAGAATGACAAAAATACTACTGACATTTTTAATTTATCATTGCTTTAATTTTCTGTTTATTGCCATTAACTGATAACATTCATTTTCTTTTAAAATATTGGTAGAGGAATGCCAGTATTTCCTGAGGCAGAGGAAATGAAATTTCCAAGGCAAACTGCTGGCTACTTAAGATAACTATTTTGGTGACACTGACAGACATACTGAATATGAGAGTATGCAGGGATGAAACGAGGAAAGCCAAGCCCTCCTTGGAGTTAAACCTGGCAAGGGATGTCAAAGTCAACAAGAAGGGTTTTTTCAAGTATATGGGAGGCAAACTGGAGCAAACGTGGGCCCGCTGTTGAGTGAGAGGGGTGCCCTGGGGACAGGGGGTCAGAGAAGGTGGAGCTGCTGAATGTCACCTTTGCTCAGCCCGTACTGCTCAGGCCAGCCCTCAGGAGGCACAGGCTTTGGAGGTAACAGAGGTCTCTGTCACATACACCTTCTTAGACAAGATGGCACTTGGCCAAATCATGGGGTCCTCATGTGCCCTACCTTTAAAAAATGGTGCTGGCAGCACTTCCCTTCTGCCAAACTGCAACACTGGGCAGAAGTCATACCCAAAGAATGCTGTTGTACTGGTGAGAGTCTGTCGCATAACTCTAGCTTGGCCCTCTCTGTATTTTAAAACCACCTAATGTCCCACTAAAATGGGAACTATTGAGAAATGTAATTCCCTCAGTCGTAAGAGTTCCAGCAGAGACAGAAAAAACTGGAATAGAAAAGATAAAGTTGACCCTTAATGGAGAAACCAGTAAAACTCCTCTTTCTGTTCTCTAGCTTACCTATGTAAGTAGAAATACCTGGCTGATGATTTGTGTAAAAGTAAAAATAATAATTAAAAAACAGACAAAAAAACCCCCCAACATCTCCCAACAATGATTATAATATGTAAAACAGTGCCAAACATCATGCAGCTATTTTCTAAGCAGGACAAATAGAAAAATAAATGACCTTCTATTGGAAATCTAAAAAAAACCCAGGCAGGTAGCAATTCTACAACCCTAGACCAGAAAAATATTTTGCTGAAGCGAAGGCTGGGCCTTGGGCATCCTCATGCCAACAGTATAGAAATACTAAGTTCAGACACGTTCCATAAATTTGTTTTTAAGTACTGAAAAAAAAGTGTGGGAACTGGAAAGTCAATGGATCATACCTATGCAAAATAACCTATGGTCTGCAGGGAACCCCTTCTGTGATGCTAAATCATTTAGATATTGTCGTTAGCAGCTCGGCAGAAGAAAATTATCAGTTCAATTCTGTAGTCGGATCAAAATGCCATTCTTACAAGCTCACAGCACCCTACTATGATGCTATGATACTTTGTGTTTCATAAAATCAGCATTTCAGTTTCAGTGAGACGCCATGCAGAGCAGGGTGACAGCATCTCTTTCAGAAGACTTTAGAAGAAAACGCAAACAAAGGAAATGTATGAAATGCATTTGAAGGGTGCAGAGATTTTGATTTCGCAATCATAATTTTCAGAATGCTTCTGAAACTGAAATGAATAGCGTATTTAACAGGAGCTTTAGACTGCTCTGCAGACTCTTTAAAACGGGGGAAGGGACCAAAAAGCACTAGAGGGAGCTGCGGTTCTACCGAGCCCGGCCGGACTGGGATCAGCGTTAACTCTGCCCGCCGGAGGGACACACGTGTGGGCACTCAGCTCTCCAGCACGGAAACAGCAGAACGGCACTCAAAACCAGCCTCAGGCAGCAAGGATGCAAACCATGGCTTCTGAACCAGACGAGAATAACACAACCCTTTAAAAGTCTATAATATTTAATAAACCTTAAAAAATACTAAAAGCAGCTGGTGCTCAGCATCTGAGTAGGCTTATAGAAATATTTTTTATAACCCGTCAATAAAAGTCCTCATTGACTCCTTGCCTTTCGTAGGCACAGGATTTACTCCAGAGGGAAAAACGACACAAAAGCAAGAATACCAGGAAGAAGTTGCATAGAGAGTCTCACTTTAAGTGAGCACTTTCATCACCACTTGCCAGCAAATCTATGCTTCTAATACTGAAACATTTTTTTCAACCAAAGGCATCCCGATGATGTTAAAGGACCAAAAATTCATGACTAACATCAGATTTACTGAAAAAAAAATCCCCAGAAATTAGGTTAGGAAGAAAAAAAACAAAAAAAAAGAGGTATCGAGAGAGAGTTAGAAAAGTCAAATTAGAGGCAGGTAAGAATATAAAGAAAATCTTAATTGCTGCCATGCCGCAAGTAGGTAAAAATTTATTATTTTAATTAATCAAAATTCACACCTCGGATGGGTCTCAGTAATAAAAGTGCACTTTAGCTTCCACTTAAGATTTCTGGTACATCTGTCAAGGGTCATACACCTTCACAAGCCTGACCAGCTAGAAAATCTGATGGCAGAAATCTGTAACAAAGAAACAGCTTGTCATGGGCTCAAAAAAAGGGTTAGATTAGGTCTAACATTGACCTCTGCTGTGGTTTGGTTGTTGGGTTTTTTGTTTGGTAGTTTTTTTGGTTTTTTGTTTGTTTGTTTTTGGGGATTTTTTTTTTGGTGTTAGTTTGTGTGAGTGTTGGGTTTTTTTTGATTTTTGTTTGTTCAGTTCATTTTTTTTTCTTTTAAAAGTAATTTTCAGCATTTGCATTAAGATTCTACATCAGTCCTTTTCTTTCTTCGGACTCCTGCAGCCTGCAGTATTGTTTGAGCATTAGGAAGCCTGAACTGTACAAAAGACAAATAAGCAAGGCTTCAATGTGACTATATACAGGGGAGAAAAAGGAAAGGGAGAGATTTTTACCTATTTAGTTTTATGGAGGATAAAACCTTCCATTATCAACCCCTCTTTCTGAACATATTTTGCAAGGAAAAGGGGTGGGGGGAATTCTAATAATTGTTTTTAGGTGGGTTTTAATGACATCTGTTTCATTTTATTCATTGTATTTCATGCAGAAGTCCATTATTCTCTAAGAAAAGAAGAGAATCATTCTCGAAGAGAATAATGCATAAGACTAATTTTCCCTTGCAGTGATGTTGAAGCAGACGAATCAAATGTTCTGACACATAAACTACTGGCCTTTACCTTTTCCAGGTAAGCAGAAGAAGGAACTATGAAATTCTTGTTTGACACTAAGAGTGTAAAGCAGCAGAAGTTTACTTAATCCACGAATAAATAGCTGTTTTGTATTTGTGCATGATAGTATTTTTACAATACAATATAGAGGGAGCGTTACAAATACGATCAAGACTTCCTCTGCCAAAGGAAGGCTGTCTTCATTCTAGGCTAAAATAAATCCATGCCTGACTTCAAATTAGAAATCATATATCTCTCAAAACAAACAAAAAAAATCCCAAGCCTCTTAGATCTGAGCTAAACCCCTTAGTGCTCCACATTACAAATCCTTCCACAGAGTCATGTATTTCTTAATCTTTTGAATTCTTCAGTAAACTCATTTGAACTACAGCCGAGTGCTCATTCCAACGCAGGGAATAATCCTCCCCACCATTCAGACAGTTGGCACGGGCTTCACACAGGCCTTCATCTTTCAAATTACCCCTCTGAGAGAAAAAATTATCCTATCTTCTACAGAGCTTCACGCATTTTGCAAAGTGAATGAACGCACAGCATTCACATTTAGCATCCACAGCCAGACTTTCTTTGGAACGGCAGAGAATTTCTGCCCCCTGCTGAAGTTCACACCTTGCTCTGTGGCCTCTCACATCGTGTCCCCAGGCCCTTATCTCTGCTCTACCAAAGGCTAGCAATAGGGGCTGTTTGATGCAGCAGAGGAAGCACAAATCAATCGCTTTCAATCACAGCTCTGAACAGGTAAACTGCTACAATAATGCTAACAAAGTTCACTGTTTCAGGGCAGACTGAAAAATTTCCCATTTCCCTCGTTAGTTACTCACAGGAGGTCCTGGTGGGCCCGGTTTCCCTGGCAGGCCTGGTTTGCCTCGTCTTCCCTGGAAACAAAAAAAGAAAACCAGATGTTTATGTATGTTACAGCTAGTAGCTGATTTGGAATAAGAATTTTGTTTAAAAGAACGATTTATTGTCTTTCTTATTATCCAAGGGTTCGAAAACTATCCAAAATGAATACTCTGTATCAGCCACAGCAGTGCCATCCAATTCTAGTAATTTTAGGAATACTTTTAATAATTATGACAACAGTGCATCACTATAAAATTTACTGTTACACTTTAAAGCTATGTCTCAAATGTGAGTGCATATTGATAGAGTTATAAACAGAGCATCTTGATGAGGTGTAAAGAAATTATATTTTATCTGAATACACCAGAGTTTGGGAGGTTAAACTGTGCTGCAGTAGTCACTGACTTGCACAGTAAGTACATATGTTCAAATAACCCAGTTAACAAACACCCATACCCTTCTTCTCTGGGATCTGAGACAAAGCAGAAAAGTCAGAGATTTATTTGCAAAACCAATTCACCTTCCTCGTGCAATCACTGCCATTTGTGTATACAGTGCACACGCGACATCATTTGTGTTAAAACTTAAGGTCCATAAAAGTCTACTTAAGTTACTGCAAGACTTTCTACTCATAGTCCAGAACACCTGCACACGTAATTTTTACAATATTTTAGTACAGATCTCTATTGAACAACTGCTGTTTTCACACATGCTTTTTTTTTTTAAAGGCAAAACAGCATAAAAATGGAAGTAATTTACAGTAATTTACATCTGTATTGCCAAGCTGAAATCTGATGTGTATTTTTTAGAAACAACAGCTGAGAACAACTAATATCTAGGTCTGATGGTAAAAAAAGAAAGTATTATTTCCACAGAGACGAAAATTTTCCCTTGCATATTGAAAATGTAAGTTAACAAAAAGCATTAGGGGGAATTCATGGTGAAAACTTGGCTTAAGAAGTTAAAAAATGAAAATGCTCCCTGACAGCTCACCGTTAACTCATGGGGCGTTTCTGTAAGCTGAGGGCCCTACTTCTAAGCCTACTTCTGTGTTTCATTAAATGATGATCTCACATCACGAGCAGAAGTAATCTAAGGAACAGAAAGTGAAATCTCAGCTTTGCTCTTCACAGGTGAAAGCCCTGATGTGTAGGAAACCACTCTCACTCTCGGGCTCTCATTAATCTTGATCTAAACTGAGGGGAAACAAGTCGATGACAGGGACTCCCCTGTATGCAGGGATTTGAAGCCCTTCGAGTGGAAGACAGAACTGAAGAAGGGTTGTGGGGACATATTTCATATTTCATCCACTGGGCTGTGCCACGTGACAGGCAGGTTTATGAGGGTCCTCAGTCAGCCAGAGCGCTTTAAGGGCTGCACGAAAAAAACACCTCCACAGCCCCTCAGCGTATTTGGAGTGCCAAATTCCTGGGTCCTAACCAGCTGAAACATATGGTGCTGGGCTCTTCAGACCCACCAGCACTCGC
>JAOTQQ010000023.1:87086659-87099595 GCA_026546715.1 Gallinago undulata
CTAATACACTGGATATGACAACCCAAAGGACTTTCAGTTTTATGAGGTGTTTAATTTATTACTAAGATAGTGCTAAAATAACCTCCTCTTAAGTGAAGTATCTGGTATTATAAACACAACAATTGTAAATAGGGAAGTTGTTTCAAAAATATTTACTTCAAGACACCTGCAACTTCCCAAGGAACACGGAGTCAAGAGTACAGCTGTGGTATCAGAAGATTTGTGTTTGAACTGAATTCATCACTTGAACCAGGAAAACCACCATGGTGGAGAATCAGTCTAATACACATGAAACATTTCCAAAATTCCTATCAACCCATGAAAATGAAGTTATTGGCAGCCCTGCTGAGAATAATCTATAGCTAGTTAAATAAAAACCACGGGATTGTCTGGGTTGGAAGGGACATCCTGAGACCATCTAGTACAAACCTTCTCGAGAAGGGTCAATTGTCCAGAACTGTGTCTACTTGACTTTCCAGTATCTCCACAGATGGATACTCCACAACCTCTCTGGGCAACCTGTACCAGTCTTTGACCACTCTCATAATAAATAAGTTCACGTGGAATTTCCTGTTTTTTAATTTGTGTCCATTGACTCTTGTCCTGTCTCTGGCTACTACTGAGGAGAATCTGGCTCTCTCTTCTTCATTCCCTCACATTAGGTATTTTTACACACCAATAAGATCCCTCCTGAGCTTTCTCTTCTCCAGGTTGAAGAGTCCCAGCTCGCTCAGCCTCTCCTTTTATGCAAGATGCTCCAGTCCCTTTAATCTGCTTTGTGGCCTTGTGCTAGACTTACTTCAGTAAGCCAATGTCCTCCTTGACATGGTCTCGCCAGTGCTGAGCGAAGAGGAAGGATATCTCCCCTGACCTGCTGGCAGTGCTCTTCCAAACACAACACAGGTTATTGTTGGCCATTTTTTTTTGCCACGAGGGTGCACTGCTGACTCATAGTCTTCTTGTTGTTGTTCTTCACAAAGCTTCTTCCCAGACAGTTTGCTTCCAGTGTATACTGAGACCTGGGTTTATTGCTCCCTAGATGCAGGATTTACATTTTCCCCTTGTTGAACTTTATATGCTTCCACTTGCCCCAGTTCTCTGCTACTTTCTGCCCCATTGTCCAGATGCTGGACAGGACTGGCTGCAGAACTGAGTCCTGGGGTACACCACTAGTGACCTGTCTCCAAACGGACTTTGTGGCACTGATTACAATCCTCTGGGCCCAATTGTTCAGCTGGATTTCAATCCATCTCTCTGTCCGCTTACCTAACATGTACTTTGTCAGCTTGTCTATGAAACTGGAGTTATGGGAGATAGTGACAGAAGCTTTAATAAAGTTGAGGCCAACAACATCCACTGCTCATCTCTCCACCAAGCTAGTCACCTCACTGTGGAAGGCAATGTAGTTGCTCAAGCATCATTTAATGATGATAATGATAATCATTTAATGATTCTCCTCTCAACAACTCCTTATTAATCCGAGTCTAATTTTCAAAGGAGTCAAACACTTAAAAATGGTGCTGAGGTAAGCAGGAATTAAAACTTTGAATATAATCAGTACAATGTGAATGGAAAGTTTAAAAATAACTCTGGTTCTCAAAGTATGGCATACAAATTGACTAGATACTTTCAAATGGTTTGGAGCGGTGTTTTCTTTTTCCTAATAAGTTACAGTTCCAGTCTGTAAAATGGGCATAATATTACTTTTACAGCTGAACAATATATTGAAGAAAAATCATCAGCTGGTTACATGCTCAATATTATGCTTTAATCTTCCAAAGACAGTCCATGACAAACCAGTAACTTCATATAATGTGAAAGATTTGGAGGATCTGCTGGAAGTAGAGCAGAGGAACATGACATTTGTAATTAAATAAAAAGGAGTATTTAATAGCCATTACATGTGTACTGTCCTGTTTGTAATTAAACGTAGCAGAGATCTTGTTACAAACAGTATATTATTGTGTAATTAAATGTATTGGAAATGCAAACGCACATGAGAGTTGAATTAAGATTGCAAACTCTGTTATTAATGCTTGGGCGGGGGTGGGCAGCAGAAAGAGCATTGCTGTGAGCATCTCGCTGGTAGAAAGATAAGGAGAGATGCTGAGGCTCTACGATTTGCTGTTCCCATTGTTGGGCTCAGGGCAACCGCGTGCACGGCCACGATCATCGAACAGTCAGCGCTCCTGGTTTTGTAGATCGTGGAGTGAGACAGCAGCCCAACTTCATGCACCAATAGGAAGTGTCCATGATGAATGTATCAAGCCCCTAATTCCCATGGCAAAATGGGAAAAAAAAATAATTTCCAACTTCATTTATCCACCATTATATATAATAGTGTACTATCTCTGAATCTTTGCCTCAAAAAATTAAGAAGTGCAGAGTGACGTCTCTAAAAAGCAGCCACATTTATAACTGTTCCTAAAGGAAAGCTAATAAACTGTGTTTCAGCAAATTCATCCACACAAAAACACTCTAAAATATGCTAAAATCAGATAGCCATAGCTTTTCTGTATCCTGGATATTTTATTGCTTAACACTAGGAGTCATAGTAATTATGATATATTTAATAGCATGCTAATATGCTATTAAATATGCCTCAATAGCTTATTCGCCACATAACTTTGGGTTCTCCCTTACTACATTGACATTTTTCTGAATGGCTTCTCGTTCCTTTCTATCAAACTTAAATAATCTCAGCTTTCAAATTTTCCTGTTCACAATTTAATTCATAAAAATATTGAAACGTTTGATTTTGAATATCTTCCCAAATTTTTAGGAGCAGACTAGATTATAAACTCTCAAAACTGAATTATTTCTTGTGATACCACAATCATAAATATTTGTTATCTGTTCCACTGAACTATCAAATTCAGTAAGTCAGGGAAAACAAAAGCATAACACGGAGAAACGAGTCAGTCAGCTATTTCATTATATTAAAATAGTGAATAATCAATTGCTTATTTTGTGTCTTTGGTGTCATCTTTTCCCCTCCTGTCTCTCTCTTCTTTGTACATATATGTTATGCTCTGACATTTGCGTAACAGCATTTACAACAGAACTTGGGTCACTAGCACTGCTTTATGTTAATATCTTAGATAATGACTCTAAATTAATATTTGTATGTATTTTAGACATAGTAAGGTACGGCCTATCCCCACAATAAAATGAAAACTTCTGATCAATCTTAAGATCCTTTCACTTAAAATCACAGCAGAAACTCGTTGCAGAAATGACAATATCTCCATCTGTGCTGCCAGTCATTAAAACACTTTAGATGGTTGAAATTGTTAAATCTCCTTCAACTGAAGAGAAACCTCAAATGTCAGAGCTCAGTTTGTTGTCAGCACGCTTCATACTCAGCTGCCACCTTCCCGTTTTTTACCAGTGCCTAGAAAGAAGTCCCAGCCCAAGGTCAGTCCCCACGCTCACCAGTTGTTCACTGGGTTTACTCACCCTCTGACCTTCTTTGCCAGGTGGACCCTGGGGACCCTCCAGCCCTGGCAAACCCTGAAAACGCAAACGTTAAACAAATGTTAATTAAACATTAAACAAATAACATTTACTGCTATTTTCACCCTCTATTATTCTATAGAAGTAACATCAAGCCAAAGAGCCAGATGTCAAGACCAAGCAATTATTCCTAACAAAAATAGGCTATTCATAATAACTTATTGCAGGATAATGTTATATTCACATGCAAGGAAAAAAAAAATGCAAACAATAATTACTAGTCACATTCCTTCATATTAAGGCTGAATCATTTGGAAAAATAAGAGGTAAGTCAGCACTGCTTAAGCATCACTATATTTAACTACAGTGTTATATGAAAAGTGGTTTATCTTGTTGTTACCCCATCTTGTAAAGTCAGGATGCCGCAAGGGAAAAAAAAATAATGAAATGAATGTCAACTTAATCTACAACCCAAATTCAAATATAGGCACTGAAGGGGGAAGGGGAAGAGGAAGGGAGACTAAATTTAGCAGAAGGTCTTGTGCTCACTGTATTGTAAGACCCAGCCCAATGCAGCTCCCTCAGCGCCTGGCTTGGATTTTCAAACCCCTTCAGACCCCTCTGCAGTCACAGACAGAGTCACAGACTGGGTCTGATATTTTTGGGCTTTAATTTTATATCTGAATAGTGGGCAACATAATCATAAAACCTTCAAATACCAGCTCTGTACTTAGAAGAGTGCCTCTCCCCTTTACTTTATGAGTCACCTTGGAACACAATTAAAAAAAAACACAAAACACTTCGAGGAAGCTATCCAATTTCCATTATAGCAACAAGAAATATGAAATCATTCTCAATGTAATCAGCAAAGAGCACTGAACAGTTTTAGTCTGTAGACTTAAAAAAAGTTTGAATGTATTATTGCGTGTTCTTACAGAGTATCACAAAATTAATTATACTTAGGTTATTGAAGAGTTTGAAATACTAAAATATTAAATTCATAACCATTTAAATTACTCAGACTCAGGTATTACTTCAGCTTGAGTTATGCCTTTGGTCAAATTCTGAACTCCTTATTTAGAATTAATTACACACATTTATTGCCCCAGTAAGGGTAAACTGAAGCCCCCTGAAAATCACATTTTTAAAAGGTGTCCAGATTTCCAGAAATTAATTTATAAAGTTCATTTATGATCTCTAATTCCCAAGATAAACTTGAGAAAGTAAGTGGGCATGCCAAAGCTGCTAGCTCATGTACCTTCAAGTGATGTTTTAAGTTGATTAGAATGAAGTCTGACTTCAATTTTTAATAAAAGTAGTCAGCTCAAGAGTATTTCTGTTCCTATCATTTCTCTGCCTTCAAATCCTTAAGCCAGAAGAGCACCTCAGAGGGTGTTTCACCACAGCCTATTTCTCCTTTCACTTCAGTTTACGATGTTAAAAAGAGGAGGTTCAGGATCTTTTACAAAATGATGCACACCATTTTCATCTTTCTCCAAAAGTTTACGGAAATAGAATATGCATGACAATGTTGTGTCCAACAAATATATCACGGGAAGTTAATTACGGGGCAGTTATACAGCTCATACACACACAAACCCATAAAGCAGTATGTGAATGTGAACACCTCCACTTTTTCCTCAATGCAATTTGAACTTGCAGAGAATTCTGTCTGTCCAACTGCTAGCAATATTCTACCTTTGTAGAGAAATTCTGGGAATTCAGGAAGAGGTGGAGTTTTGTTTTGTTAATATTTCATTTCTAGTGACAACTTTATGCAGGGGAACGAGATGAGAACCTGCAACGTCAGTTTGAAGGAGGAGGAAATACTTCGCCTCACGTATCCGTACAATACAGCTCCAAAGGGACAATAATTACACAGTAACTGCACAATGAAGATAATTAATAGCCAACATTTTTGTCCAAGACCTACTTTGATTCTTTTTCACGTCTTTACAATATTATTGTGAAGAAAAAAAAACCCAGATAAGGAGGTTTATCTTCAAGGAAAGGGAGGAGAGCAGCTTACAATTGGTAACAAGGCAGGGAGGACTGTACAAGGAGCCACATCCTGACATTGAAACTGAGCTAAAAGTTCACACCAGCTTTGGTGGGATCTTTGCTTTAAAAAGTGATAGGACAACATGAGCCCCGTTAACTGACATGGCTCTAAAACTGTAAGAACTTGGCAACGGTAACGACTTTTGCTATCCCTGTTCAGCATCCACTGAATGAGATCCTGGAAAAGCAATTGAAGAGAAAGCTGCAGGAGGAATGAAAAAGAAAAGATTTTCACAGTGAAATCTCTCTAAAGGGATGAAAAAAACACGCCCCGTTGAACTTCTGTAAAATTTGACAATGGGTGTAACAGTTTAGCACAGAAAAGAAGTACGCATTTGTAGGAAGGCAGACCAAAGCATCTACTTATCCCTGCTTAACTCCAGGAGATTTCCCTTTGGAGATCAAAGATCAGATTCTCGACTCCCTCAAAGCATGGAAGGCACAGGGCAGACAAATCCCACCAACGGAGCCCGACACCGCAGACAGAAAGGGATAGAAATAGACAATATATATATGTATATATACACGTGGCCTCATGGGATATGCTGTCAATTATGTTGAAAACATTTATGGCAGAAGGCAATCTATTTCACAGGCACCGTCTCCCCAGGTAGACAACATCCGAAGCAATTAAAACGATTCCCTATGTGTCACCCCGACAGCCTTGTGCTGGCCGGAGGATAAGTGTGGCAATGAAGAGAAGGAGGTGTAGGGACAGCACAGTGACATAAGGACAGCTGATTCCCATCGCATGAGACTGGCAAGAAAATACAGTCTGTTCTTACAGGTGGCCTAAGATGCACTGGATTTTCTTGACTCTTTCTGCCCACCTTTGAGGTTGGAAGATGATACCCTTCTACCTTCTTCATGGAGAAGTGAACTAAAATCACCTATGCAGTTTTTAAGTTCGTATCCATCACAGGCCAGACAAGACCCTTGGATTTATGTGTCTGAAGGAGCTGGATGAACATGAAGTGGAAAGGTCTCAAACCCATAAAGCTTTACCATAAAGCTTGGGGGAAAAAAGTCAGTAAGCTGGAGATGGGCTCAAGTGCATCTGAAACTTCAAAAATCTGTTACAGTGAGTGAGGATGGCGATGAAAAGAAATAAAATGTGATGGACAGGCAGGCACAAGAGAGCTGCACAAAATCTTGAAAACTAAGTTAAGAGCAGAAACTTGTGAATTCCTTTCTAAAAGAGGTAAGGGAAGGAATCCCTTTCTAAGAAAGGGAAGATCTGGCAAGGGAAAATATGCTGGTTGTGAAGCACAAACTCACAGATATTTAAACTGTTGACACAGACTCAGCTTTAGTCAAGAGTATACAGGAAAAAAGACAGATTTAAAAATGCTATTGTAGAAGATGTGAGCTTTAAAACAACTTGTATCTCATTGAAAATATCTGTAGGAATTAACATTTTAATAGTTAACAGTTAATATTTTTTGCAACTATCAGAGAGAAAAGCTACAAAAAATTATTACACTTGAGATGTTAGAAGAAAAATGTGTTTGGAAGTGATAGAAAAATCAACTAACAGTTCAGGCAGTTACGATGTTTAAGTTTCATAAGCTATTGATTTAAAGTGTATAAGTTGGCATCTAGCTACCAGAAGTCACTTATTACAGAAGGGCTAAAATCCATCCAGCCAATTCCTTATCCACTGAACAGCCCACCCATCAAATCCGTATCTCTCCCATTTGGCAAGCAGGATGACTTTTCAAATATCATGGAAAGTGTCTTTGCAACTTCATCAGACAGTTCTTTCAGGACTCTGGGATGTATTTCATCAGGTCCCATGGACTTGTATATCTTCAGGTTCCTCAGATGATCACGAACCATGTCTTCAGTTATAGTGGGCCGGACTTTGTCACCTGGGTCCTCAACTTGTGGGCCATCAACACAAGAGCTAGGAGGAAAGGGGTTGCCAGTGAAGATGGAGGCAAAGAAGTTATTGAGAACTTCTGCCTTCTCCTCATCCGTTGATACGAGTTCCCCACTGCTGCTCGTTAGGGGGGGTACATCTTCTTTAACCTTCCTTTTCTGGTTACTGTACCTGTAGAAGCCTTTCTTGTTTTTCTTTACATCCCCTGCCAAGTTCAGTTCTAGCTGTGCCTTGGCCTTCCTGACCTCATCCCTACGCAGCACGCTTCCGTACTTAAAAAGCACTTTTTAAAGAAGAGAATATTTGCAAGTTATACTTTGAGAGTTAAAAATCACCACATCTAATACAAAACAACTGAACATTCATGAAATTAATACATCTGCACTGAAAAGCTCAAGTAGATAAAGTTCAGATTTTTCTTAGAGGGACATACATGAAAAAAAGAAATTTAGAACAAAAGTATAATTTTCTGTCTATAGTTAACTGGAATTGCCCTCTTTTAGTTTATATCATCACATGAAAAGAAAGAGAGGATAATATTAGTTGAGATGGTTACTAATGGGGGGGGTGTGTGTGTGTCCTCTTATTACAAGTTAACACAAGTTATTCAGATGATTTATTTTTTCAGTGTGAGACAGGAAAGGAATAATTACACTGTGACTGAAGCGCTGCACCAAATGAATTTGTGAAATTCTTAGGCAGCAGTAAATTGCAATTTCAGCTTTCCTCCCATAACTGCTGAAGCTCGGGGAGGAAGGGGGGGGGGGAAGCTGCAGAATCTCTTTCTGGTGTTTGTTTAGGGAGGGGGAAGCCAAAAGCCACGGCAGAGCTTGCCCAGGCCTGAATCCGCGGCTTCCCCTGGCCCCACTTGTGTGCCAGCTTCCTGCGGCTCCATTGAACCCGACCTCGGAGACAATATTCCAACTATCTGTTTAGTAAGCAAGTCCTGGGGACGTCTGTCTGTGACCAACTTAAGCCTCAGCTTCTGCATAAACACTTGGTGCCATCTGGGTGACTATTTTATAGCTCCCGAAAGGGATAGGTTCACAGGAACGTAGGGGTGGGCGCTCCTTTTCCTCAGGAACTAGCAGCAGCGGATCGAGTGTCAGGAGGAATACTGATCGCGTGTTTTACAAGAGATGGCTGCGCTACCTTCCCTCACCTGTCACTCTTCTGACACAGCACGCACAGGATTAATCTGGGGACGCCGGAGCGGGGGGGCTCCGCAGCCAGCTGTGCCCCGCGGAGAGCGCTCCCCAGCTCCGCTGGCCGGGCTTCAGCCCGGGACACCCCGTGTGACAGGGCTGCACAGCCTCTCCACCCTCTGCAGCGTCCCCACGCTCGACACAATCAGCTCACACGGCTAAAGAATAAACACAGCCCTGCAGAGAGTGGGCACAGCGAGGGAGAGAAGTTCCAAAGACACTCGGAAAGCACTGAAGAAAAGAGACATCTAGTACTTACGGAGCAATTCCAAAAGCTCACACACCAGAGAAATTAAAGGCAGCATAAACAAGGGATGAGAAACAGTCGTGATTTTGGACTGCTCCCATAAAACTATCACCATAACTGAGGAGACAAAAATAAATACATGTATCTTGACATGTGTAGTGTTAACTGACTCGACGGAAACATACAAAAAGTTTAAAAGCACTTACTAAAAGTGCTTAGACATGCGCGTGTACGTCAAAGTTAGAGATCCAAGCCACTGAGATGTATTTACAAGTATAATGCAAGAATTAAATAAATATACTTAAAAGTACTGGTCTTACTAATTTCAACAGGATTCTGTGTAAACCCTATAAAATCTTTCTTTTTTTTATTTTTTTCATCTTAGTGTATTTTTCACTGCAGTACTCTTTCTTTTTTCCTCTAATTCACTGTGCAAGAATGATGAAATTGTACTAAAAAGCCTTTCCGTACCTTCTGTAATGAAGGTTACAGAAACACACGGACTGCAATTCTAATCCTAACTCCATCCAAATGTGAGTTAACTCTAATCCAAACACATACTCACGGATAACACTGTATTTCTTCTGAATTCTCTGCTACTGCTGCAAGTGAGAAGTTTTGTTCAGTGTGCATGCTGTAGGCTTTTGGGAGAGATTTTCTGTTAACAGACAGCAAACATCAGTATTGAGAGCTCTGTGTTGTTTGGTTTTCAGAGCAATGCACTTCCTGACCTAAGAAATCTCCATTTCAAACTGACAAAATAATTTTTGGATCTTAAAAAGCAGTGGTGTTGTCTCCCCTGTTTTGCAGTTCGGGATACGCTTGTTCACCTGATAGGTTGTTGTTACAGCTGTTGGGAGCTTGTGAATTCTGCCACGCAGAATGTCCCTCCAAATGTCCCTCCTTCCCTAGGGACTGTAACAGCTATACCTCTCAGTTGAACACCTTCAAAAATACATTTTTTTTCCTCAAAGTACCAATAACTCCATTCTTTTTTTTTCATGTTGGAGGGCAGAGCACACTCACTGTGCTTCTGAGCAGCACAGGATTTCCAGTGCCTCAGGGATGCCCAAGCCCTTTTAGACACGAGGTCACTGGCACCCTTGGGACTTTCACATGTACCAATAGCACAGAAAAAAGGAAAAAATGAGAGTTCCTACCACTTATCGTTACATGTTTCTGTAGACTGCATGTGGACAACTCCCCACGGATGAAGGCCCACTGACCAGCTGTTAGGGACTGAGTGCAGGGGAGCAGCCTCAGCCGTTTGCCACCTTCACGTCCCCCACGCTGAGGCCGTGACCGTGGGGCAGGTCTGCGTGTGGGCAGGAGGCTCTGGTCCTGCACAGCGCCGAGGTGCTCTACTTTACAAGGAGACAGCATATTCAGTAGACCTCCTCTGCCTTATTCCACTGGTGTATGATTTCTATGGAAATGCATAGGAATGGAAGAGCTGCACAGGGGCAACAGAGCTCTGTACTGCCAGCATTTCCCACCCCTCACTATGCAACTGCACGGGGGCAGAAGGTTGATGACCCAGGCCCAGTTTTCCAGTTTGAGCAAAGCCAACTTGCCTTGGATATATTCCCTCCTTCACTGTCCAAACACGTGTTGGAGTTAGCTCTAACAGTGGGTCATTATTTTCACTCCTCTTCCCTGCCCGCCCCCCAGCATAACAATTCATTTTGCATTTCAGCAAAAAGAAAGGAGCAATTTACACATTAGGAAAAACTAAAAAAGATTATAAGTATATATCATTATAATGACATTATGCATGAGTCCTAAATGAATGGAACATTTTAAAATTCTTTTAACAGGGTTCGTAACTGTAACACCGATGTCACATTCTGGCTGTAAGAGCATGAATGATCGTGACATGGTAAGTTCTCAGTCAGTGACACGTGACCCTTGATATTATCTGACCTGCTACTTATTCACAGCCAGATACAACATCTTCCTTTCATGACTATGTATCCTAAGTGTCATGGCCACATAGAAGTCATACAAATGAAACAACTCTGAAGACTGGAGTTTGCCCAAGCCACCACCATTCACACCACGCATCCCCTTTCAGCCCCTGCCAACAGAAACACATGACTATTCACGGGGGGGGGGGGGAGAGCGGCTTCCTGCTGGGCCATATATCCCCCCGCTGCTGTCATCTGTCTGCAGGCTGCTAAACCAATTCTCACTCTCTCTCGTCCCTTCCCTCAGCCAGCAGCTGCACAGAAAGCCCATTCCAGCACGTCAGTCAGTAACAGCCCTTCGAAAACTAGTCCCTGCTTTCCTCGAATGTAAATGTTTCCCTTTAAAAAGTGGGAAGGGGACCATCCGTGGGCATACCAACGCAGAGACATCCTGCTAT
Organism: Gallinago undulata; assembly: GCA_026546715.1. NCBI lineage: Eukaryota > Metazoa > Chordata > Aves > Charadriiformes > Scolopacidae > Gallinago > Gallinago undulata. The sequence continues at coordinate 87,097,876 of JAOTQQ010000023.1, forward strand.
GCCTGAACCAGCTGAACTGAAACATTTGCACGGCATTTTGTAATCAAAGAAATGTAATTCTTTGACAGTCAATTTTATGAAAGTGAATTAATTAGGTTACAGAACGAGAAAGTTCAGTCAATTTGAAAGCAGCTTCTGAATTTTGATATCATACTACTACCCTGTGAGTATAACTCTCAGGAAAGATAAGTGTCCACAACTGCAAATGAACAAATGTTGTCCAAACTGCAAATGAAATGCAAAACAGGCCAAACATATCCAGGCACTGCTACCAGAATCAACGTAGTCATTTTCCATCATTTACACAATAAAAATGCTCAAAAGGACCATTCCATGGTCCTATAGCACACAGAAGATAGGCATCCTCAATTCTTTTTCCTGTGTATTATCTTCAGAAGCATCCTATTTCTATTCCAGGGATCCCTTCCAGCCCTGTAACAATCCAGCTGAAGTAAGATCTACTCCAATCCACCTATTGCAGCAACAACCCGAGAATCAAGGTGGTTTAATAAAAATATTTCACTGTTAACTCTCTAGACGCACATTTTGACTCTATATTCAAGAGCTGAAGAACATAATTGGCACTGTTTACCTCTAGCAAGACACGAACTTTAGCAAACAGAAACTTAGCATCATGTTTGACCTCACATACTCTTTTTTGCAGGTAAATTACAGGAAAGGGAATAAGTGAATTAGTGGCGAAATTTGCAACTTCCCGAGTCTGATACGTAGACTTTTTCTATAAAGAAAGAAAGGAAAATACCTGTCAGGCTTTTTTCCTCTGACAATTGTAGAAACCATAAAACCCCCTAAATTATTTAAATACTTTTCTTCGTAAGAATCTAGTAAGCAATTTTCCATCATTTTGCTGTCACATACTGTCTGTAGGTGTTGTATGTGTGCCTCCTGGGAGCGCACGCGTGGCCACCCTACCATTGGACCTCATGGCAAAGAGCTGGGGCAGCCTCTCATCTGGGTCCATCCCCACACCCTCACCTTTCTGAACGCAGGGCCCTCTGTTATTATACAGGACATAACACATGTACATGTGTGTGTGTGTGTGTGTACACACGTGTTTTTGCATGGGTACCTGTGACAACAGAATATTTAGAGTATTTTAAAAATCATTAGTTTTGTACGCTTTTACTGAAAAATGGTTTTCACTAAAAATAAAAAGGGAAGTCTTTCAATTTAATCAGCTTATGCTATCAATACACAGAATAACAACCCAATGGTTTTGCTAGTATTTGGTGGGAAACAAGATCTTTAAATACACTTATTTTCTTTATATTTATAAAATTCCCTTTTCCCTGCTTCACAGTTCATACAGGAAATACAGAGGCAATCTAAAGAGAGGGATTTGGCTCTTAAATTTAGTAATGAAAGTAGAAAGTATTTACATTGCAATAAGCTAAACCCTGCAATATTTCTTAGTGATTTTCTTTCGCCTGTGTCTGTTTTACGTGTACTTACGCTCAAGGCAGTTGGTCCCGGAGGTCCTGCATCTCCCTAGTTAAGACAGGAGAGTAAATAAATCAGCAATCTCTTTAGTTACACATTTGTAACCTCTAGGCATTTTAGAGGAGATGTACCACTGCAGAATTAAATTCAGCATAATCATCAAACATGCTCTGATTAAGAAAATGTATGAGTAGAGCAATATTCTTTTTCAGTACTGGCATAGATGTACCCAGTCCAGCACAGGTTAAACGGAAAAAAA
>JAOTQQ010000023.1:87121033-87159483 GCA_026546715.1 Gallinago undulata
TGGTCTAGATGTGGTTTGTGTCTGAGTGACCCGTGTCAAGATTATTGCAGGTCTTGGTGCAATAATCAACAGACCGATAGAATCAGTGTATTTTCAGTGACAAAAGAGGAAGCTTGCTCGAGGAAAAGCTGTTGAAAGAAACATTTAAAACTAATTCTAGCAGTTAGATATCAACAAGATATTATGCAAAGGCATTAGTGACATGTAAACAGCTTTTGCAAAAGTAAAACAGGGAAAGAGAATGGAAAAATATGTGTATGGGTGGGTGTCTGCATAGCAGCAAAGGTAAAGTATGACCCAAACAACAAAAAAAGGGAAGAGAGATAATCACCGATAATCAAGGACAAGTGACAGAAACAGCAAGCAGGCAAAATAAATTGATAAATCTAGAAACAATGATAAGAACATAAGTTTGAAAAAAATGACTGGATGTTGAACTTCAGTCAGACCTATTTCTCTGAGACTATCTTGTGGGAAACTCATAAGATGGGCTATTTCCAGGCCTCTCTCTAATCCAATTGAGGTCACATTTAGTTTGCAAATTAATTCTATTCTGGCATTTCTTATCTTTCGACTCAGCAATCATCTTTTTAAAATTCAGTCTGTTCATATTAATAAATGGCAAACGAGAAAAATCATCTGTCATAATGAATTATAAGGCCTTTCACCAAAGATCATCTCTGGAGTCAGAAGACAGAATATTTTAATTTCCAGCAATAAGCTCTATCACTTGACCTAAAAGGCTAGGTAGCTGCCGCAGAGGATGAGCCCTCTCTTCCGATGAACCAAAAGCACAGGCTGAACATGGGGCACCTTCCATTCATCACAGAATACAAACTATTCACTAGCCAAGCTGATGAAAAGAAATTCTGTATTCTATTTTTGACTCTGAAAAGATCTGCTACTTACAGATGACAGTCAGACCACATACCTTCTGGAAGGCAGCACAGTCAAACAGAAGAGATGGGACACACTAGAAATTTTGGTTTTATTACATTAGTACCAACGCACCCCGCTCTGGGTTCTGAATTACTCTCAGTCTCTTCCATCTCTCTAAGAAATACACGTACAGATGCTGCCCATTCTCTTTATTTTCACCAAGTAGCCCACTCAAGGTCCATGCCATGTCTACCTTCTCTGCTGGACCCTGACCCCAGCCCCAGCATTCACCCCACTGGTGCTACACAACTCTCAGAGCTGTTCAAAGAAAGCTGGGACCTCAACATGTCTACACAGAGAGAGGATGATGTTCTGCTCAATATGTGCAAACAGCCCATGTTTAAGATTACACCGAATCTTGGGAGAGAGAACTCAGACTGAAAAAGAAGCCTTTCTAACACCACAAAAATGCACCTGTCAAATGTTATATTTCTTATCCAAGGCAGAAAGAGCTTGAGAGTTCACAGCAGCATTTAGGCATTGGCCTACTTCTTTTCTCTACTAATCTTGTTCTCTGCAAGACGTGACCTGTTTACACTCAAACCTCATAAAGAAAACCATTTTGTGGTACACAGATACATCTTGTGACAATACCAAATTATACATGATAAAAGAGATGAGGATAAACTGTGACAAATGCAATAAAGACATGATGACATGAAATGACATAGCAAAAGAAGGACAAAATAAGTTCATTGTAGGTACATCTAAAATATGAAGACAGTAAAATGCTTATGTCCCATACGTAGCCATAACATCTGTGAACACAATCACAGCTTCCAAAATGTAGTGACTGTTAATAGTCAGTTGAAAAGGACCAAGAGTGAGACCTTGAGGCCACACCCAAAGCTAAAGAGATAGTAAAAAAGCAAGTTCCATGAGATATTAGGAAGGCACAGATAAAGAAATTAAGAATTTCATTGTGATAGTATATACACTGATGTTCTTGTCTCCACCATCTTTAAACACTGCAACAGAACTCAAAAACATCAAGAGGCAGCTAGTAAGGATGATCAAATAAAGAACATATTTCACAGTAGGAGATATTAAGGAAGCCGGTATTCTTCAACTTGGAAGAGACAGCTCAGGAATGCATGATAGATGCTTATTGATTCTTGACTGATACTGACAAGAAGAACAGGAATCTTGGAATATAGGGTGGTTAGAGTCGGAAGGGACCTTAAAAATCATCAAGTTCCAACCCCCCATCCCTGGGCAGGGACACCTCCCAGTAGAGCAGGTCACTCAAAGGCCCCTCCAACCTGGTCTTGAACACTTCCAAGGCATCTACCACTTTTCCAGGCAACCTTGGCCTCGTGCCTCACCACCCTCACAGCAAAGAATTTCTTCCTAATATCTAATCTAAATCTGCTCTCTTTCTGTTTAAAACCGCTACCCTTGCCCTATTGCTACAATCCCTCATAAAAAGTCCCTCCCCAGCTCTCCTGTAGGCCCCGCTTTTGGTACTGAAAGGTTGCGATAAGGTCCCCCCAGAGCCTTCTCTTCTCCAGGCTGAACTCTCCAGCTCTCTCAGCCTGTCCTCATTAGAGAGGTGTTCCAGCCTCTGATCATCTTCGTGGTCTTCCGCTGGGTTCGTTCCAAAAGGTCTATGTCTTTCCTGTGCTGAGGACACCAGAGCTGGACACAGTGCTCCAGCTGGGTCTCAAAAGAGTGGAGGGGCAGAATCACCTCCCGTGACCTGCTGGTCAGACCTCTCTTGATGCAGCCCAGGATGCAGTTGGCTTTCTGGGCCACCAGTGCACATTGTTGGCTTAAGTTGAGCTTCTCATTGACCAACACCCCCAAGTCCTTCTTTGCTCTGCTCTCAAAGCCATTCACTGGCCAGACTGTATTTGTGCTTGGGTTTGCCCCAACCCACGTGCAGGACTCCCAGCAGAAGTAGTAAGGGGCACTAAATTAAATTGAGGAAGCAGGTTCCAAACAAACAAAAGGAAGTGGTTCTTCAAACACAAAGATAAATGGCATAATTCCTCACCACAGGATATTGCAGATGCTCAAAGTTTACACAAATTTCATTTACATGAAGGGAAAACTGCACTCACTAATGGGAGAGAAATGCATTGAAAACCACTAAATTCACTAAAAACACGTCTGGCTGAGATTGCAGTCTCAACTAATTAGAGGCTGGAAGAGTACTTGGAGAGAAGCACTGTACTTGCTTACTTTGTCCTTAAGCTTTTCCCTGGGCACCACTCTGGCTATCATTAGAAGCAGGATGCCGAGCCTGATGAACCTTTAATCTGTCCAAATGGGTATGTGTTAGTAAATTAAACAATGAGACAGCTTGGAACCTCAAACTTGGTCATCTATATCATTAAATTGATAGACCCCAGCTGTGAAGGTCTCTTGCAGACATTTCAATGAGTCTAATTAGCATTTCCCTGTATAATTCCCAGGCAGAGTTCAAAAGTTAGCATACACTAGGAACTATTCCCACCAGGTAGTTTTGATTAAGCCTGTTTCAAAGGGCAAGGGAGTTAAACAGTATGAAGATGGCCAGATCAAACCAAATACCACAGCAGTTCAGGATAAGCCCTGGTAACGTTTAGCTTACTCGGATAAATGCCAAAGTGGCACTGACTCCACCTTCCAAACAGACCAGGGACTTGGACCCTTGGTCCATAAGGCACAATGCATGTTCTTCATTACTCCAAAACCCACCAGACTAACAGGTCTGTACACGCAGTGGCCACAGTTCCACCAAGACTTGCAGTTACTGAATTTACTCTTCTCACCTTTTGTTTAGACTGAAGCATTTCTACTAGAATCTACAGCTGACAAATAGAAGCATTGTGCTATTACATGGGAGGGTTAATAACTGCTTCTTCTAACTGTCATTTTAAAAGTATTTTTAATTATAGACCTTTGAGGTTCATTACTGTCTTCTATCCATGAGTAATAGCTTCTAGTTTTTAAGTAAACTGAAAGCCTCCCCAGTACTTGAGCTGTCTTATGTGGACCTGCTTCATCACTGAGATTTATGGTACAGACATCAAAATATTTGAAATACTAAAAAATTACTAACTTAAAATAGCTTCTTAGAAAGAAAAGGTGATTCCTTCTTCATTTATTTATGCTTATTTAAGAAAAGCATACCGAAGGCTGTGAAATAAAAGACTACACCTGGGGACAGACTGGAAGTTTATAGCCTTGTGTGTTCTGAATGGGTGGAAGACAGACAGAGGAGTATTTTATCAGGTGTGATAGGATGAAGCAGAAAATCTTGAACCTCCAGGAAATCTTCTTGACACTAAGATCTATTAGGAATTACTTTCTAAAGGAAATAGAGGAAACCCTATTTCCTGGGATAATTCAAATCGTACTTCACAAAATAGTAAATATATACAAAGAACATCCTGCGTTTAGAAGAAAATGAAGCAGATGACAATTTTTTCTATATTTAGGCTGGACAAGCCCCAGACACTCTCTCTTCTCACATGTATACACAAAAAAGCAAAAGCACAATCAAAACAGGTAAAAAGTAAAGATAAAAGGATGAAACTTTGGAAATAGTGAAATAATATCATTATGGTTTTAGTTTCAAACTTTCCTGTAGTCAAATACATGTAAATGCTTTATTTTTATCATTATAGTGAGAAATATCAATCGAGGAGGTGCAGTAAAATAGTAACTTTACCAAAGATCAAGTGTTTACAGGTGCATATACTGCTAAATTGCTCAGTTCCAATGATATCCGTTATTAAAATCCTCTATTTCAAGTGTGAGATGGGAGGGGAATATGCTTCATAAAGGAAACTCACAACTTCTGAGATCCCCTAGTACTGCAATTTAGTCTATATAACAGCGTACCTTACTTGCCTCTATGAGTTAAAGCAGAAATGGGGAATTTATACAAGTATTTTGAAGCAGCTAAGCAAGGCAAAGAATTTAGGTGTCCCCACTTCAGTGAAATCACTATTATCTATTAGTGACAACCCAGTCACTCACATCCCACCACTACCAATATGACTGTGGGCTGAAGTGAGCCAGCAGTGTGCCCAGGTGGCCAAGAAGGCCAACACCATCCTGGCCTGTGTCAGGAACAGTGTGGGGAGTAGGACTCAGGAGGTGATCGTTCCCCTGTCCTGGACACTGGTGAGACCCCAGCTTGAGGGCTGTGTCCAGTTTTGGGCCCCCTACCACAAAAAAGACATTGAGGGGCTGGAGCGGGTCCAGAGAAGGGAACGGAGCTGGTGAGGGGTCTGGAGAACAAGTCTTGAGAGGAGAGGCTGAGGGAGCTGGGGGTGTTCAGTCTGAGGAAGAGGAGGCTGAGAGGAGACCTTCTCGCTCTCTCCAACTCCCTGAAATGAGGGGGTAGCCAGGGGAAGTCGGTCTATTCTCCCAAGGAACAGGTGATAGTAAACGGCTATAAGTTGCACTAGACTGGATATTAGGAAAAAATTTTACAAAGAAAGGGCTATTGCACACTGGAATGGGCTGCCCAGGGAAGGGGTTGAGGCACCATCCCTGGAGGAATTCAAAAGATGGGTACTGATAGTGCTTGGAGATACAGTTTAGTGATGGTTTTTGTCAGTGTTAGGGTGATGGTTGGACTAGGCAATCTGAAAGGTCCCTTCCAACCAAGGAAATTTTATGATTCTATGAGTTATAATGTAAAGAGACATGTGGAATCAGAAAAATATCACATTCATGTGATATTCATAAAATATATATTCATACAATAATAGGGTAATTGAGGCTGGACGTGACCTCAGAAAGTCTCTACTCCAACCGCCTGCTCAAAGCAAGGTTCAGCTATGGGGTCAGGTCAGGTTGCTCAGGGCTGGTCTTCCTTGAAAACTTCAAGGAAAAGTGGCTGCACAACCACTTCGGACAGTAAAGCTCTGAACAGGTTGCCCAATCACAGAAAAGTACTAACTAGACACTAAAAATAAATAAGTATATACATTGAAAAAGAAAGTGTCATTTTGTTCTCTGTGCTTATCCAAATAGAAATCAGTGATACCTTGTATAATTTTGATGCCACTAACAGAAAATGGTACAATCATTTAAGACAATCCAATCACCTGTATGTTCATGAAGAAGCCTTTCTTTAGTTTTTTTTTCCTTTTCTGTAACCAAGCTAAAAAGTGCAGACCACTAGAAGAAAAAATTACTTCTATAATAAAAAACAGTTTTAAAAACCCTTTCCTAGTGGCTACAAAGCATCTCCCTTGCTGCACTTTCAGCCCATTGCACTATGGACAGAACAAATACACCATTCCCTTCCTCTTTGCAGCAGCGTGATGTATCTGAAGACTGATTACGTATTTCTTTTCAGCTGACTCTACAGCACTGAGCAATCTTCATTCATGAAATCCTTCCTCAAAGGTTATGTGTTCCTGAGCACCAGCCATTCTCACTGTTCTCCTTTCAAAATCCTTCCAGTTGAAGCCTTATCAATACCAAGTAGTACAGGACTATTTAATTAGCGTTGCAGACAATATTCCACTTTAAACCATCTTAGTAGGAGTCTTTCACTTGCAACTGCCTGACTTCATTACCCGTGTTCAGCTTCTGATCCAAATGATCCTCAGATATTAATGGGTAGATACCATTTGATTTGATTTTTTGTAGCTCAGATTTATTCTGCCCTAGAGGTAGTTCCTTGCACTTGTGCCTTATGTTGTTGGAGCCCGTTTTTTTCAGGCTACATCTGATTTGGCAAGAACATTCTGGATTTTAAAGCTTTCCTCTAGTTATTATCAGTCCCTCCTGACTTCCTATCATCATAAAGTGTAATACTCATACTTTCTGTCCCATACTGTAAAATTACAATTAAGAACAGTATTAGAACAAGGATGGATCCACATGATATAGTCTGCCAGCAAACCAATTAAAATTGCTCTCAGCATAAACTTTTTTAGTCATGCTACAGAAGGGCAGACAATGTTTTTGTTGCAGCTGTGATTATTGTAATTGAGACAATGTGATTATCTAAGTAACACAAAGGAAAGAGAATACAAAGGGTAATTAAAATAAATTTACAGTGAGAGTATGCCTCCCATGAAGGGAAAACTTGCAGCATAACACCTGCACACGGTCAGCACCTTCCCTTACCACTACTGGCTTCTGTAGGAGAGAATCAAGTTCAACCAAGATTAAAAAAAAAAAAAAAAAAGGAGGCAGAAAAAGACTTCTGGATTCCTCAAGGACACCCAAGAGTGGCAACAAAACCTTTAAACAACCTTAAAGAATCCCCCTCTCTAGTTTAAATTACAGATGGCAGCTGTATCTTTAATTTACTCACTCCCTCCCACCTCAGTTGCTCCGTCCCGCCAGTACCCCCAGAGCTTCTGCCAGAGCAGAACACAGTACAGCAGAAGCCAAAGTCAACTGGCTTGACTTGGTGAGGTATAAGGCTGAGCTGGTTTCAGGTATTCAATCCTATGGAATGATTCCGTCATCAAAACAAAAATATAGGATTGTTCATTTTTAATGTACTTCTGGAGAAAGTCTGGAATGGCAAATATCCCGTGTTCAGGCAGCTATGTCCCACACCAGGTGACACGCACAACTGCACGTGCAAACACTGTCTTATTCCTTCATATAAAAGATGAGGCAGAGTTTTTTCTATGAGGAACAAAAATCAGATTTTAAGTTCCAGGCTTTTTAATCATGTCCATTGTGCACAAATCAGCAAAAGTGGGTTTGTGTTTTGTTTTTTTTTGTGACACTATGTTAAAATGCAAAGGTGTCGATACATTTTTAATACTGGAGTTCAGTAACTGGAAACTCAACATTGTTGTTATTCAGTAATTATTTGAATTAAGGCTAGTTTGAGTAATTGTTAACGTTCAGGCTGAGACCTACCTCCCATAATTTTAAACCACGCTCTTTCCTCACAAATCATGATGTGTAGCCTCTGATGAGACTGTTCCAGATTATTTTTGAGTGATCACTGGTAAATAAAGATCCTCCCCTCATATGTTTTCTTTTATTAGTAGGACAGGTGAATACATTGCTAATAGTTACAGTGAAAAATCTTTTAATTGGGATCTTTTAATTAACTTCTGAAGTCAGAAGAAAAAAGTTACACAAGAATGCGCTGACTCAGCTTCCACATAAGAAAAATGCGACTACTCACTATGTGAGTGGTTGGGTCATTTTATCACTGCCTCAAAATAAGGGAAAGCAAGCAAAGAGAGTGGCAGCAACAGCTGGAACCACATGCCTGTGTCCAAATACAATTTATTCATGAAACTTGAGAAAAGTATAGCACAGCTGCAAAGCAATTATGACAGGGGGAAAATAAATAAATAAATCAATCAATCACAAGCCCTTCAGAACGATAACAGAATAACTATCCCACCAAGGAAATGAGATCTGTTGGTGGAGATAGAAACACTCAAGCTTAACAAGTACTTTTCTTTAGAGGCTGAATCTTCACATTATAAATGTTCGTTGCTATGGATACTGTATTTTACTTCTGACACTTCTTTCTTCCTGGTTAGTGGAATACTTCATAAAATTCTCCATAAAATCCTCTACAATTTTAAATCTGCTTAAATGCTGTTAATCTGTAACATGCTTTCTTTAAAATGTGACCGCTGGAGAGCTGGCTGACACTTCTGAAGGTGGGTGAGTAAATATACCCATGTCCAAAGCAGCCCAACTCGCAAACATATTGCACTTTTTAAAATTCAGAAGTTGCCACCTACTCTCCATTTTCTTCAGTCTGAATATTGCCAGAATAGCAGTATCTGTCGTTCTTCATCTTTATTATATATAAATTCAGGATAACTGCTTTTCTATAGTGAGCTGAAACACAGAGAAACCATCTATGACCCAAGTAAAGACTCTTAATTGGGGCTGCCTAATCCAAATCAGCCAAAACTAGCGAAAAAGCAGTAACCAGGCAGTAACATGGTTAAGAGCTGAAGTTTCAACCATAAAGTATCATCATTGTTACTTTAATTCCTATTAGGCAAGCTAAGAACAAGCTCTTCCTTCCTCTTGTCCCTCAACACAGACTTGCCTTTGATGACCTGTGAAGACCTACCTGTCTGAAGCCACACAAGAAGATTAGGTTGCAACGCCTGGAGTGACTGATGCTGGTATTCTAGCAGTAAAGGCAGCCTTTCACAGAGCCAGTTTATTAAATCCCATTTTCATACACAAGCTTTTGAACTATTTCTGGCCACTACAGAGCACCTGCAATCAGGACTAACTGCTTCAAACCCCATTTCTGACACCCACCGGTGAAGAACAAGGAAAGACTTCTCCTGGAATTTACTTTCAAAATGTTTTATGGCTGTTGGGAGGCTAAGAATATCCTTAGGGCAATGTCCCAGTCCATCAGGCAAAGAGACTGAACTTCCAGGCTGAGGAAGAGGTAAATGCACCTGCACTAAGCTTGGCTACTGGCACTCAAGCCAACTCACTCCGAGTCAGATGTGTGTAGGAGACAGAACTCATTAACTACTGTGTAGGTACACAGAAGTATATATATGAAAATGAACCTATTTTAATTAGCACTCAGTTAGGATGTAGCAAATGTTAAATTTTGCTACTGCAGTAAATGTATGTACTTCGGAAAAAAGTGTGTAAAACATTTGGTAGTTATGATCAACACAATAAGTTTCTATAAAAGTGAATTTGTATTGCATAAAAGGAAGAATTCAGTGCTACAAACACCTACACATCTCATCATGCATTCCGCACTGTATAAATAAACATTTACCAGTTACCATAGAAATAAGATAGCAGTAAACACTACTGAAGTCCCGTGGTTATGGTTCTGTTAGACTTCAGTATTAAATCTTTCCTTAAAAAACAAAAGGTGTTTCTAAAGAACCACTGTTGACACGGATTAACACACATAAGAATCTTCTTATTCTTAAGCATTTCAAGAATCATTTACATGGGAAAAAAAAGTATTTTATTCATGAAAGATTTAAGGAAGACCCTCAGAACAATGTTCTATTTGGTTGGCCATATATCAAGCTGTTAAACCAAAAAAATAAGCAACATGGATAGAATAGTTTACCTTTTCGCCTTCTTCACCTTTACTGCCCATAAAGCCATGTTCACCCTGGAACACAAAACAATAAAATAAAAATCTCAAACATAAACATTCTTCAAATAATTGCATTCTTTAAAATAAATTTATTTCACTGCATTTTTATTACGAGATTAGAATAGAATAAATAATGGGTAGTGATGATCTCTCATTCAAAAAAGTGTGAAACCTCTACCAGAAAATGACACAGCTTTCCCAGTTTTGTCAGTAGCCATTTTTCCATTCAGCCTTAGGGATCTTCTTGGCTTTAAAAATTCTGAGCTATTTATTGATGCTAAATGCATTCACTACAGTTTGCTATTCTTCTGCAGAACCAGTTTTAATATATTTATTCCTATTAATATCTTCATTTTAATTTTTAAGTATGACTAGTCAGCTGTGAAGGCCTCCAAAACACAGAAAAACTGAGAAAAAACTATAGATACAATTTACTGAAAGAGAAGTCATTCCTTTCACTTTGAAAACCACATCAAATTAGCAAAGTATTAAAAAAAACCCCACAAAACAACCCAGAAGGGGTGAGTTTTGAAATATTAAATACAGCTCAGCTTATTTCAGCAGATCATCGAATTCTTTATTTGATGATCTTTCAATAAAAAGACTTGTTATAATGCTCTTCCAGCTCCAATTTGATAACTTTTAGCTCAGAAAAATATCTTAATTTACAATCTTACTATGTTAAAGTCTTTCTCAAATTATTTTTTTTTGGTCAAATTTGCCTGGCTATCTTATAACAAGACTAACACCTGTTTTAGATCTTTATTAACGTATATTGTATGTTTTGTGAGACATACAGCAGACATGTAGCCAAAATTAGAAACTTGTAGCACAAAAACTACCTAATAAACATCCCCCCAAACATTCTCTTTCTCCTTCAAAGCAGGATACAGTTGGCACGTCTTTGCCAGTCTCTAGAATTCAGTCTCACTGCCTCGGTACGAACACATGACTTTCACAGGTCTAAAGATGAAAAGACTGGAAAATTTCCAAAATACAGCATATGGTGTTTTCTAAATTACTTTCAAAAAATTAGACTGAGCAATGTCTAAATATTCTTTCACCCTTCAGAGAGTGTAATTTCCTTATATAGAAGTCTAAGTTTGAAGTGAGGTTAACTAGAACAGCAGGCTACAACTTGCAAAATTTCTAGCAGCATTTTGTCAAACCTTTCAACTGATGATGCACTACACATCTGGGAGTTAAACTCAAAGCTTTGGAGAGCTGCAGATGTACAGGTGATCAAATAGTTCTGGACTTTTCATCAACCACCTACCGTGGCTGCTTTTTCTTTGTTTCTTTTGGCTGAGGTGGCTCATACCATCACCAGCTTAGGAATCAAGTTTAGAAGCATGCCCAAACATACCCATGCAAAATGGGATCCAGTGAAATAACCTTCCCCAGGTTCTCACTTAAAATTAGTGGTTAATTAATGAAATAATTTCTAAATGTATGCAACTTTGGTTCTGCTTATCTAATCTCCATTTCTCACTGAAGTCGGATCAGACAATCTTTTGAGGGTCCTTCCAGCCTGGGTTGTTCTATGATTCTACGATTCCCATTCTTCTCCAAGTGTTAGACACACAACACAGCTAACACTTATACACTTTGGACAAAATTTCAGAGGTAAAGTGTTTTCTTCATTTAGCTTTCCCATTTGTGAGACTGTATAACCTGTCTTTACTCAATTACCATTTCATTATATGAAAATGATTCTTAGAGTCATAATTTCTCTGGTTGTGGCTTGGGTCCATTGCCTCTTGTCCCTTCACTGTACACCTCTGACAAGAGCCTGGCCCTGATGACCACAGCTGACCACAGATCTGCCAGCATGACTGCGGGCTTCTAGGCTGGGCTCAAAGGGAATTTTAGATCTTTCCCCCACCTCTAGGAGAGTGCACAACCTACTCAGCAGCAGGAAGTGCAAATCTTGATCAATCAGGCGGACAAAACTGTTTCTCCTTTCACTTCCTGAGTGTTCTCTGTATGTTTTTAAATTATTGCCTCCTCTACCCCATGTTTTAAAAAAGCAAAATAAGACATCTGTACAGTTGACTGTTAGTCACCCCTGCCCCTCAAATTCCTTTCTCCTTGCAATGCCCGTGAAAATTAAGAATCTGATTTGGGCTTGCAAATTCCACTCAAGAAACCAGATGCTTAAAAGTTACACTCAGCAGCTGAGCACCTCGTTAATCAACATTTTTTAAAACAGGTTACTATCCAAGCTGAATCCAAGCTGAGTAACACGGTAAAATAAAAACAATAAATCAATAGCTCTGAGCTGAAAGTGACAGACAATTAAATTCTGCATTTAATATAGGGCTTTCCAAGGAAAAGGTATAGCTAAAAACCTAGTAATATATAATTTAGACTTAAAATATGAAATATTGCAGTAGTTTCCTTTTCCATTCCTACTTAGCAGCTAAGTGTGAAACAGCTACAGACCTAGTGAGAACCAGGCTCTGCCACTCAATACAAACCACCCTCCATTTACAGGTTCATGACACATGTCACCATGAAGTACATTAATTTTAGTCTCGATAACTCTAAAGTTACTGAGCTAAGTTCTATCAGAAGAATTCATCCGTGCTCATATGACCTCGAGTGAGAGCCTAGAAGACTTATTAAAGGAATCTCTGATCCATTCACGGGTCTTAATTCCTTGACAGAAGTTTGCCATAGTACTTGCACGCCATCCGATTCAGCCTTCTAGCCAAGCCAGAATTCAGCAGCAACAGAAAGTTTTGAAAGTTCACTCATTTGATTCCAAGCCAAGCAGAAGACAAATGCCTCATAGCCACAAAAAAAAAAAAAAAGAACAGAGACAAGGGAAAGACTCCAGTCTCTCAACAACAGAATGGCAAATAAAAGAACAATTACTCATTAAAATGATATGAGTAATTAAGCAAATAAATACAAAGCACTCATGATATCCAACAATTAAAATACAGCTTAAAATATCTTGTTAAAATGGCATATTTCTAACTCTACTCATGATAGACTTTTCAACACGTTCCTTCCAGCACTCCTCTGTAAAAATAGATGTTAGCGTGCTGGGGAAAAATTCTAATTAATCATTACAAGTAATCCCTAGTCCTTCCTTTTCTCCAGATTTATAATGTGAATTCAGAAAAATTCTTCATAGTCTGTTACCAGATAATAATATTTTATCTTCCCTGCTATACTGAATCACTATATGCTAGGAAAAAATCCCACATTCAGTTTGTTGGGGTTTTTTTTGTGTGGAGACAAGCCATAAGTGTTTTTGCCTTGCACTGCTTAATCACTGTTCTACAAATTATAATCCCTTCAACACAACAATGCAAAAATAGCCTCCTACATCAATACTGATTCTTATTAAATCTAAAATGATTAATGTTGTGCTTGCTTTAACTATTTTGGAAGTGTGAAAAGTATTTATAATCATGTATTTAAATAGTTATATATATGTATGTATATTTAAATAATATTATAAATAAGTATAATATATTTACAATTAATTGATTTTGCAGCTTGTAACTTCATTGCAACACCCTATAAGATTAGAGATTCAGCTCATACCTAAAGGTTTTCAAAACAGAGTAAGATGCTTTGTCTCTGTGAATTTAGCAACTTCCTTAGAAAGCATTTACATTAGTTTTTATACCTTGACTTCCACATGTAGCTATTTTTTCCCCCAAACAAGAGACTTTCACATTAGAAAGGTTAAAAACAATAAAAGGAGATGCTATTTTAACATACAAGTGCGTGAACTTTATTAAGTGCACTGGTTACTTGTACTATCAAACAACATGGTGCCAAAAATGAATTAGGCATCACATTATCTAATCGCTAAAAAAAAAAAAAGTTGAGAGAAACTTATATCAATCATTTGGAATGCATTTTGCTATTTGGAGCATTTTAGGTCTTGACATGATTTATAATGACAAACTTCATGAGATTCTCTTCAAGGCTGGGAAAGGGAAACAATTACTGTAAAATACTTAAAGCATTTTGCAGATATGATTCTGCAAAATTTAAAGAAAAAACAACCAAAATCACCAAGAAGCAGTCAGAGGCTTCTCCATCCTCAATACAAAACCAAAACGTTTTTCCTTTTATTTTTAAGTTTACTAGGGCACTCCCAGGAACTTTATTTACAGAATCGACTTGGTACTCCAGGGTTAGTAGCATGGAAAACTCATCTTAATAGAAGTATAATCAGCATGGTCAAACACTACTTACTGTTTTGATAATTTATGGATACGTGCCTCCCATTACCCTGCGTATGACAGACCCTTGGAATAATCTAATAGCCCAGTGTTTTAAAATGAGGACAACTATTTTTAGCATTACAGAAATGGAGCGGAATGTTCAACAATGTACTGTCAGAGGGTTTGGGCAGCATCCTCCCCCGTGGCGCACGTACTGAGCCAGTCCAGAGCCACTAGTAGGGGCAGAGCTTCACTTCTAACAAATGAAAATCCCACAACAATTATACCTCATTATACGACACCTTCCTTAGCCTACTGGGATATTTCCTTGTTTCTTTAAACAGGCTCCTGTTAATGGTTAGGATAACCTGATAGAGTATTAATTACATAAAAATATATTCAGCTGGTATTTACTAAGACTTGCCCTGTGAATCTCCTGCATTAGTCATGTCAGGAAGTTTCTGCTAAATATTATGACATTTTGGTTTCGCTGCCTCTACTGATCCATTTGTTCCCACTTGGTTACTGCTCAACTACCAGTGCTCCATGCTCTGTTTGATGCAGACTTGACTCACGGGAGCAACCATAAAACCCTCCCTTAAAATAATCTGACAAATAAGAGCTTGTGACAGTTGAATATTTTGCTTCCCTTGTTCTGTTCTGCTTCCACAGCAGCCCCAGCAGAGCAGGTATGCCATGGTTGGGCCCAGGGAGTGAGGGCTGGTCAGAGGACTCTGGCATCCTTGTCACCAGGGCCCCCGTGGCCTTTTTATGTAGCTGCTCAAGAGCAAGGCCAACGAGAATAGCCCTTCTGTTCTCATTTGCACCTCAAAACACAACCTGTGTTCAGGAGGCATCGATTCTTCCACATTCCCAGCTCTTCCCGATATCCATCTTTGGGACGAGGTCTGACTCGCCTATCCATTCAGGCAACTAGATGCTAATGCACTCCAAAACAACGTTTGAAAATTTAGGTTTTGGTGCTTTGCATGCAACCTAATGAATCAGCAGCCAGAGGCAGCTCAGAGCTTCAGAGCACACGGCCACAGGGCTCCTTACTCCTGACCACACTCTCTGTAGTTGGCATTGTTTCCTTTGTTGCTATTAGCATGTCTTAAAAAGCCCACAACTCATACAATTTCTATATTCAAATACATAAAGCAGACATATTTCACAAATAAAGTGCATAAGGCAAAAGTTTGTTTCTCTATTTTGCTCCCACAGATTGTTTTCACACAATGTGAAAACAGAAAAGTTGTTCTGAAAACCTGAGAAGAAAGAACCACTCCATTCATTTTCACACATAACCGCAGGGCAGTATATTGCCTTTTTTTTTTTTTTTTGGAAACTGATAACGAACTGACTGAAGCCTTTACAATAGATGTCAAGGAGTGGGTTTTATCTCGTCAAAAAAATATATCAGTAGGAGAAGATCCTCTGCTCTTCTTTCCGCATGATACGAGAGGTATTCAGCGTTATCATACGTCTTTGAAGAAGTGACAACTGCCCCCTTCTTGACCTCCTTAGTCAAGAATTGCAACTCAGTCCAGAAGGCATGTTTCCAGTCTCCACTCTTAAATGCCACTGATTCAAATGGAACACAACTGGACTGCGAGGAACTGAACAGCAAATATGAAAAAATGAAGGCAGAACATATTATCAACATATAACCAGGACCTCAAATAGTTTGGCTTTAGTTCCTTAGCTGTGAGAGGAAACTAATTAGCCGGTGTGGAGCCCTCAGGGGCTGTAAGGACAGAGCTTTACAAGCAAGGGGAAAGTTCTAGACACTGCAGAAGAGCAGTGGAACAGGATAGCTTCTCCTCATTTCAGCTCATTGTGTCCTAGAGCCTGAAGGGCCTCTACATTTTTTTCCTAAACTTTTCAGACTGAGTCAAGTATCTCAACTAACAGCTATTCTAATGGCCCACTACCCAGTTACCCAGTTCGGTAAGGAGGGTAAGACACATGCTGCACTACATAGAACTGGGTAATAGTAATTTTTACTTTTTTTTTTGGGATTGTTATTTAAAAGTGTGGTGTAGACATGGATTGAACACAGGCTTGAAAACAATCCAGTTCAGCTGACCTACACCACCATACACAGAGCATACAGAAAATCAAATGAAAAGTGAGAGAACACTTCCTGTAGAGTACTGAGAACAGGCAAATTGGCTTCTGGTTGCAAAAGGTTCTCAAAGATTCATAATGTCTCATGGATGAACAATTTAGAAAATTAAGTCTAGCCAGTTGGATATTTCTATCATCTGAAGCAACACAGTAGAACAAATTTTGAAGTGACCTTATACTCACGGACAACTGATAGGTTCTTGTAAGTATGTTTTTTTCCCTAACAGTAGATCTGTCAAAAGAAAAATTGTCTGACTTGCACACTGTCTATTGATTTATTCCTAACCCAGCCATAACATGCCATTAAAGCAAATTTAAATCCTATTAAAGTTTCG
Organism: Gallinago undulata; assembly: GCA_026546715.1. Lineage (NCBI taxonomy): Eukaryota > Metazoa > Chordata > Aves > Charadriiformes > Scolopacidae > Gallinago > Gallinago undulata. Next base: position 87,137,671 of record JAOTQQ010000023.1, read on the forward strand.
GCAGAACTGGAAATTCATGTAATTGGCCTTGCTAAAACCATATTCAAACAATAATGTTTAAAAATAAATTTAAAATCATTGTCCAACACTCATGAATTGCTGGGGTCTTTTCAAAATAGTAAAATATATCATGACTATTATATTCACCACAATAATTGTAGCCCCAAGTTTGTATTAGCAAGTAAACAGCATTGGTCAATCTGTTTGCACAACAAACCTCTTAGATGTCAGAGGCTGTTCTTTAACTACAGGAATTATTGGTATCGTCATCATCATCTGTTTCCATAACCTAAAGATTCAGGACGCAGATTCCCAGCTGTTACAAATGTCAGTTTACACTAACAAAGATCTGTCACACAGGCCATTAAATACTATTAAGTCCAGTGTGTAACCACACAGATATGAAATGCAAAAAAAAAAAATCAGTAGGAAAACTAAGGATGTAAGGTGAATAAAAAATAAATTGACCACAGATATATTGGAATTTCTAATCTAGGACTAGATTAGAAATTCAGATTAGTACTTTTTCTGAAATATCATATTGCTGGTGTGCTTGTGTAGCAGCAAACTTCCTATCAACTATTGATAAATAAAGCAGTTCAAGATGCAGTTTCCGTGTCTGCAAATCATAGAATCAAAGAATTGTCTAGGTTGGAAGGGACCTTCCAGATCATCTAGTCCAACCGTCAAACCAACACTGACAAAACCCATCACTAAGCCATGTCTCTAAGCACCATGTCAACCCATCTTTTAAGCACCTCCAGGAATGGTACCTCAACCACTTCCCTGGGCAGCCCATTCCAAGGCTTGATAACCCTTTCAGTGTAAACATTTTTCCTAATATTCAGTCTGAACCTCCCCTGGTGCAACTTGAGGCCGTTTCCTCTTGTCCCATCGCCTGTTCCTTGGGAGCAGAGACCGACCCCTACATCGCTACACCCTCCTTTCAGGGAGTTGTAAAGAGTGAGAAGGTCTCCCCTCAGCCTCCTTTGTTTCTAGGCTGAACATACTTATGCTTGGAAGCCTAAGACTTTCCCAAGAAATATATTCTCCTCACTTCAAAACAATGCCTTTTGACATTTGATGTATTTTGGAGATGGGCTAGTGCCTGGATAAAGAGGGTATACCAACCATGTGTTACCCACCAAAAGTGTAATTAAGTAAACAGGCCACTATTGAGACAATCTCTCTCTGACTACTCAGCATGCTGCTCTGTAGCTTACAAAAAAATCAGTAACGAGTAGCACTAGACACTATTCTCCTCTGTTGAGTAGAACAGTAGGTTCCCACCTTCACTCTTCCCTCGCAGCCTTCGGTGCATCTCTGTCTATACTATGTGATACTATACGCTTCTCTGAGAGGGGAATTTCTTTTACTCCAGGTTTGTGCTACATTGTACGAGGAAGTCCCAAGATCTTCTCACATTATGGGAAGACACAGGAACACAGAGTGTGAGAGCCATACCCCAGAAGTCTGGCATTCTCCTTCCATGCATACTCTTTAAGTGAATTTTTGTTCTAAGAAGGGGAGAGCTAGTGAATAAACATTTCTTGAGATCTTATTTTCAATAGCTATAAATAAAACGTTGCGTATCTTCCACATATAAAGGTAACAGGTTACAACTATTAAAGTTAACTATGGGTTGATTTCTCCTATTTAGTATCTGCCTTATTACAAACCAGACTCTTTTCAGCGGTTGCCAGTGAGAGGACGAGGGGCAACGGGCACAAGTTGGAACATAGGAGGTTCCACTCAAATCTGAGGAAAAACTTCTTTCCAGTGAGGGGGGCAGAGCCCTGGAACAGGCTGCCCAGGGAGGTCGTGGAGCCCCCTTCTCTGGAGATCTTCAAGCCCCACCTGGATGCTCCTGAGTAACATGCTCTAGACAATCCTGTTTCAGCAGGGGAGTTGGACTAGATGATTTCTACGGTCCCTTCCAACTCTAAAAAAAAATATCAGTGAAATTCAGTGAAACTACAACGCCATCTTCATTTGTCAGAGAACATCAGCAGAATTGCCATTCTCAACAAAAAGGGAGCACAGTGAAAGGGGTGCTAATTCTGAAGAGGAAGCATCAGCTGACGAGCTTCTCAGTATCCGTAAAAAAAAAAAAAAAAAAAAAAAAATCTGGCTTGTGTGGGGTAGTTGTTAAATACAAATCAAACACCTGTCAGCCAGCTGGGCTGCGTGTGTCACTGCTGAGCCATCTGCAGGAACACACCCTGCGCCAGTTGTTTTACTTAGCGTGGCCTGGGAACAAGAATCCATTAGACAGAAAGTCAACAGTGGAATTAGCAGCACTTTTTCTCTTAGTGCCCTTCCACTTACTTGTTTAACTTCTTGCCTTTCTATTTTTGGGAGCCTCATGCCAGAGTAACAGTGCTGACTGCTGATTAGACAAGACTTGGCCTGGCCTCAGAGTGTCACGTTGATTTAATTGATCCAGACTTGAAACACGCAGTATGAATATTAGGGGTTGATAAATACTGGCTAGTGGTGGGAATTCAAAAACCCCACAACATCCCATTTTTCAATACCATGGGTGATTTTATTATATGAATAAAAAGGAGGATTTTTTTTTTCAATCTACAAATGACAAAAAAAAGTAATTTACAAGGAATTTGGAAAATAAAACTTACATCATAATTTCTAAGGGGTTTGGGGGGAAGAATATAGTCATTGACATCACAAATTCACATCTCATTTGGATTTATTTAAATAATTATATGTCTAATAGGGTTCACCCACCAAAAAAAAGGGCAGAGAATAGTTAATGTTAATAGGTCACAAGTCACAGCAGCCAGCAGTATCTCTGTACACTTTGTACTACATACACAATTTCTATTACATGAGGCTAACATTTTGGGTTTTTCTAAATTTTGTGCACTGCTTGTAATAGAAGTTGTTAGCCATGGAGAAAATACTCTAGGAGAAAATACTGCTATATATAAATTGCAGTAACACAAGTTATTAATTTTTAAATTCTCCCAATATAGATCAATGATTCATCAGGTCTGAAATCTAGTATTTGGTGAGGTTCAGCATCTAATTGCACAAAAGAAAGCAAACAAAAAACTAAACGCTGCAGTACAGTGAGAAAGTTCCTTCCTCTCCGACGTGTCCACTCCTGCAGCACATGGAATGGTGGGGAATTCTTAAAGCTGTGCTTCCTGAGCCTGTGTGTGACCTCAGAGTGTTAGACCTACAGCCCTTGCAACCGAAGGACAAAAAAATAAATCTATGCGCCGCAGAGACCTCACAGAAAAGAACCCAATAAATATAATCCAAGAACAATCGAAGAAAAGTCCCCCCCACCCTGTTCAAGCCCGCGAGGTCCTGACTGAGGCTTCTCAAAGAGAGCGAGGCATCCCGGAGCCGGGCAGGCTCACAGCTGGACTATTCATGAACCTCTGATTAGGGAACAAAGAGCTGCATTTAATGACCGCGTTATTTAACGGCCGCAGCGCTTCCGCCCTCCCCGTTACACGAGAGGCGAACAAAGGCCTGTCCGGCCTGGCAGGGGGCCGGCCGCCCCTGGGCTCCCAGCGGCCCAGACCCCGTGAAGCAGGGGGTGACCTCTGGTTTCTCCGGCCACACCTCACCCCACAAGGGTGGCCGTGGTGTGACGGCCCGGCCCTGTCACCACCGCCCAGGGCTGGGTATGGCAGGCCGATGGCAAACACCAGCGGGAACGGCCGTAACCCCGGCGTTGCTCGCCCGAAGGGGCCCGCACCAAAGGCCTGGATGCTTCACAGTCCCAGAACTCCAGCCCCCAACACACGTGTTGTTCTACTGAGACGGGATAATCCCATTCTGAGGGAAACCGCACCCAGGACAGAAGACAATTTGGAGATTTTCAAGCCCCGCCTGGATGCCGTCCTGAGTGACATGCTCTAGCTCTGGGCAATCCTGCTTCAGCAGGGGAGTTGGACTAGATGATCTCTATGGTCCCTTCCAACTCTAAAAAAAAGTTCAGTGAAATTCAGTGAAAACTTTCCTCAAATGGCTTAGCTGACAGACTGAAGCATCTGTTTTTTTTGTTTTTCCCCCCAACCTCAACAAGCAATGATTCTTTAATTAAAAATGAAGTCTCTGCTCACCAACAGTAGACAACCTACAGGAGACACCACCACCATTCCCTCCGGAACCGAAGGCACACCCGAGCGGTGTCACTGCACAAATTTGATTCCATGGGAGTTTTCTGTGGAGCACCGAGCTGAACTGCTGTCATTTGGCTTTAGGGATTGAAAAACCAGGGAGCTCAACAGTTCCTGGAGTTGTGAACTGCAAAAATCACCTAATAAGGCAAAAATAAGTCAGCACAGCAGACAGCTCTCTGGAAACAAATTTATGATCAAAGGCTATTCAAAACACTTCCTCGTGATGCTACGGAGAGAGTGAGAGCAAGCGAGCAAGAGCTATACATGCTGAAGCAATGAAACAAGTTCTGTAAAACATAATGGTCTGAAGTATATTTGTCCAGTAAAATTTTTAGAAAGCATATTTACAGATCAGAATGCTATCCAGAGCTACTGCTTTCATATTCATCCATCTCTTAAAATCAGATATGTGTTAATTGTACATGAATACAAAACTCCTGCCCAATTTGTTGCCGTAAAGATAGTGCCCAGCTGCCTGCTTTCCAACGGCCAGCAATTCTCAAACTCAAGACCTTAAACTTAGTAATAAACTTTACAATTGGAAAGCCATTGTCTGTCTTTTTGAGGTTAATCTATTTACTTGTTTACCCATAAAACTCTATTTTATAAAAATCTGCACTATATTTCCTATTAAAATGTTTTTTCAGCTTTACATTCTTAGAGCTTACAATTCTCCTACACTGAAAAGCTTTCTGCTGCCTTATACCTTTTTCCTGTGTTAGTGATTATACTCTTTTTATCTCTTTTGAAGACTCCAGAGTAAAGCAGTACAAAGATTTTTCAAAAGCTGCAAAACCAGCACAACGTATGTCCCTACCTGATCTAAAAATAGTGACATATAACTGATTAGCAATGACAGCAGCTCAGAAATTGGATGGCACTGAATGAAAGACAGACAAACTGAGGAAGATGGCTTTAAGCGGTACCTATCCAGTGCTCCACATACATTTTTGGAAGCTTTTTCAGAGATGCTGATGAGCTACTTCGGAAATATCTTGACCCCTGTCAAGTATCCATACAGCACATGAAATGTGGAAGGCACTGTGTCCAGAGATCTTTCGAGACAGCTGCAAGGAAAAGACTGCATTACTGTAAGCTCAACACCAATGTCTCCTCAGATTTGTGTATTTGCACGAGTGATTTATGCTCCAGGAGCATATGCTGAACTGGCACCATAGGCCATATAGCCATGGCTCTTCAGCAAAGTCAAATATGCCCTGGAAAATTCTAGAGAGTGTCTCCACGGCCTGGCTGGAGCAATGGGAAAAGCCGGTCAATGGTCACAAGGATCTTCCCGATGACACGATTTCACAAGTTTCCGGTTGTGGATTTCATGACATTGCTGGCCCTGAGGACCTTGCCCTGCAGTAACTCAATATGGAAATGGGTATTAAAAGCATTTCTGAAAGGAATCTGAAGTCACATGCTATGCTAGTGTGTCATTTATAATTTTTTTCGAAATTTTAAATTAATGTATATATATTTAAATCATGTTGGAAAACAAAGCACTGGACATTTCTAAGCTGCGCTTTACACTGAGCTTCTGAATACAACTTCTTAAAAAACTAACTTGATAACGCAGCAGTTTTCAAACTTCAGTTTCTCGGGAACCACTATGGGAAAGGAGAGCTCTTCCCACCAGGCAACGCAAAGTAGGCTGTTCAGGAAGTGTTAACATGCCATTTTGATGCAGTGCACGTACCACAAATGGTATCTATATCATGTTTTGGGGACCCTTTTACTAATCATTTCCTTACCTGTACCAAATATAAAGAGAACCCTGTTACAAAAGGGTAAACAAATTTAACAAGAATAAAATCATCAGTGTTAGGTTTCAGAGTCAGATAAAACTGAAGACAACATACTGATTACGTGCTGGAGAAAACTGAAGATACAGATAATTATCTCATATAGTTAGATGAGAAAAACATCACCAGAAACAGCATTATATGTTCTAGTCCTCTTATCTTCTAGCTCACAAAATACCTGAGTTCACAAACACTTTGTTAGGCCACTGTCACAAGTACGTGCAAGTTAAAAAAAGGAGGAACAATTCTTTTGCAGATATCTACTGCACAGTTTCAAGTAAACACAATCTCATTTTCATGACTCCTGAAGTACAAATAGCACTCATACAGTTGGTAGAGCTCTTGAAATGTATACTCAGTTTTTTTCTCTAGTCTGGATATAAATCTAAATTGTTCAGGATAAACACTGTTTTTATTCACATAAGCATTTCTTTCTCCTTTCGGTCTGTCTAAACTGTTTATTTTATTAATAAACTGCCAGAGCACCCATACAGCGTAGTAACAAATGCACAGCATATTGAATATGTCACTACTTTTTCAGGCTTACTGTGCAAAACCAGCTATTTTTAAAAGCTTACTCAATGTATTTAATATTTTAGATGTCTGCTTATAACCTAGATTGCAAAAAATTACTGCTAAAAACTACAACAGTAAAGCTAAGCCATTTGAAAGTCAAGTGTTAAAAGTGAATGGTGTCACGAGTATTACACAAAATGTAGTTTAAGAAACATGCATCATCTCCATCACTATGAACTATATATATAAACCATGAACTATAAGTAAGCAACTACTATGGAGGCTTGGATAAAGGAGAACTGACAAACGGTTTGGTAAGTCTTCTGAATTTTCTGAATTACATTTCTGGCCACAAGAGTTTTATTTTTCAGAAGGTAGTGGCAGAGAAAGAAGAAAAAGTATTTTCATAATAGGAAAATATACACAAATACAGAATGGCCAAAATCAGAGCCAATTATTCATCTTCAGCAGCTTGAGTCCTTTGAGCCTTGCTGCCATCAGCACATTCTCAGATGAAGAGCTTTTTGGCTAGTAGGACCCATAAAACACATAAGCCATAGCTCCCCAAGAGGCATAGTACCTTATGTCAAAGTACATGCTATGGTGGCAACCTATCTGTCACAACCAGGGACTTTTCATGTACACAGAAATTGTCTCCATCCCCTAGAATGCAATATGCCAAACAGTTGAGGGATTCATTTTGACTGCCAAGACATTACAGACCAAGCAAAAAAAAAAAAAAAAGAATCCAAACCAAGCAAACAGGACTACATCACCTACCACCATATAAATAACTTTTAATTTGGAACTTCATTGTCATGGCACATAGACCCAGAAGCAAAGAGAAGAAAAGGACTTGAGGCATTCAGCTGAGTGATACAAAAAGTGCAGGAAACAAAAAAATCTCAACTGTACAGAAGCAAATCAACCCCAGCTTGCTCAAGTTTACAAAAAGCCCAGGAGAGAAAAGGGACAGAATGAAGTCCCTGTAAATGAGAACAAAAAGATCTGGCTTTAAGGCTGGAATACTTGTCCTTCTAGTCATGGTTCAAAGTGTACAGCTCCGTAAGTTGTCAGACTCTTTGGAAGGCCTGTAAGTTTACTACAACAGGAGGATCCAACACACAATGTGCTTCGTGCAAAGTCTAATTGTTTCCTGGGCTGGAAGAGCGGGGAGACCAGCCCTGTTCTCTCCCAATACAAAATGCACAGCAGAGAACTTGACCATCCTTAGTCAGTCCCCCAGTAGATGCTATGGGAAGGACCTGCACATGTGCAACCTGTATGGAATAAAACACTACGACTTCAGTAAAAGAGAAGCCTGTGGGTCTCACCAGCAGGACCATCATCTCACCATTTCTGTATGACAGGAACACTAGGAAAACAATCAAACTTTGTTAATAGGAATACTTTCCAGCAGCGTATCAGCCTTGCTCGGATTACACCAGTGGTGTGACCCTGCACACAGCAACGGTGTGATGAAGACCATTCTTAGTGGCAGAGCAATCAGTTCTTGTTGTCATAATGAGGTTAGTCTAACTGCTAGATTAGGGTTGCCTAGCTTGTGAAGCCTGATTTGCAGCCGATCGGTGACTGTCATCCTGCACCTTAGAGCATTCCAGTCATCTCAAATCTCCGCTTCAGGGACAGGTTTAATTTCTCAGGCCATACAGCCAACACTCTGGCTGCAATCCAATTATACTAAATGGCTTCAGAAGTGTATCCAAAGACAATTTCACTTGCTAATCACTAAAAAAGTAGGCTAGCAGAGTGCTTCCCTTAACATGGGCTTCTTCTCTCCTCACAGACTTTGGTGAACATCTCCAGAAGGCCAAGGCATAAGGTCTCGCACGCATACTGATTCTGATTTACCACAGTCCAGTTGTTCTTCTATCATGATTTGACAGATACCTTGAAGAAGTATCCCCAGAAGGCTGAGCTACAAATCAGTCCTGACTGCAGGAAGGGGACCATGGCAATATATTCCATATTTTTTGGCAATCTATAAACGAAACAAGTTTCCTCCCAAGGGAGGACTACCACCCTCTTATTTTTTAGAACTGTAACTAACACCACAGAACTCTCTCTGATACTCTCAAGAATTCCCTCTGCTGCCCTACTACTGTTTAAAAAGTAACTCTTAAGACAGTTCCCTGAAAAAGGACAGGGATGAAGGAACTAAGTAGTTAAATATCAAAGAGAGTGTTACATATGTGATGGTGTCCACAATGTCTTGTGGTGTGACTTTGGGTGCCTGAGGTAGAGCTCCACAGGAACTGCATTTGATTCTTGACTCTCTACATCTGTCACCAGCACTACCACACTGACTGCTTTTGCCCTGCAGGTAGCTGAGACAACAGCACCCTATAGTGTGTTGCCAGTCAGTGGGAACCTCATGTTTTACTTTGGCAGCTTACAAGAATCACAGTAGAAAAAAAAAACGTGCAGAACTATGATCTGAACAGTCACCTGTTTTCTTTTGAGTGTCAAAGACTATTATGTCAATGTAGAGTCATCAAGACTTAAACTTTGCTCTCTGTATGAGCAGTTCCAAACTCTGGAATGGCAGGAGTCTCCTCGCAGTCTACCCCTTAGATCCGCACCAATTATCTAGCACAACTGTTCAAAACTGTTCAGCTCTTAGTGACTGGGAAATTATGTTGTCAGCTATAATGCGCCTTAGAATTGACAGATGGCCCGACGTCACATCTGAAGACAGGCTGAAGATATATGAGGTACACAATCTATTTTCACACTTTAGTTCCCTGAAAGTTAAGGCCATACGTGAAGCCTCACAGACTTCTCACCATTTACACATATCTTGAGAAGTAAGTATACCACCATAGAGCATTTTTCCTGGGAGATTCTCCTGGTAAGATTCTCAAGTAATAAAGCATATAGGATAGGATTATTCTCACTTTAGTTTTTCACTACTATCTCAGGTATATATGTGCTAAGCAATTCTACAGGCCTTCTAATAGACAAATTTATCTCACTCTAAGCTAAACTTCTAAAATAGGCCAAATGAATTGATATCGTTGCTTACTCACAGCAACATGAGCAAGATCTGCCATGTATTTTTTCTCTCAACCTTTCCCCCGTGAAGAAAGTATGAACAATGCAGTATTGCAGTGGATAGTTTTGGGGTGTATCAGAAAGAGCCCCTCTGCTTTCTGAAGCCTCAAACTGCATTTGCATAAAAATAATTGTATTGTCTCTTTTTTTCCTATTTTTAATTACTGATTCAGGAAGCATATCTGCACAAAGCTTAGAAAGATTCAGTGCAGAAAAACATAAAAATAGCCATACCAGTCAAGCAAATGTAACATTTCCAGCAAAAGAACATGTTAACACCATTCACCACACAGGGAAAAGAAAGTGATTCTATCTCCGGGAAGGAGCCAATAACCCCACTGTACTACTCGGCATAGAGATGACAACTCCAGCTAGCAGAAGCTGGGTGGCTGGATCTCAGTTTCTCTATCTAGCTATGCAGGTACAAGTATTTTGTTTGCCTTTTTTTTTTTTTTTCAAACAGCTTTTGGTTTTGCCAGTTTCAGATTCCGTGGTAGTTCATTTTTAATTTGCAACAACGGTATAGCTTTTATGTAGGCTGAATTAAAAGAGTTATAATGTTCAGGAAAAGTACAGTGTCTTGTTATTAAATGGGATCTAACTGTTGATCCTTACGTAAACGAACAGGAGCTTTGGGATTTGGCCTGGCGCTGGATCTGCAAGGCGCTAAGCGAAAGAACCAAAACAGCATTAACCATGGAAACTGTAGTAATAACTTGTAGTGGAAAAGCAATGTTAGCCTGGCAATTTTAAAGAAAGATAACATCAGAGAAGGAACTGCAGAAGGAGCCAAGGGAAAACAGCTTCATTCTAGATCAATCCCATTCAATGTTTTACAATACAATGTTTTACAATAACTCTTTCCATTAATTCACATCTGGGAGCACAGTAAAGTAAAAACTGTCTAGCTGTATGAAATCAAAGGTTTCCCTCATCGAGTATATAACTACAATTGTGGCAACAGCAGCTGTCTACAGAAAAGATAACAACAGGGCAACAATAGAGACTTCTCCAGTGGGTTTCCCAGACTTCAGCATCTTGGAGCTCAAGAACTTTCAGACAAGCAGCAATGTCTGTCTGACACAGTCCAGGGATTTTTATTCCATCAACTTTCCAATAAATTTGCAGACCTGTTTAAATCCTTTGGCAGAGCGTTCAAACTGAAACATGCAATAGGGAAACGAGCACTATCTACCCTTTCTGAACTTGCTGTCAGATACGTTTGATGCTCTGGTTCATACACTGAAAAGGAGAGTAAACTAAACAAATAAATCCCTATTAACCTTTCCTGTTCCACTCATGATTATATAGAGCACAGAATAGGACATACTTCATCTCAGTTGTTCCTTTTTCAAATTGAAGTCCACATTGTCACACCTGAACTGACAGATGCCCAGTGCTCTTGATCACTCTTGGCACTTTCCAATACCATTAGGTCCACTTTGAGATCGTGGGAACCAGAACCCTACACATCATTTACAATGCAGCACAATATGGTTTCACTAGTAATAGTGACACACTACGATGCTTCTGCTTTGTTCCCCATGCTCTTCCTAATCATTCCAAAATTCTACTTGTTTATTTGACTAGTGCTTAACAGTGAGTGTGTGTTTCCATTGCTCTGTTATTCCAATTCTGTAATTACCCAGTCAGTGTCTATGAAATACATAACGTCTGCTTTTTCTTCTTCATTTGCATCACTTTACTATTACTTTTCTGAGTTTTATTTGGCACTTTATGATTCGGTCCCTCAACATTGCAAAGTCCTTTGGACATCTTTGCAGCCTGCTCTCCATTTTTCTACCATATATAATTTGGCATCAGCAGCAAATATTGTTATTATGACCCATCTCTTTGGTAATGTTATATAACTACCTCCCGTTTTTAACATAACACAATTTGAGACAAAAACAGTAAGTAAAGCTAAAGGAAAATTTCATAATTCTATATCCTGTTAATCACAGATTTTAAACCTGGCAGTTGAGGTGAAGCTCTACTTCTTTCAGTACTTAGAAATCCCCATAATTACAAAATAAACAAAACCCTCTGCCATTTCTAAACTTTTGCATAGGTGTGAAAACACCATGTAAACCAAGAAAGTGCAATATTGAAATTCCAAGCTTCTCACAGCAACAGCTGCCTTTAAAAGGCGTGCTTGTTTATGGGACTGAAAGAACAGAAACTTGAACTATATGATGAAAAAGAACCTAAATTGACAGAATTAAGTGTTGAGATTTTAAATAGCAATGCTAAAGATACCATTGAAATTAAAAAAAAAAAAAGCCTAAAAACACAATGAGGTTCACTAACACTCTGACATAACGCACGCTTCCCGCGAGCCCGCCTACGCATCCATAGACACGGACATACCTTCTCGCCCGGGAGACCAGCAACACCATCCTGTCCTTTCGCACCCACTTCACCCTGCAAAACAAGTAATTCAGTGTGAAGTTCTAAAGACTTCTGAGGTTAACAACTACTCAGGTCATCTCTGATTCAACAGAAAAGCAACTCTACCCTGGTTTTGCCATGCTTAGTAATGCAACCACCGTGGAGGATGATGCTTTGTGTTTAATACTAAAACTAGACACAATAAATACATTTGAAAACACCTGTAACATCAACTAAGACCCTCATCTGACAAACACTTGCACATTTCCATAAATAGCAGGTCTGCTGACCTTAAGGGAATTCAAACCAAAACATTAAGTTTGCCTACTTATACCAAGAAGAGAACTTTCTTTAGCAAGTAGAAAACACCCCATTTTTTTTTTCTCTCAAAAAATGTTTTTTTGGGAGAAAGGGTTGCACAAAGAAGCAGAAGAGCCACACCTACACAAATAATTGGTTCCTACAATAGGTTGCAAACCTACATTTGGAGACCAAATCTAAAACTGCAAACCCAAAAGCTGCTGCTGAGGAGTCAGCGCCCAGGATCTCTAAACTCACGAAGTGCATAACATTTTAAAGAGCAGGATCTTGAAAACTTGTAATTGTGACAGTCAGCGTATGCAGAAACTTCTCATTAGTAGGCAAAGTTCATCAGTTTAGTGAATAAACTCATTCTGCTGTAGAAAATATCAGTTTCTCATGGTCTTCCCAAATGGGATTCAGACACGGTTGAAGCTGCAGTGAGTTCTTTTTCTTCTGTTACACACAGGACAGGGAATGTTTAACTCCACAGAAACACAGCAGAAAGCCTTTGTCTGGGCCACAGAAGGTACATCTCCTGTGCCCTCCAAAGCCCCTAAGTGCTCCCAGCCCGTACCCCAGCTTTCCCACTCTGCCGATGCCTGCCAGCAAACTGGTGCTCATGGGATCTAAAGGTGTTCCAAATTTCACAAGAGGAACACCAGGAACTGTACAAGTGACCGGCAGCCCAGCAGCCTGGTGTCCTTCCCGAGAGCAGGGAGACCAGGTTCCTACCGGGATAACTGTTCCTGCATTTTATGTGAGCACATCCCCATGTAAAATGCATAACCATTTCTTAAATTACAGTCTAAGTCCCTTCATCAGGTTTAAAGTGATTTTAATTAACATAGTTATGGTACAGGAACATCAACTAGAAATTGACCTAGAAGTCAGCATCAGAATACAAACACTACTGTAAAGTTTGTTTTTTTAAAAAAACCACACCAACCAACCAACCAAACAAAAACCCCGAAAACAAAAACTCCCACCAAAACCAAGGATCTGAAAGAGCTTCATAGACAAAACAGTGTAGTACGTTTATCTTTTCAGCGTAAAGGTAATACTCCTGTTCTGAAATGAAGTCATTAACTTTGCTGAAGTTAAGAAAGAAGCAGCAAGGTTGGCAAGAAGGAATACCTAACAACAGCATTTGCTATATTCCAGAACAGTCATTATAAAACATTTAATCCCTGCTAAAGGAAGGATTTACAATATATGCTTCTCCTCAGCATTCCCTCCAGGCTGGCACGCAGCAGCTGCTGACTCAGCACACTGTACTGCAGGGTGCCAACCTCTCCTCAGGTTCGGATTCTGAGCTCTGGGTGGGAGTCTCAGTTAAGTCCTGGAAATTCACTATTTTTGTCTCTAGCCTCAAGATATAGAGAAGAAAGAAAGAAAAACAAAGAAAAAAAAAAGACACACACCCCCCCACCACAGACCCAACCTCAAAATCAAAGTGCTGCAGGTCTCCTTGTTACCTTTTCCTAAAAGCAGGATGATGTGTCCTAATGTCTGTCCCCATAATTTTGAAGTAAGCTGTCATACCCTAGTACTCCTGTTGCTGCTTCTCCCCCCCATTTTAATTTTTTATCAAGTATTCACAGAAACCATCATAAAATAACTGCATGTGCACAGCCTGGCTCAACCCCCCCTTTTTATACCAGAGGAGCTAAGCAAACCAACCAAAATGCCTGACCCCCAGGTGCAGACCCCCATTCCAGCTGTAAGTTTACAGCACTGCTCAGAGGCAGCAATGTTCTAGAGCAGCGCACGTGCCACCTCCGATGTCCCTTTTGTTCCCATACTGGGAGGGTCCCGTCAGCTCTCTCTCAAAGGTAGCCCACAGTCCTGTGACCCCCCTGGTGTCACGAGAGAGAGAGAAGCAGCACTGGCCCCGGTGACCTTATCTCCTCACCCACGGACTGGCTCCTCGGCCACGCACGCTCTCTTCCCTTCTGCCACTTGCCAGGACTTTAATCGACCAGAACCGCTTTGTTACGCTCGGCAGTGTATTTTTACGTACTGTATAGTCTAAAATTACACAGCCTGCTCCGTGCCAGGAAGCCTTTAGCATATGAGACATCCTAGCCAGTTAGCCAAGGGATGTTTACATTTCCAGTTCCACTAACCGCAGACAGACTTCCCACCTTGAAGACGAGTCTACTGCGAATTAGACTGTGAAGTTATTCTTCTGTCTTGTAATTATGATTTCAATAAACACAGTCTGAGAGATTCTAGTCTTTTATGCTTTTATTCAATGAGTTTAAAGATCAGATACTATATGTTGTACAACTTATAATAGTATTCACACAGGCAGCACGACAGAGTAAAAAAGAAAAAACAATGGGCAAATTCATTTTTAAAAGGGGCTTTGCCCTTTTTTTTTTTTTTAATAATGGCATTTTCCTTTGATTCTGCAGAATTCTAAGTCCTTTACAAAAGTGAGCAAGCATCCTTTTCTCTTTCTTACACAGTAGATGCCAAAAGTATAAAATGAGATGAAAGAAGAGGGCTCCTGACTGTTTGGCCTCCATCTAACTCACCTCTTTTATGCCTTAACAAGAGTATTCTAGCACCTCATATACATGACAATTGAGCTTTATAAGTTTAAGTACCTAAATTAGTAAAAATTAGAATAAAGCAATCAGAATTGCTTAGAACCACCAAAGCCAAGAGGAATACACTTTTGTAGCCTGGTGCCCACTGGCAGCACGGGGCTGGCACTGGTCGGTTATGAGCTACACTCAGGGCAACAGCATTCCCAGGTAATGCTCTGAGTTTTAAGTCTACTTCTAGAATTTTCTATTAATAGTACCAGTGAAAATTCTTTTCAACTGAGCACAAGATGTTTACTGATTAAAAGATGTAAGCCATCGCATGTTTTTCAGAAGGTGGTCTCTTGCAAACAATAGGATGGCCACTATATTTTTGACAATGTTTATTTTGGTAAAGTCATAAGAAAGGCTGGAAATTCAACAGGCTGGAATGAAAACAAAACAAAAGAAGCTTCTGCCAACTTTCCATAAAGCCAAGCCAAACGTTTCTTAAAAAGCGACTGCAGACAGCAACCACGCTTCTTCTGAATGAAACCTGCCACCCTTCTATCTGAAGTGGAACCAGTTTTGCTCATCTGAGTAACCCACAGCAGTTTTCAAAATACCGTTTAAACAAAATAAGTTTCAGTTTTATAAGATTTGATGAAGTACGTTTGCTTTCTCAGTTTTCCTCTCTGCATAATTATGTGTGTCAATAGCATCAGAAATGTCCAGGTAAGAAAAATGTGTATTATTATCAAGCAAGAAATAGCAGCACACTCTGAACTGAGTTGCTCCCAGCAGACAGGGTGCTGGCAGGGCTTCCAAAAGTGATAAAGTGGAAAGTGAAAGAGATAATGTAGAGAGCTCAACCTTTATACCAGATCCCTCATCTGTATGATTAATGTCAGAGGCAGTCCCTGTAAGAAATTCTGCAAGCTAAAATTTAAAACTTCGATGTACAGACAGGTAAACAGTTCTCATGATTGTCATGAGAAAATGGTGATAGAAGTATTTATACCTGGGGAAAAAAAAAACAACTTCATTGGGGACTTTTAGTTGATAAATAGAATACATTCAAATGTGGAGAATTTGCCAGGGGTGAGAAAGAAAAGTCATTGCAAGTGGCATCACTCCAGGGAGGGCAGTGACACCCCCCAACTCTCTGAGCAGGTCAGTGCTGAGGACTCTCTGCCATCATCTCCATTCCCCCTTGAAGAGCACTTAAACTGCCGTTCTTAGGACTGAGATGAATACTGGAAGGGTGGATAAGGTGGCATAGAAAAGAGGTATATACTTAAGACTTTTTTTTTTTTTTTTTTAAAAAGAAAGCAAGTTAAACTATTAAATGGTTAAAACATCAACTCAAACTACCAATAATTTCTCAGCTCCACAGGTGTGGAATGTTCCCTTTGGCCCATTGTAAGATTTTAGTCTACCATGTACACTGGCAATTCCTGACTTTAACATCATTGACAGCTAGCTGTACTTTGCCCAATTTTTTTTCCTGTTTCATGCATTCCAGCTTCTAGGTCCCTATCAATAACCTCTGTAACAAAAATCAAACCAAAGGAACCATTCTCCAGGCTGCACAGCATGATAGATATGCTTTAGGTAGAATCAGGTGGACCTGGGCTATAAGAGGAACGAGAGAGAAGAAGGAAAGGCAGACCAGCCAGGAAAGCAGGCAGAAAGAGCAGTCAAACACCTCATTTCTTCTCCACATGTTCTTTTTTCTTACAGCTCTATTACAAATACTTTCCTAGTGAAACAATATATTGCATAAACCTATCTCTACCAATCCTAAAATAGCCTTTTGAACATCTTTTTCCTTAAGTAAAATTTAAATTAATGGAGCTTACTTGAATAGCAATAAATTCCTCCATGGTGTGCATCAATAACTGCTTTAATGTTTGAAAGCTCTCAACCTCTGGCTATTTGCTCCCTGCTGTACTTACAGCATTAACCACTGACCCGCTAGCACAGCTTGGGGTGGTTTAATATTGTATCAAAATAGTTAATTCTTTTTGGATTTCAATTTAAAATCTTTCATGGGCACTAAGTTTGCTTAAAAGAAAAATAACAAAGATAACATACAATTGCTTTTCTAGCCCCTTAAAGAGGGAAGATTAGGTTGTACGTTCAGTGTGTACATAGTAATTCCAATTACTACAATCCATACTCTGTCTCTCTGAATACTTTCTACACATTGAGGACCTTCACATCATGATCAAGAGACATTTGCCAATGAGTCCAGGTAGTTATATACCATGGTGAAGTAGCAGAATTT
The DNA here is from genome assembly GCA_026546715.1 of Gallinago undulata. NCBI lineage: Eukaryota > Metazoa > Chordata > Aves > Charadriiformes > Scolopacidae > Gallinago > Gallinago undulata. The sequence continues at coordinate 87,154,745 of JAOTQQ010000023.1, forward strand.
GCTTCCAAAACAGGAAACAAATCACAGTTTCTCACTCAGCTCAGCAGAATAGGAAACTGAGCTCTACAGAAGAGATATCAAAACGTGTTAAATCACAGGACACTTCCACCTGACTTCTGACCACTTGAACCTTGTGAAATTCAGGGTGTAACACAGGGTACCATCCAGGGATAGCCTGTCCTGGACCCCTGACTGCTGCTGCCTCAGCTTCATCCAGTGGGAAGGAGCTCCCAGACAGCCCAAGAAGTGTGTTTCCTGGGCAGAGATCAGTGAGCGGCCGCTGTGTTTGGCCTCAGAGGCAACAGAGAACCAGGTGGCAGTTGTAATTCTTCAGACATTAAAGAACAGGAGGTTGTCCCTTGCTGCAGGAGCTGATCTCCCAGCAAATAAAATCCCGCAGAGCAAACACCCCCAGATCCAAGCTTGCACAGGAAAGAAAAGGGACAAGGACTACTGCCCCTGAGGCAGTTTTTGTTATGTATTAAGGGGTGTATGGTATCAAACTGGATAGTCCAGTCATTCAAGAAGGAAGACAGTCTTGAAACTGAGCGGCTTCTTCGCCCCCAGTGCACCAGAGATAATACTTCTATTGTTAAGTGAAGACCTGTCCTCGTAATGTCCTCATGAAACCACAATGGAAGGCCAGGCCTAGAAATGAGAAGGTCATTCACACAAATAGAATCACTTTGATCAGTGGTGCTCCTGTACATTCAGACAGACAGAGATGCATCAATATTTGCATGAATGCCTGTTCCAGTGACAATGAGGCACTTGAGCCATTTGGGCCCACAACGCAGTTTGGCTCAGAGCTGCTCAGAGGTACCAACGTGAGCCAAGAGTCCAGGGCTGCCAAGAGTACCACCAAGTCTACAGAAACGCAGTGGAAACAGGCTAGTGATTAAATTCAAAATGCCTTAAAAATGGCTAATCAGGTATCACGCTTTGTTCTGGTGATAGTTTACTTATTCCTGACCCGGAAAAACAGTCTGACATTAGGTGACAACTACTTTAGACTGAAGAGAAGGGTAATTCTGAGGGGCTTGAATACAGTCTGATGCCAATTTCTGTATGTAGAAACTTCCTTGTCAGCCCCACAGCAACAAAAAGACATGTAAATTCAGTCATACAATCAATTACAGTGGACAGGAAGTTGGAATTGGACAATGTAAAATAAAAGGATAAAGAATGTTGTGCTGAACAAGAGATAATATCAAAGGATTCAGAAATTTCCTAGGAAAGAAGCTAAAAAATTAACATTAACTTGTGTTCATCTGAATGCTGCCATGGCAAGGATATTTAAATATAAATAGTTGGATGCTAAAAATAATAAGATTTAGAAGAAAACAATAAAACAAGGAGCTGTTCACAAAGTGGGAAACACAGGCTGAAGAACCATCAGAACTTAGAAGATCCTAGAAGATCTAAGAAGAACTTGGAGAAATCCTGGTTTTTGTGACTGGCCAGCTGAAGTCATTAAGAAGCTGTCCATTTAACGTATAACACATTACAAACCATCAACCACAATCTCTTTTACTCTCCTTTCCATAATCTGCCAATAAATCACGTGTCCTGCATGTCTGGAATGGTCTGGGGTCCTGCTCCATTTCCACCTCTAATTATTGACATAACAAGGCCAGCGTGGAGAGCAAGTGTCACTGCCTCAGAGAGCTGTGCCATTCTCCTCCGCCAGGCTGGGCACTATTCAAGGCAGAATTCATTTGCTCCCAAAGGTTCAACGGTGAGACCATCCTTTTAATTACAGCAAAAAGTAATGTGTCCTCCTCCCACCCCCCCAACAAAAACTAAAAAAAACCCCACCCCAAAGCCAGGAGGTAGCAAGTACCGGTCAGCTATAAGGAAGGTGCAAATTAAGCCCCTTTCTGGCTGTTTGTTCTACTACCTCTGATTTTAACCTGCAGATCCGTTGAATTTTGTGAACTGACATTCACAAATGTCAATTTGCTGTCGTTAGGCTAGGCTGCCGCATGCACAGAGTCCTGCTCAGGCTCTAAATACTCCATACAGTATCAGAGAGGCTGGTAATAAACACATCAAATTTGAACTTACAGTAGGCCACTACCAAAAAAATTATCTATTTGTATAAATCTGGAAAGATTTGTTTTTCATGAATCTTAAGCTTAACAATTTTCAGTTTTACAACTAAACCAGAAATTTTGTACTTAGTATACTATTACCAACCACGTCACACACAGCCTCGTGCCATTTGCTATCAGCGAGGCACAGAAGTTGAGAGTTCCTTGAGTTTTGGGTGGTTTTTGAATCAATGCAACGTGGGGGTTGGTGTTTTTGTAAAACAAGAGAACAGAACTGGAGGTGACCATGGGCACCCACATGCTTCATTTAGAGCTACTATGATTAGCATAGTAGGTATTGCCAATTGGCTGTGATATGGAATGGGAAAAAAAATAAGACTTCTGAAGTCTCCTTTCGCATCCTAATAGCAGTGATAGTTTAAATGGATCATGTCAGGAGCAGAAGAGCAGTTTCCCAAATAAATGCCAGGAGGCTCCCCATGTGGTCAGCACAGGCTAACCTCAACACTGACAATTTTTTATATGCTCAGACCTAGGATCAGCAAAAATTCATGACTGAATTTGGAAAATGCCAGCAATCCTGCTGGGTTCAGCTGGGCTTTAGAAACTAATGGGACTGATTATTAATTATTTTTTTTTTTCTACTGAGAGAGAAAAGACAGAGCTAGTATCAAAAGTAAGATATATATTGGAAGGGTGGGGGTAGGGTGGGGTGGAGGGTGGGGGTGAGGAGGAAGACACTGTCAAGGCATTTACTTAATTTCATCCAACTGTGAGGATAAACCCTCTCCAAACTGGACCCATTCCAGCCAGGTACCGAGTCCCAGGAGCAGTGCTGGCTGTTTTCACAAACTATTTCAGATCATGTATTAAACACTGTGTTGTGAGGGAGGACACTGGGTTAGGACACCTTCATCCTGACCTCTGGATTAGGACGTTCCAGGTGTCTTCCTCTCACACTGCATTCCCTGAACTCAGAATTCCTATCTACTGTCTTTCTGGCTGATTTGTAATACTAGCACAAGAAAAACACATTCCCAGAGATCTCCCAATCCAGCATCCTCCAACCAAGCTGAGGCAGTGGACCGTGAAGGGAAAATAGCTGATATGCTGACCTTTAGAATTAGGAACCCCCCAAGCTAAATGGCACAGGAATGTCACAGGGAGCATTACAGAAGAAAAACACAGAACAGCCCCGAGGAAAGGGCCTGTCCTAGGGGCTTGCCAAGGATAGATCCCTCCATCTTCCAAACAAGAAAGTTTCAGCTAAGAGGGATGTCGAGGTCAGCGCTGAGGTCACCCAAGTGAGCTCACCCCCTCCTCCTGATGCCTGCGAGGATGAACCCCCAGCAGGGGCTTCTGTCCAAAGCCGTGACGTACCCACGTGATGGGGGAAATCCTCGTCACGGACACACACGACTTCTCTTTATTCGGATAAGGGGAGCAGGCAATTGGACGTGCTGACAGGTCGGGTAGGCAGGTAAAATGTTCTCCATGGAGTCGATGGGGGGACCCCAAAATGCCAGGACCCCTGCCGGCTGCCTGGCAGGGCAGAACCAGAGACTGACTGATAAAGGATTTAACCTGTGTACAGTGAGATTCCTTTCAGGAATAGCAGAATCCATAACAATTCTATTTAAGAAAGATAAGCCAAAGATAAAGATTTGAAAGAGTAAATTAAATTGATATTTTACCTTTTCACCTTTTTCTCCTTTCTGTCCTGGCAAACCACCCACTCCTGGCAATCCTGCTTCCCCCTGATTTTAAAAGAAATCAAAAATCAACAAAGGAGCAGATCCAAAATATGTGTTTGTTTTGGTTTCCTTGTTTTTATCACAAAAGCCTAACAAAGCAAACGACTCAGAATAAATATAGTGTGACATCCAGGAGAAGGATTTTAAAAAAAGCACCATTATGTAGAAAGTAATTTATTCTCAAGTAAAAATATTTACACTAAATATAATGCCTGAACATAATTCTCAGTTTTACCATGGACGTTTTATGGGTGTCTGTTCAAACAACTAATCCTTCCAGATCTCTGCAACTCTTAACTTTGAATTAAATAAATCTACAATGTGCTGTTTCTTAACTGGGAAATATAATGTAAGTACATCACAACACTACAAACCAGTAAGATATTTTTCATAACTACAAAAAAAATATCAAAAAACAACCTTTTTTTTTCTAATACTTAGCGGCATGATGCACTAAAAAGCAACAGGAAAAGCTCCTACTTTATTTGGAAAGCAGTGGCATCTCTCTCTAGAGTCCTGCTGCGTTCCTGGCAGTGTGTATATTTTGCTGGTACGAACAGTAACCGGTGTTGAAGTTGTAGCAAGTAACCTCTCCTCACGTGGGCACTAAAAGAAAAAGAAGATTTCTGGATTTTTGGTCCCCTTTGATTAATTATCTAAATACCATCCACACACTATTTTGAAGTTAATTTCTGTTTTAACAATCCTGTACACATCATATTACGGGGAAGTCACAACAATTGCCAAACGGAAGAAAAAGTTGTAGTAAAATGACGTCTAGACACTGTGGTCCTCTGTACCAAAAGCAGTGCCCGTTAAAACTGATCTGACTGTCCCACTTATTTCTTCTAAAAGAGTCAGACAGAGGAATGAAGTCTCCCAAAATAAAAGCATCGAAGAATAAAATACCCAGAAAGGAAAAAAAAAAAAG
>JAOTQQ010000023.1:87159583-87196488 GCA_026546715.1 Gallinago undulata
AAAAAAAAAAAATCCCCCCCCCCCCCCAAACAAAGGCACTTTGAGTCTCATCCTGACCTCCACCCCTTGCCCCAAAATGCAAAATGTCACAGTGAGTGTGAGGAAAATTCTGTCAATTTTTGGTAATGAAATACTTTGGGCGTGCACACTTTAGAAACACACAAAAAGCCCTGAAGCCAATATTCACCTGTCTATAGCTCGTGAGAGCTGAGCCAACTACAGGACAAGCCAACAGAGCCTGATAGATTTCAGCAGCTCTCATTAAGATGTAACGAGGTCTCCTGCAAACCTTCTGTCAAAGGAATGCCCATGTGGATTTGCAGCTTAGCGTAGAAATTTGTGTCCAAGGATAAATTAGTTCCCTTACATTACTGAAAATGTAGCCCTTATAGTTACTAAGGAATTCATGAAAAAATAAATCTGCAAATATAATCCTAGTTTCAACATGAAAACCATTAACAAGTAGTCCATTTTTTAAGTCTTCAACATAAGACCTAGAAATGAAACTGACGGTGCATTTAGCTATATAGTTGAATGAATTTTTAAGGTGCTATTAATAAAGCCTATTCTTGATCTTTTTGTGTTCATATGTAATTAAGGTTTGTTTTGGCTTTATTTTTTTTTGCTACTGTATCATAACTGCTATTATTGTATATATTTATGTTTATTGTATATATTTTATATACATATATATGTATATCTTTTATATAAATATATATTGTATATATATTTATTGTATATATATTATAATATATTATATCTATTTATATTATATTTATAACATAAATTGTATTTCCATGCACAAAGTGAAACATACAGAAAAAATCCATTAATTTCACTTAACCACGAGCTTATATATTCAAGGGATAGCCTGCACTATCATCAGGAATATATTTTGAAATATATTGGAATAAAAAGCTATTCTTTAAAATTTAAAATTTCCCTTGATAAATTAGATTCAGCCTCTTCTATGCTTCTGAGCACCTATCAGTTGTCGGATCCCACAAAGTCTTCTGCTTCTCTGTTTTTGTGCAGCTTTGTCCAGGTGCCATCTCTGTGTAGCTGGAATCAATGAGTCCTGCACGCTCTGCAGGCTGGCTGGTGATGCTGCTGCCTGCCTTCTCAGACGAGCCTGCTCTTAACTACTCATAACTAGTAGACCAGTATTTTAACATGTTTTCTTTTTGAGTTCGTTCTTTTTTACTTTTTTCCCTCCAAATAGGCTTGATTCAGCAAAACAATCATATCCACAACTTCAAACATTTCTATAGTTCTTGTGTCTTCCAGTTTATACCGATCCTGTCTCTCAAAAGGGAGAAAAGAACCCTTTAAACTAAATCAATGTCTTCCCTTATCTTAAACAATATATACATCTCATCATTACAAAGAATAAAGTATTTGACAATTATGAAACATCCCTTCTTCCACATTAGAATACTGAAATGAGGGAAACACCCTAAACACCTTGCTATTTTTCTTCCCTTCCGCTGTCGGGCAGACTCTTTCACGGGCTACCTTTATCAGCTGTAATACCTCACTAAATCCAACTGTTACTAAAACAGCTTCTGTTCTTTGAAGCCATCCTCGGGTCATCGCAGTGATTTGTCTCCTACTCGCTGAGACTTCCTCAGTTACTAATTAGATATGAATCAACATTAAGACATGCATTTTAAAAGCACTACCTGCACCCAGTGCCTTTTGCTGAAGCTCCACTGTGTCATTTAGGTAGGCAGCAAGAAACAACAACCCGTGACTCCAGAATGGGATTCATTTTTAGGAGGTAGTTAACACTTCTATGGAAATTTCTTTGCAACTCTTTAATAAGAAATAATTAAGCAATTTCTTTTGTAGTAACATTTGCATTTTAACAAATACCTTACCAGGTCTGCAGATATTTCACAGCACGTATCTTCTGTTGCAAGTTTTGGATTACAATAAACGGTTATGTGGTGGAGTTCAATCTAATAAGAAATACAAAGGAGATTAATATGAAATGTGAAAGATAATGTGCTACAACATGCATATTCTTATCTTGGCTTAATAAGCTTTCTCTGAAACAATGCACATTTCTGAAAAGCTGGAAAAAGAGACAAAGCCAAAACAATTACACAGCTCCTCACTTAAGGAACAAATTATGCAGTCTATTACTTTGATGTAAATCACATCTTAGATTTAATTTATCTTCATGCAAATTGCATCCCTCTGTACTGCTCTTGCTGTGCTGCAGAGGCATTTCAGCCCTCTGACCTCCTCTGCAAACCTTTTCAGGAAGGTGATTTTCTCCTGCAGTGAACTAGAGCCAAGGTTTGATAATCTCTGTCTCGTACACACCTTCTACTGCATTGGACAAACCTTTGCCTGGACCTGGCCACTAAATCACCCGAAGAGCAAAAATCACAAATTCTGTACATAAAGCTTCTGTTTCAGAGATTTTGGGTGGGTTGGTGAGATGAACAGCATCTAATTTTAGCTAGCTAATCTTGCCTTTCTATGCCTCTCTCTGCATCTCTCTCTTATCCTCTTATTCTCTCTCCCCCTTGGTATTGAGGAGAGAGACTCTCGGCACAGGATCTGCTCTGCTGCCATCCTCAGCTTTATGCCCGTAATGTTTGGCTGCAAATGTGGAAATCCCAGTTGGCAACTTCAGAATCACCCAGCCTGCGCCATGCAACCAACACAAAACAAAAAGAATCTTCTCCTTCTCCTGCCTGCTACCTGGCAATGAGGGGACGGTACATACAGTTCAAATAAAGTTGAAGTCGGTCTTAGAAAACAAAATGAACCGGGAGTTTAGCCCCCTGAAACAAGAGCTGTGAGCCTGGGCCGAGGGGTTCAGCGTCCCACAAGGCTGGTCCTCCCACAGCACCAGCTTGCAGTGACAATGTGCTATTGTCACCTGGAACTACACGGTCCGTCTGTCATACAGCGGAAACTTTCCGACGGTCACTATAAACTCCGAGTCAGAGCTTCAACCCGGTAACTGGGTGTCAGCAAACTTAACCCAAACGGACATTTTCTGGAGCTTTCACATGACTTGCCGTGAGCTCTCTGCACGGGGAAACAGAGGAGAGCATCTCTGGGACAAAACACAGCCCAGAATATTACGGGGTTGCCTTGGGTAATTCTTGCACCAAAGGCTGCAGGAAAACACACCTCCAGCCCCTTCCTAATCCCTGCCGTTGGGAGGAGGGAGCGACAGGGACAACGTGCTGCCCTGTTTCTGCAGAGCTGAATGACCCTGGAACGTGATGCAAGCTTGACACAGAGGTAATCCTTAATTTTCCTGTGTCCCCCCTTTACCACAGGGAGACAAATTGTAACAGACGACTGATACAAACTTAGAAATAGCTCATAAAAATTGAAAGAAAAAAAATTACCACTGGAAGCAGAAAAATAAACTGAAATGAGGACCAAGTTATTTTAGTTACTTTGGTAACAGAAGGTTTGCCTTGGCAGATGCTACAGCAGTGAATATATTTTAGAGAAAAAGACTTAAGTATTTCAAATTAAAAAAGAAGACACACTCAAAATTAATAACCGGTTTTGAAACTTTTATCTTATGGTGTTAGTAAAAGCATGGCTAAAACATGATTTCAAGTTATCTGGTCATCCTTTCAAACTACTCACGTCTACTGGCTTATCATCTGCAGCGCGTGAAGCGATCAGAGTCCTTCCCTGCAAGTCAATGGTGAATTTCTCATCAGTCTGCTTTCTCTCAATTAAATTACAATCCAAATAGAGGGAAATGATTCCTGACTGCACGCTAATACCAAGCTTATGCCACTGCCGATCAAACAAGGGATAAACTTCTCGACTCTTAAAAGTGTAGTGCAGTATATTTCCCTGAGCAGATTTGGTCATATACTCCACAACTTTTTTTGTACCATCCAGAAGGACAGAGATCTGAAAGCAAAATAAAACGAAAGAAGTGGTCATCTTAGAGTATAAGAATTAAACACATATGGAAACTATAAACTATATATAATAAAAATACTTTAACTACATAGATTGGGCAGGAATTATGTTATGAAGCATTCTTTTGTGCAACTTTTAAAAATACATATAACATGCCTTCCTATCCTAGATCACAATCTTAACACATTTTGTTAAATTTCTGTCACTCCTATTATAAATCATCAATGATTTCAAAGCAGTCTGTCCATTCCATTCAAATTGTAGCTAAATCCAGTGGTGAAACATCCACCAGGTTATATTTGCTATATCATAGAGTAAAAAAAAAAGAACTGTAATGAAAAAATAAAATCAAAGAGAAGTCTAACCTCAGGTGTGTCATACTGATTTAAAACTTGCCATATGTACCAACGCTCCTTCTTGGTATTGCGCCGCACACGGAACGTAGCAACCAGAGAGTATTCTTCAGGAAGGCCGTTGGGAAATACTTGACTACAATAGGAGAGAGAGTAGGGAAAAAAAAAAGATTTTTTGTTATTCTTATACAGATAAACACTGCTTAAACAGAATGAACAGAAATAATACCTGGGGAAAACAAGGAGCCAAATACCCACTAATACAAACTCACGGGCTCCAGTGTTCAGAAGTGCCTCTTCTCAAAAGTAAAATTAGTCTATTTATAAAAATAAATGGCTGAAGATTTTGCAACTAAATATTTTATTCTAACTTTTTTAAAGTCTGTGATTACTGTAAATAGGAGTCTTAAAAGAAGCGCTGCAAAGTGAATGCCACACATAAACGTATTTTAAAATTCTGGTTTTCCCAGTTTATGGCTTGGGCTACTGGAACAAGTTTCCCAGAGGATTTGTGGAATAATCCCCAACCTTGGAGACTTTCAATACTCAGCTGGACAGGGCTCAAAATAACCTGATCTAACTTTGAAGTTGGCTTTCGTTTGAGCAGGGTTTTTCATCCAGTGACTTCCATGGGCAATGACTTGGACATCTTGAGTATCAGAACAGCTGAACTTCAACAGGCTTGAACAAAAATTAGGAATGTGGTTCTGAATGAATGACCTGCTGCTGTTTGATTTTATTATTCCTTTCTTACCTTAGAGATGTCAACACCTTTAAGAAAAGTCAGATCTACTACCTGTGTCACAGAACGCAACACAACATGAACTATTTGAAAAGTTTATAGAAAGTTTCAGAGAAAATGAAATTACTTCGTAACTCCACTCAAATCATTAAATATATACTAATTCTGTACTAAACAAATTAGGATGGTACGATCAACATTTTTTCCTTTTGAAGCTTCTGCATTTCAGACTGTTTCTTTTCCAAGACAGAAGTGAGACAAATGAAAAGCACAGATGCCAGCAGCACACAACCCATGGGCAGCTGAAGCGCTACCATCGCTGGTCACTGCAAACCACCAGGATTGCCCAAGGAGCTGCACTGCAACAGAGCAGGGCCAACGGGAGGGCCACAAACAGCAGAACAATTCCCTCCGCTTTCATGTTAAGTAAATAGTTTCTAAAAAACTACCAATGGCATTATAATTACACAGCTATGTGCTAGAAAGGCTTTATTAAACAAACAAACAAACAAAAAACTCCCCCAAACCAACCAAACCACACCTATAACCAAACCAAAACAAAGGAAAAAAAAAATAAAAGAGGAAAGCACCATATGACAAGACAATAACCCCACAGCCCTTCTGGAAATTAGCACACTTCAGTTAACTTAGGATCTCAGGAAAAATGCCTTCTGTGTAGAGAATGCTACTCTAAATCCTGCCAAACAGCTTCTTCACGGACTAACACCTATTTAAGTCCCTTATATGGGACCCACACTTCTCTCGCTGATTTCCCACAGCTCATTCCTCTTTTATCCCTGGACCAAACTGTTATCCCACACTGTTAGTGAACACACATGCTCTGCTGTACAGCTATAGATGTTTAAATGTCAAAAGGCAAGGGAAAAGTAAATAGGCTTTGAAAGACTTAGATCCAGATCCAGATTTCACACTACTCCCTATTTTAATTAAAGCATAAAAAATATGCTTATGATTTATAAAGAGAATAAATACATTGGGGCATCAGTAACATAGAGCAGCAAACTATCTGTGTGACCAGCCCTATGGTTTCAGCACCCCAACCGAGCAGAGGACACGGCCTCTCAGGGCTACGGGGCTGGACACCTGGCTGTGGGAGCATCCGACCTGCTCTCCAAACTCCATTAAAGTGCAAAGGGCAGACAGCTGTGGGAGTGAAACATCAGAAGCCTTCATCGAACGAAAGGAGGGGAAAACCTGATTGGTGTGCTGAGTCCATAAAACAAACAGAAGTAGGTTCTGGACACGGCAGGTAGACATCGAGCATTTTTTCTTCCCCCCCACCCCCCCACTGCTGCTTGTTACTGTAAGCCTCGTTGACACTTCAAGAGCTATCTAAACAAATGAAAGTATTAGTTTTCTAAAATTTTCTTTCTTTCAGATTTTTCTCAGAAAAGTTTGATTGTGTGTGAGTGCAGGTGATGTAAGATTATCTTCCTTAACTGATTATCAAACGATTTGGGAAACAGTACAAGGGTCAAGATATGGGCCAGCATTGTGAAAAGGGGCAGGAGTTCACCCAAATTCTCTTACCTGTGAGCTGACAATCCAAACCAGATGACTCCTGCAACCTTTAAGCCTATTTAAAAGATCCCCTCTCTTTCTTCTACACTGAAAGCGTTTGTGACTGCTGTGGTTTGTGTTGAATTCAGTGCTGTCCAAGCTTATTATGTGTGTTTTAAGCACAGTCCATGGCTTAGGCACCTCTGGGGGCATGGGCAGAATTCAGGCATCTCTACACACATCCCCGGGTCACAGGGAAACGTGGGTGGGAGTTACCTGCCTCCTGCTTAAGGCACAGTGCTCCTGAGCTTCCCAGCTTGGAGCTTCCCTGGAACACATGCCCAGCTGCCAGGGGAAATCTGTTGTCCAAAATTATTCATTTCAGGTGCCACCAGGGGTTAGGTGGTGCTTTGCAGTAGGTGATTTGAATCATTCTCTGAGTCTCAGGTGCCCAAAGTCTAACTAATTTATATTTTAGGTGGAATTTAGACAGTTGGATTTTTTCTCTCTGTCCGCGTTGTCAGTAGTACACAATAAAAAAAGAAAGCTGATGAATGGAGCACTGTGTTCTCGAAGCGAAGCACACCCTTGGTGGAAACTGCTGCAAACAATAGCAGGAATCGAAGCACATGAACTGAACACACAGGCTTGGATTTCCAGCACCCTCGCCTGCTGGGCTGAGGTGGACTGTCAGTTATAGAGGCCCCAGTCTGCAGATTAAGGAGACAAAAGATAACAAGCAGGGAGATCTCTAGCAATGCAAGGCTTTAGGCGTATAGGTCACAAACCCAGACATTCAGGTATCTATCTCTTAATGTTCCACAGGGTGAAGCATCAGTCAGATGTATGCAGAATGTTAATAAATATACACTGCTGTTCCTACTACAACTACGTGCCACTCTATCAAAGCATATGCATACTCAGAGTTGCAAAGTTCCATTCTCCTCTTTTTTACTGGATTAAATGTAGCCATAATTTTTCCTAAAAACAGGTGCTGGAGCCCCAGCACAGCAGAGGCTGTACGCTATGAGCTCGCTAGCAAAGCAGTCACAGGAACTGGGCATGAACTTTACAACTGTATCTGTACAAACCTTGGGCTGTTTGTAATGAGAGACTGATATTTTCAAAATATTTGCTTATTCATTTGTTTCCTTAAAAGTTCTGAAAATTTCTGAAATGCAGATAGCAGCTGGTTCTCCTGGTGCTACCATGCTAAAAGAAGTAATTACAAATGAATTAACTGTGTATTCACTGTGCTATAAACAGTTTTAGTTCTATCTTTGTAAAGTAGCATTGAGTTACCCCTATCAAATTTAGTAAGGCAATCCTTTATTTACCTTTTGTTTTCATTTTTTTTAAAAAAGCACTAATGGAAAAGCACCATCTATTTTTAAATCTTATGAACTCTAATTGTTCCATATCATCTGAGAATACACTGCAGCGTATGATAAACTTCCGTATTTACAAGTATCAATGAAGCCTCCAGGTCGCTGAATGTCTTCCAAGAAGGGACAGATGAGCCAACTTACATTTCCTGAGGGTGAAGTGAGAGAAGTTTAGAGTTTATGGCAAGACATATCTTTTCCAGCTGACATATACCATTACCTGATATATGTCACTTGTAATATGACAATGTTACAGTAATTTGGTGACCAAAGCTTAAGGAGTTAGTTTAAACAACTGTCCTACAGCGGGTAATGATTTATTCAGCGCTATGTTGGCAGAGGCACCAAAATCTTAACCTTTTCATGTTTGTTAAGGGATTTAACCCGAGATCCATCGTGAATAAAAAAGTAAAGCTCGGGTGACAAAGTATAAAAAAATCTCCACATTATTCTCAACGTTTCTACATCAAATTACTATATTTTTGATTCTTGGTTTATGCCTAACTTGACTGGTACAAGAAGAGAAGGGGAAATAGCTAACTAGAACAATTTACCAATCTCTGCCTAGAAAGGGTATTTTAAAGTCTTTTAAAATAATAGTTAAGAACAGCTGTTTGTTACCCAGAATAAGAAATAACTTCCTTCCCATCCATCTTCCTCAAATCACATTAAGATGCACCACACAGTTTCATGTTACGTTAGGCTTCAAGTTGTTTTCATATGACACATTATATGATGCAACTCGAGGGAAACTATTCAGATGGCTTAAGAGTTATTAATTACTTAGGGAAAGCTCAACCCACTCAGAAAATGTACCACTGAAAGCAAAGCTGCAAATTACTTTACCATTGAGAAATGGGATTTACTTAATATTTCATATACTCCAGCATGCCTCTGCTTTCCTTTACAGAACCAGCACAGATTAGCTGTCACTTTTAATATACAGGTGGTTTAGAAATTTTTTTGGTGAAAGTCAATGTTGTTGCTATCAAAATTTTAAACGGCATTTAAAAAAAAATAAAGAAAAAAAAAAAAAGACTGATTTGCAAGAGAAATAGAAATACCAAAGCTGTTGTGCCTGTGCAGAGTACTTTTCCCTTTGGGTTTCCAGCAGTATTCTGTATCCTTATTTACAGGAATTATTGGTGAACTCTTGCTCCTAATGAAGTCAAAGGTCAGTCTTCCATTGATTTTTTCAAGAGGTCAGGCTAACAAAACTACTTCTCCTTTCCAAGCTTGGCCAATTTCTGTGCATTTTAACTTTTCCAAAAAAATAATCAGGCAGCAGCAATAAGAACAGACTTAAAAGCAGTAACATATAATAACGGACACTGGCAATGCAACAATTTTTCTTCTCATTTTTTCTAAGGCAGAATTCTGCAGCCTGAAAAAGTTTTTGAGAAAATTCAGGTTAACATTTAGGCTTCTGGAGTCTTATCTTGCAGAGGAAAAATTTCAGGACTTCTGATACAGTTATATACATGCCTTACTCAGCTCGGGTATTTTTTTATTTTATTTTTTTTTTATGAATCAAATAGGTCTCAGAGCAATCAGTGAACTTTCCTTGTATCCAGGAAATAAAAATAATCCTAGCAAAGACCAAAGGCTACCAAAAGCAAGAATGTGTGATCTGGACACAGAGTCATCCACTGTTTCCCTCCCTGTTTTAATAATGAATATTTTTAAAAATATAAAAAGATGACAAAACACGTTCAGAGAGTAGGAAGAGTATCACATTATAAAGTACGATGTTCAAGCAGCACGTTTCCCCTTCCAAAATATCACACCTCACCCCAAATGCTGCACAGTCAATTAATCTGACCTAATCAGTGGTAAGCATCTTCCCGTGTCTCTGCATGTGCCGAGGGTGGCAAAGGACAGCCCCACCGCCTGTGAGCGCTGCGAAGGAACAGGGCTCAGGAAAGGGGAGCAAGCCGGAGCCTGACCACCTCAGCAAGATAAAATTCTACTTAATCTCCCACTCCAGAGGATCCTCCCCCGCCTGCACTGGTACAGACAATAAAACACAGTGCAACAGAGTGGATTTAGACATCAGACATACTACAGCAAGCTGCCTTTTTACATAAAAAGCAAGTAAAGGAAACGCGTAGGGTACGGGAAAGATTTGAGTGGCTTTTCCACTACACGGGCGTTGAGATGTTCCTCCAGACATTTTTGAGCTTGACATCTAAGGCACCTGTGATTCAGAAAGACTGACGTCGATCCACGAGATTCACTCAGGTCTTACACTAAATACAGGACTCGCATTCAGACTTTCTTTTCCTTAGGAGATGACGAGAGAACAGGCAAACACGCTGCTCTTGGTGTCTGCGAGATGGGGAACACATTTGAGAAAACTGTGGAACTCTCGTTCTTTCACAAAGAGAAACATTTCCTCTGCATCTGCTTTCTCTCAACCATGCAATCACAGCAGACTTTCTGGTGCCCCTCTGGCTGATGCTGCTCAAACCAGATTGTTTCTTCATGTGTCACCATCACTTGCTGACTGAGAAATATGCAGAGACTAATGCTGATGGCAGAAAGTGACCAAAACCAACCCCTGCTGCCCCACTCTGGTTTTTCCAACCTGATTCCTCTCATAGCTATTTTCAGTAGCTGTGGCAGTCAGGTAACTGACTCTGTAGCAGATACTGATGCGTCAGTAATCGACACCTTCAGTACCATCCATTCCTCCTCACATGGATGTTAAAATAAGACGACATATTCATTCTACTGGTTTTAGAGTGTGAATACAGTAAGGTGCCCTTTCTCTGAGCGTTTCTCCACGTTCCGTGGATGCTAAATCTGCTTATGTATCAAAATTAAAAAATATCTGTCAGGAACTCCTCCCTCCAGTACCAGCATGAATCTCCCCGACATTGTGTAGCTATGCTGAAATTATAAGAGTAACTCAAAAGAAAACTGTCTCTTTTGAACTCTCATCATCTCCTGTAGGAATCATGGTCTCCCTAGGTGTATACTTCATTCTCCTCTACGTAGCTAAATCTAGAAGGAAAAAAACAAGAAAATCCCCCAAACCCAAAAGCTAAAACAACAACACCCACCCTCCCCCCAAACACAAAACCAAACCAAACTATTTTTCTAAAATATTTCTACTCCTGTGATTCACAGTAGGAAACGAAACATCCCTGCACACCTGCAAACATAGTCTTATTGTCCAGCACGAGTGAGAAGTCTTCAACACCTTCCTAACTCAGAACCACAGCAGTACATTGTTTGCCTCTATAAGGAAACTACTCAGCATCTGACATATTTGTGACAAGAGACACACAAAAACTGAACAAATCTTTCTCTTTGGAGACCAATGACAGAATCCGGGGAAGTGTGATCATCTGTCCGTTTCTTCAGTGATTTTGTGATTGTCTTGTAACATACAGACTTTGATAAAGTTTAAAGCTAAGACTTACTTAAATGAATGGCAGAGATTTAAATTTTCTCAAGTAATATGAGACCTTTTACAGGGTCTCTCTGATTTTTACACGGTCTCTCAAGGCCATTTTGTTGTTTTTAATGTCTTCAAATCCAATTATGGTACTTTTTTTTCCCTTAAAGAGTGGCAACCATCAAGGGAAGAGGATGTGAGCTTGAATGCTTTTAAAGGGACTCTACATCCTTTTAACACCTACCTCTGTGTCTGTCTTTAAACATTTTATGAGTAGCTCTATAATTCATAGTCCTTCTAGTTTGCTCCAGAAATGGAAAAAAGACAACAGACTCGGTCTGTTATTTGGCAGTCTCTCAAGTCAATGAGATATTAAATCCTTACGCTAAATATGATTATCTACAGTGGAATGGAGTTATTCTGCTGAGCAAGAAACCCTCTGAAGATGTTAGAGAAAAAAAATAATTACAAATTACTGTAACTTCTGAAAGTCAACTGGCAGTGAAAATGGCTCTGCGTGCGTTTCTACATGCTTCCTAGCCTGAAGCAAGATCTATGGTACAGTGTTAATTATTTGTAGATCTCAGTGGTTGCTGTTGTCTGGAAAAGCAAAGAAAATGAAGCCTACAGCAGAGGATTTGTCCGCTGAAGGCTATGATAATTTCAGTCTGCAGACAGGCGATGCACTTCATATTTTGGAATAGAGGGATGATGTTCCTTTTTTTTGTCCTATATTATCCATGTCATCTTCACTAGAGGAGGAAGAAATCTAAGTATCCCATCCCTCCTTGGAGGTTTTCCCAACCAGTTTACCTTCACCGTAGAGACATTTGTACAGGTATTTAGAGATGCTAGCATCTCTAAACCAGAGATGACTGTTTTAGAAAATAAACAGAACTGCCTTTTCAGTTTGGTACCCAGGAGGGCTGGCCAGCTCCGGCACAGCTGCAGGCTGAGAGACTTGCAGCCTCCTACTTCTCACGCTGCTCCTGTGAGAGCCACCTCGGGTGTTTCTGCATGACATCGCGCTGCCCAGCCTAAATGTGCTGTTTCCTTAGACCTCTCCATTTCTTCCTGTTTAGTCTCCCCCGCCCCCATCCCAAACTCTTGGTGGCTTTTTACAATGAATCAATGGAACCAGCGCTAACAAAGTGAACTGTTGGTTGCACTTGGAACAGGCTCACCCCTTCCTTCCCTGGTTTGTTCTGCCAGGTCCTGGACAGCCCTGGCTGGCGGTAAGAGGCAACCCACCTCGCAGGCCAGCGTCCCCCGGGTGGAAAGGCTGGGTGCTCAGTGACACCAGCATGGCTGGCAGTGGAAGGGCAGAGCTAACGGGGTGCTGCAGGGAGTGTAGCTGAACCAAAATCAGGGGTGCTCTGTTTCATAACCTCCTCAAATAGTTGCTTGGATAACTACTCTCCTCCTCCTCACCGTGCAGGACTGACAGATAAATTCACTCCGGGCTAAAGGCCACATTAAGAAGTGCTTGAGGGAAAAGGTACAGGCAACACTGAAGGTACTACAGCCTACAACCCCGTTACAGATGGATATATCTGCCCATCTTGGTTCCAGCTGATCTCCCCTAAAAAAGGAGGCAGAAGAGGTGAAGATTAAGTTACCAACAGAAGAGGACAGAGTAGGAAAGAAGGTTAAATGATACCAGATACCAAGGGCTGAACTGAAATAAGTAGCTCTGTCAGCTGCAAGAGTGAAGCTGCAGAGAGAGAACATGCTTCTGCTTCAACACCCCCCCCACACAGCATGTGTCTGCGAATAGTTAGGCCTGGGGTTCTGCTTACAACTGGAAGAATAATTAGATGTGCTCTGTTACAGTTCATAAAAACTGTTAACATTTGTGGATTCTACGTGAATGAATATGGAAAACAAAAGATCTAAAAAATTAATTTGCATCACATAGAAAGACTTAACAGCATTTTCAGAAACTGGAAATTACCACTTTTCTGAAGACTTAGGACTTAGAAATGAGGTTCTAATGTAAGTAAAAAAAAAAAAAAAAAAAGAAGTATACATACAGGTTAGCCTGCATCTCTTACACTTTCTGTAATAATGAGATTTTTGTTAAGTTACAGGTTTGATAAGGTTAAAATATATCAAGCTAAAAAATACCAACATTGCATTGCTATCTGCTAAGTCATAACTATGTTTAACAGGATGGGTCAAGGACCTGTGACTTGCTAACCACAGTACTATCAGACCTGGCTGCAAAATGGCCAGGTATTCTTTTTAAATAGCTAGGAGAGAAGCAAACAAAAAAAAAGTTTGTAAAGAGAGTTAGAGTCTTGCATTAGGCCCAAGGTGTTGAGGAAAGGCTTCAAGCAGCGGTAGTTTGGGTAAGTCAATGAACTTTGATTTGGATTTCTTCTAAGCCTTCACATCAAAAAGCCCCAAACCCAACTTGAAAGAACACTGGCTGCTACCAGGAGGCCTTCTCAGGCTGGGGAAACAGAGCAGATGCCTTATACCCAAACAAGGAAGCTTGATATGCTGGGAATTAAGAAACTTCTCAAAACAGCAAAGGCCACACAGTACAAGATCTTTTCATTAAAACAATGCATGGTTATCCAGTAACCTTAACCTAATTTAAGGTTGAGTCATCTACCTAACCTCTATGAGAGCATAAAAGAACTAAAATGAACAATGATCTTCTTTTTCAATATTAAGGCCAAGATTGAAGTCTTTACTGCTGATGAGAACTCTAAGAACATCATATTACCTACTACAAACCTCAGGCTAGTAAATGAAGTGTGGAAAAGCTATGGCAGTACAGAAAATATCACTATAATCACCGGTATTTTGCAGTGTATTCTTAAGGAAGAAAATCCATTAATAGCATAGTCTATAATAGAATCCCAGAATCCCAGAATGGTTCAGGTTGGAAGGGACCTCTGCAGATCATCTGGGCCACCTGGAACCAGTTGGACAGAAGTACACATTTACTTGTGAATGAGAACTAGATCAATCCAACATAAGCTCTTTAAAGAGATGACATGTAATTGCAACAACAAAAGTTAGAATGCTGTAAAAAATGTAATCTTAGGCATAATATGGATTCATATTAGTAGCACTAATTGGTTCTTAAGGAGAGCAATAAAGTGAGGCTGTGTTATAACTTTTCAATCTTTCAAGAACTCCAACCAGTTAAAGAGTCATGATTTTTTCTTTCCATGAAATCATATCATCTATCACAAAGTGTTTTTTTAGTGCTCCTAGCACTTTCACAACAAACCAGTCTTAAAATTATGTAATTTCCTGGTAGCATAGCATATCTCTCTCCACACGCTAACAGCAATACAATCTTTTATCACTTCCTAAATTAAAAGAAAGCCCTGTGGAAAGGAAAGTAACCTATAAAAAGTAAGAAACCATTTCAGAGCGTATACTACTTTTTAAGGAAGCATAGAAGTCTGATGGCATTTCTTGTGTCCCACATTTTCAGACATCCGAGTCATCACAGCACTGTTGCATTACTGACCTACCACTACAACTGCTAGTCTACATTTGGTCCTGCTGTGGCACATATTCTTCCAATGTCTCTGTCCATATAATTATTCTTGCAAGTTACTGTCTTTACCACATATTGTCCATAGTTCATACAGGAATGAAACATCTTATAATATTCTCAATTCTCAGTGACTTAATTTCCCAGGAGATATTTAAAAAAAAAACCACCGCAACCTACTGCATTAGAAGACTCCCCAAGAAGACTTGTTTCCAAGTAACACCTTTACCTATAAAGAGTGAGCATTGACTACTAATCCTGCAAGTCAGCTGCTAGATGTCAATCCTGTGAAACGCTGATAATTTAATGCTGCAATTGATGTGCTGTACTTCAAAGTAAGCATCCTTCATGGAGGGTCCTGAGTGCAAGAACTGGTACTACGAATGTTTGGCAAAGAGTTCTTGCTATGGTATGCACTCCTGGTGAATACTATTATTGGTTTATGTTTAGTTTCATAGATTAAACTGGCAGTCATCTAGCACTCTGAACTGCTCACTTAAGAGACGGATTCAGTAAAATAATAGGGGGCTAAGGGTTTTAAACTGAAAGCAGGTAGATTTAGGCTCGAGACAAGGCACAGATTGTTTATGATGAGGGTGGTGAAACACTGGAATAGGTTGCCCAGAAAGGTGGTAGATACCCCATCCCTGGAAACATTCAACGTCAGGTTGGATAGTGCTCTGAGCAACCTGATCTAGTTGAAGATGCCCCTGCTCATTGCAGGGGAGGTTGGACTAGATGACCTTTGAAGGTCTCTTTCAACCCAAACTATTCTATGATTCTATAGAATATAAGGCGCATGGAGTCACAGCACGTTGATGATGCTCTCCATGTACTTACTTCTCAGGAACAGTCCAAAGCAAACTTCATGTTTCATAAAATAACCATAATAATAGTTATAAAATAGCCATTGCTATTTTATATGCATTCAATAGCATTTTAGTAATCAACACAACTCACCATAGATTATGAACATCTTACTTAACTCTCAGCAGAGTTCACAGAGAAAACTCTGTGAATAAAAGAGATAAATGGAAGTTTATCAAGGGCTTTAACATAAACACTGCTATTATGGCTGTGGCAAAAATGTAGCAGCCAAATCTCTAAAATAAAAGTTATATGCATTTTCCTATGACAATTAAAAGCCTAATGCCATATTAGGAAGGATCAACAAGTTACTCAAAACCTGTGTTTTCAAGCTCAATCTCAGAGTATTTTTAGGATTTTTTTTTAGTAGAATTCTGAGATTCTGCAACTAATCATATTGCCTAAATCCAAAAATAACATGATCTCTTGCACATGGTTCTGTTAATACACCAATATCTGTACATCAGGACTTAGTTTCTATAGATTACAGACTGCTCTTCATGTTGAAGTTCATGAAGTCATTCCAAGTTTTGAAATGAGTTTGTAACATCACAAATATTCACTGGAGACAAAACTGCAATCAGCAAACTCTGCAAGCTTATGACTGAAATCAAGTCGATACAGAGGCCTCCAAGTGAAAAATCCAGGGCATGGACTGTATTGTTCATGCAAAATTAAAGAAGTATTTTTAAAAATTTGGCAATTTATCTCCATAAATAAATAATGTTTTATGGCGCAATGATAAGAAATGCAAAGAGCTAACTACAGAGAAATGCTAGAGGCCAAAAAATCTTTCACAACCAACTGAAAATAAATGAGAATCAGTGTAACGAAAAAAGCACCAGGCAGTTTTACTGTGGGAGGGCCCATGAAGTATTTTTAGATAGAAAAACTAAAAACTCGGAGGCAAGGTGGAGGAAGGGAATGATATATCTATGACATCTTTAAGCAACAAAGTCCAAGCATAGACACACATGTATCGGCACAAATATCTTTTTGTAGGTACAGCTTTAAAGAGGAGGAATGCCTGACAGCTACAGTTCACAACATGTTAAATCACAAAAGCCAGAAAAAAAATCTGATTTATTACAGGTTGAGATTTTTTTTTCAGTCTGCTAATAAATGACTTCTGAAGCTCATAGCACTGCTGCTTCAGCTGGAGAAATTATATGCATTGTACAAAGACACTTGAATCCTCTCAGCCCAATCAGCAAAACTGATAAATGATCTTTCAATCTCTAATTTTATACTACAACATATGGAGGCTACAGTCTGTCTTCAGCTGCATGCATTATATCCAGTACATTTCATTGCATTTGGGGTGGTTGCACGTAACATTGTTGTATTTACTCTGGATTTCTAAGAAACTTCAACTGTATTAATTTTTGCAACTCTATTTTTGTTCCAAGTCTATTCTGACTCGTGTTCTTACCAAGCACAGGGCTTGTTACAAGCTTAGATCTGCATCCCCCCTATTGATTTACAGTACTATCTTGCGTTCACTTTTGGTAGAATATTTTCTTCAAAAATGATGGCCAAGAAAAAACAAGACAACATTACAAACCTTTTAAAAGTCAGCATGTTTGGCAGAGAGTAAGAGACATTTATATCCTGTGAAAGTTCCCCACAGTCTGGCATGACTTAAGGCTCTCTTCAGCTAATATATCAATAAATTGAACAACCTGGGGCAGAATTTGTGTCTAACGTTCTGAACGAGGGCAAGTGTCTAGGTAAATAACTTATCCTGAATCCAGAAATCTAGTCACACAGTAATTTTGTACAGCAATTGTGGTATCTGTGACAGAATACGTTTTAAGTTTTGCTATTTTATTCGATATGAAAACTGAAAAATAGTTTTGGTATCTACACGGGATGAAAATAAAAAGGAATTCTGTATAGGATTACATAGCAAAAGTTAAATTGCCATTGTTTTAATCAGAACAACAGAATTGTTCCCCACTTCTGGAGAGTTGGGCAGGTTAACCCATTAAACCCAAGGTGCAATTTGAGGGTTTGCTAAGCCTGTGGCAGGCTGCCCCCTACACAAACACTGCTGCTCTCCTGCACACTCTGCTTGTGGATAGTGCCCTTAAAGCACACATCTCCCTAAAGCTCCTGCCCTTCCTCTGCAAGCGCTTCATGGCAAGAACAGCACGGCTGGGGGGGGAAAAGGGAAAAGAAAGTCTGCTTCATCCAACATTGTCTTACCAATTCAGCTGCTACGATGCCGCCCCATGAAGTGCTCTGCTGGCTGGGGAGCACACAGAGATCACAGAATTCAGATTTGCTGCAATCTGTGGAATAATGGAAATGCTTTTTCTGCTCTCTGTTCCCTCACAGCCTGCTTTCAATGTAAGTACTATGCATTTTTAGATATAGTCTTCCTCTCTGCCACCTATCTTTCTTTACTTTTGCGTTCCCAATTCTTTCTGCGTAGTAAATTGCATGTCAAATTATAGGATGATTAAGCCCAATATAACAATGAATTTTAACTAATTAATGCCTGAATTTTAAATTTTGTGACAAGATCTTGGCATATTTCTTGTAAATTGTCAGGTAGAAACAAGTCCAAATACAAAGAAAAAGACAGTTACATGTCTTCATTCTTTAAAAGCAGCACTGTCCTATCATTTTCCATGGTAAGAGGCCCCAGTTTTCACCTTCGTTATGAAATGAAGTAATTGGTAGGTACAGCTCCAATTTTTTCTTTTAACAGTAGTCCCTATATTATCCTTATTTTTAATTTATAAAATGCAGTAAGTTTTGGAGTTTCTGGAAATAAGCACAAAGCACAGAGCTTCAGTACCTCTCAACCAGAATCAGACAGACAGTTATCATGGCAGCTCCTGATCCGCTGCTCTGAAAGAGGTGCAGAGAGCACCAGGGCTCACACTGCACTCGGGATCACACGCTCCGCAAGCAAATTCCAGAGACAGGGCCCTTTTCTTGAAAATACCCTGCAACCAAAATACCAGACATTTCAGTCTTAGCGTTGTTGGCTCCGACTGCTCAAATGACCTCAAATAAATGCACGATATAGAGGAAGGGAGAGGTGCTTACTCACATAATTATCTCATATTTTAATAGACCAAAGGCTAGCAGGACTTTGTGTAAGCACAGATAAAAGCTGGTTGGCGTCACTGTAGCCACTGTCACCAAACAGGGGTGACACCTCATTCCCCTTTGCAGTAGATGTTTTAGATGAAATCTTTGGAAACTGGGGACGTTCACATCTATCCATTCTGTACTGCATTTAAGAAACAGGTATATGACTTATTAATAAATTTCTTCATATTATTTTTCAAGAAGACTGCTGAAACTGCCTCTGCTGCCCAAAAGACATGCCCTGTCCAAAGCTAATCAGAAGTCGTGCCCATGTGGACACTGCCTGACAGCCTAAGTCCTATGCAAGGATCTTGGCATTTACTATTTTGCTGAGGAAAGGAGTCCCAGCAGATACAACCAGAGAATGTACATTAAAGTAAGTGGTCACAAAGCCACCCAGAGATAGGTGCCTTTGGGGAGCAAAGCGCCAGCTGTGAAAAGGCTGAACATGGAAATTGCCTCGCTTGAAGTGCTCTAGGAAATTCAATTCCCGATGCATTTTTTGTGATTAAAAAGGTTAGCATTAAAAATAAACAAACAAAAAAAAAAACCCACATAAAAATTCTTTCATCATCACATTCTGTACTTAGAAAGAATCCTTGAGCCTGGAACACAGGGACAGAAGCGGGGCCAGCACCTGTGCATGCAGTAAGCAGACCCCAGGGAGGGTGACACGTTCTGAGGGAAGGCCCAAGCCGCAGGCAGGGCTCTCCTGGCAGCCCCCAGGGACAGCTCTGCTGATGGAGCTCAGCGCCCCAAATACAGTCACAGTCCCAGCTCTTCCGCAGTATCTCACACCGAAAAGGAGAAGAATTCCTAAAAAAGTTGGGAGAGTAATCCCAACTGCTGTAACTCTGAGATCACTTAACAGCCAGCGACGATAATCTCCTCACTAAATTAACATGGTTTGTCATGCCAAACAAACTACAAAATAAGAAAGCCATGACCGTGCCATTAAGATTTGGTAATCGTAAACATCCATTCCATTTCAAACACATTCTGAAACTCTGCCGAAATCAACTTAATGCCTTTATTGGCGCTTTCAGAGGAGAAGGCAAAAGGCCCACCAGCAACCCAGAGAAGTGAGGAGGGACAACTGACACCTGAGGCATCTTCAGAGAGGGACAGTGGAATTATTTCAGCATACTGCTATTTACTCTAAGCAACTAGAGAACAAGGATTAGCCTAAAAGGCTGCACCCCCAGAAGTACTGAATTCTGCTGGCAGACCCAACGGAGCTGCTGACAGCACAGAGACGTGACTGCTCTGTGCCAAACTGGAGAGCACTGCTTGGGCAGCACGTGTTAAACCAGATAACAAAACCTGACTCCATAATGTATTTAATGAAATCAGGGGCTGACCTGATGGAACACAGCTCTGTGCAAAAGGACCCAAGAGTCCTGGTGGACAACAGGAGGCCCATGAGCCAGCAATGGGCCCTTGTGTCCAAGAAGGCCAATGGCATCATGGGGTGCATCAAGAAGAGTGTGACCAGCAGGTCAAGGGAGGTCATCCTGCCCCTCTGCTCTGTCCTGGGGAGGCCCCATCTGGAGCACTGGGACCTGGAGGTGTTGGTGGGCTGTGGGCTGAACATGAGCCAGCAGTGTGCCCAGGTGGCCAAGAAGCCCAACACCATCCTGGCCTGTGTCAGGAACAGCGTGGGGAGTTAGACACGAGAGGTGATGGTCCCCCCGTACTGGGCACTGGTGAGGCCCCAGCTCGAGGGCTGTGTCCAGTTTTGGTCCCCTCACCACAAAGAAGACATTGAGGAGCTGGAGCAGGTCCAGAGAAGGGCAACAGAGCTGGTGAGGGGTCTGGAGAATAAATCTTATGAGGAGAGGCTGGGGGAGCTGGGGGTGTTCAGTCTGGAGAAAAGGAGGCTGAGGGGAGACCTTCTCGCTCTCTCCAACTCCCTGAAAGGAAGGTGTAGCCGGGGGGGGTCAGTCTCATCTCCCAAGGAACTGGCCATGGGACAAGAGGAAACAGCCTCAAATTGTGCCAGGGGAGGTTCAGATTGGAGATTAAGAAAAAAATTTTACACAGAAAGGGTTATTGAGCCTTGGAATGGGCTGCCCAGGGAAGTGGCTGAGGAACCATCCCTGGAAGTATTTAAAAGATGGGTTGACATTGTGGTTAGAGACATAGTTTAGTGATGTTTTTTATCAGAGTTAGGTGGTTGGACTAGATGATCTTAAAGGTCCCTTCCAACCCAGACAATTCTATGATTCTATAGGAAGTTCCACCTAAAACTTCTTTCCTGTGAGGGTGGCAGAGCCCTGGCAGAGGCTGCCCAGGGAGGTGGTGAGTCTCTGTCTCTGGAGACATTCCAAACCTGCCTGGACATGTTCCTGTGGGACCTGCTCTGGGCAGACCTGCTCTGGCAGGGGGTTGGACTGGATGATCTCCAGAGCTCCCTTCCAACCCCATGTGATTCTGTGAAATAAAATTGAAACATTACATAATTACTATTATTACGACTATAAAATTAGATTGTCTCCATAACTATTTTACTGTGGTTTCTTTGGGATTCAAAGGCTCAATTATACAACTTTGCTCAGGAATAACTGTAGTAAAGTCCACGTAAGAACCGCAATATGTAACTCACAGTATTTTAATTTTAAAATCACTCTTTAATCCTAGAAATATTAATAGATTGGAAACAAATTAATAATTATTTATGTGGAGCAGAAGAAAAGCTAAGGACGTCCTGTCACAAGAGAAAATACGCACAGAACCGCCTCACAACAAGAGAAAAAGGTAAGAGATATAACTGAAATCCAACAGACATAATCGACTTCCCAAGCTGAAACTGCATTGTAAATTATTTACCACATATAAATAGGTGCAACACTACCCCAGGTCCATTGAAAAAAAACCAAAATGGCATCACACAAGAAAAATGGCACAGCATAGCTTTCTATTACCCACGCTCCCACTGCATGAATGAAATGCAAGAAGAGCTGTGCCGAGTTACTCGATCCTTGCTAGTCAGCTTAATCAGATACTCCCAGTTTCCTGCGGGACGGATAACAACACTGTCCTGCTGCTTACCCCACACCACGTCGACTGACATATTTTCTGAGGCAGAACGATCCTAAAAACCCCTGTGCATCTAATAACACAAGGGGGCTGGAACCACACAATCTGACACGGTGTAAGAGAAGGAGATTTAGATAAAAATAATATATTACAAAATATGGTACATAGATAACTGAGATGAAGTAAACGGTAAGGTTTGATGACATAAGTCAGTTCCTATCCTTCAGTGTAACCCGACTTTGTGCTCCTCACTGTCCTCTGCCCTTATTTTAAAAAACAACTCAGAAGTTCAGAAGACTATCAAAAATACTTTAAGCAAATAGTTTTTTAAAAATCTTGTCTGAAGTGTTATCTCAGCTACAGCAAACTATTATGTATTCAACATATTGACAAAAAAAGAAAATTCTGTTGTTAGTTATGACACGCACTTCTCTGTGAAGAAAGGTTAAAAAATCATGAGCAAGGCTAACTCCATGAACAACTAGGATTTAATCAAAATTCTACAATGCTTGAATGTTATTGAAAATACTTTTAACCCTTTTTTCTGTTCAGGGAGCTGTATGTAAGAGGTACTATTTATGTCCACAACAGGCTGACAGAAACACTTATCTTGTACCTTATTAACATCAATAACATGATAATAATTTCACCCTAATTTTATTCATACATTAGCACTGCTATGCATTTTATTAATAATCATCTCAGCTGCTTCATCCAGCTACAGTTTCATCCATTAGATATGCATATTTTTAGGGAAAACTGGAAAGACTTTCTCTTTAGTTTTCATTTAATGAGGATACACAGAAGAAAACAATGGGGAGGGAGAGGAACGTGAGAAGCAAGAGACCATAAGAGCCAAACCACATGCTTTCCAGGTTTACGCTTTAAAATTAGCTATTTTTCTCTCAAAGAGTCATCCTCCCTGAAAATTAAGTTGAGCAGATAAAATATAGGGGTGAACAAAAAGTTAGATTTCTGTCCCACCTCATAAAGTAAGTTTAAAAAAAAGTAGTATTCTGTCTTTCTAAGTATTTTTCTTGCAAGTGCTAAGAGTTAAGGCTTTGCTAAGCCACAGCTGTCGGCTATGACGTGAATTCCCCATTTTCACTACCTTCACTAATAAAACATTTGTAAAAAAAAGGAAATAAAAGCATCAACATTAGTAATCAGGCCTATTAATAAAAGCTAGGAAAAAGCTTGGTATCTTTCAACCTCAAAATCACCTGTCAGACCCCGTCCAAATTCTTAGAAATCAATCCTTTTGAATCATGCATCTTCCCTCAAAATAATATGAATTTTATAGTTTCAATCAACCTTTTTCAATCTCTACCTCCTCTCACTACATATTTGCCATTGATTTTCTTACAGTTTCAGAATAAAATAAGTCAGCTTGCAATATGCATTTCACTGCACACAAAGCACAATTTAGTTTCTTACTCCTAAAGGAAAATTGCCCCACGTTTTTTATTATTGCCTTGATTTTCTACTCTTCTGCAGTCTCATGTTTCCCTCAAATTCCCATCTACTGAAAAAAAAAAAAGATGTAAAAATCTGTAAAATGAATAATGGATTTTAGAAAAGAGTTTTCTTACTGACAAACTTTCAAAATATTTTCAGTAAAGACATGTATGGGCAGCACCTAATGTTACCTGTTTCTCTCCTAAAGAATCTTGATAATACTGGGAAGTCTGTAATAAAAATAAAGTACTCTCTGCATCAAGTAATTTTATTTAGTAACTTTTCCTTCAATAGCAAATGTTCAAGCTATTTAAGAAAAATAAAGACAGCAATTACTTTGTTTAAGAAAGTACAGGATTAGACAAGCATAAAAATTTAGAATTTACTGTATCAAATACTTCAGAAAAGCTCAGAGTCTATCTAGTAATGCAGGATATTTAGATCCTATTTCTTTAATCATGCTGCTCTCCCAAAGATCACTTTGGTTTGTGTCTGGGTGACTCCGATTCCTCTCTTCTCCCTGTCCCCTGGGACACACTGCCCACAGCCCCTCTCGGCTCTGCCCAGGATCCATCCAAAGGGCAAGTCCCAGGGCCAGGTGGATTTTCTCCCCGGGCAAGCTGGAGCCAGACCTCTTGCAACAGAGAAAACCCAACCTGAAGACGTGGGAATAGAGTTGCTTCCCTCATCGTCACAAGAACACGTTGTACAGAAACCACAGTCCCATGACTCACAGCACATCCCACCTAAGAAGCTCTGAGATGATCCTCTCTCTCTCTCAACTGAGCACAGGCAACTTGAAACTACATTCCTAACTGCTTCTTGCCATTTCCCTGTCCCCATACAAACCTGAATCCATCCTACCCCATTGTGCCTTTCTCTCTCTCACCTTCCTTCGGATTTTCCATGCAGCCTCTGTCTTTCATCCCACTCTGTATCAAGACAGAATGCTGCCTACTTTTACCTCTCCACTGAGCACCCACCATTCTGCTGCTGCTCAAGGGCAAGATGCCAATTCCACTGGGAAAAAAACCCATGAAAATACAGTCACAAAATAGTGACTCTCTCTTTTTAATCCTGCCAGCAGCAATGAGAGAGAGGACAGCCAATTCAACTGAGGGAAGATTAGTCTAACACTTCTTGTCATACCAAGAACTCTTAAGTTCTTTTGTTCTTTTTTTCCTTTGTTTTACAAATATTTACACATAAACAGTAGAGTTTTCAGTGTCAGAATCAGGTTTTTAGAATAATATTTTCACAATTAACTTTCTACCCAGATACTTCCCGATTCCAGAAGAAAACCACACAGGAATCAAAATGTTTCCCCAAGAAAAAACTGTTACAGATAAAAATGCCTGAAAACTGGCAGACTTGTTTCCCTGTGGCATCGTTTGAACACGCTGCTCAGTGTTTCAGCTCAGGAGTAGCATTTAGTCTGGGCTCACTCTTTTAAAGCCTTAAGATGAAGGTAGCATCATACTTACTTTGTGTCTCTGACGAGAGGTGCGCTTCCCAGTTTAAAACAGAGTTTTTCCCCTCCACACAATGTTTGCCTCAAAGAAAAACTTTGTGCCAGATCAAACCCTGTGAAATATGATATAATGGTTTAGGTTATTTAACGGAATTTTTTAAAAAAATGGAGTATTTTAAAAAAAATACTGACTTTTAGCATGCTTGGTGACTTTTTAGAGTATAGACTGACATTTTGAAAACCAGTACTTTAAGTCAGAGAAACTTCAAATATTTGTTTTATTGACAGAGAAACTATCAGTGCAAAGTTCACTCGGTAGATGACTTTGCAGCCCAAAAAATGCATTTGTTATTTCCTTTTATAATCTGAACTGATAAGAGCAAAGGATGTTTGGGAAAAACAACGGAAATGAGTGCAGCTGAAGAACTTGAATCAATACTTTCCAAGAACAACATGTTCTGACTTTAAGCCCACCTTCCAAAATATAACAGAAGCTTTTGGAGAACGGGAGTGGCATTCTGTACTGACCTTTCAGTTTTAAAGCCAACTTCGGTCAGACAATTACACCCACTACTAGCCAATTAATTTAGTTATCCATGTTAACTCGGTCATTTACCTGAAACACCAAGACTGTCTCTGTTGATATGTTTGAGATGAGGGACAACTGTTTTCATTAAAGGACACACGGCACCTTCAAGAGAATACAATTTAGTATATCTATCATAAAATTCTATCAAAGAAAAATGAATCTGAACAAACCATCATGACAGCGATAGCAATATTAACAGGAATATTTTGGTTTGATTCTTTAGGATATGAAAACCAGCAATAAACCACATTGCAAAATATAAATAAGAGCAGTGATATTTCCGATTTCATACTACACTTCTAATAATAAACAGATACAAATCTTGTCATATATTAATTCAGCTGTTTATGAACAAATCTCATGTGAACAATATAACCAGAAGAACACTAAATTCTTAGCAAGCTCTTTCCATCTACAATACTCTATAAAGCAATTACATCTATTCTGAGGTTGGTTGCTTGATTATTTTTATTTCTGGCTACATTATTTGAAAAATCTCTTTTTCACCCAGTTAATGAACATGAAACAATAAAGCACAAATGCTTGATTATCATCACAATAATCTATTGTTATTCAGTGAGCAGTAATTTCAAAATGTGGATTAACATGGATATAATCATATCATATGAAAACCAATGTAAGGAATACATATATTTTGAGAAAAAAAAAAGGTTGAAAAATTAAGCAGTTTTACAGTTGATTAAGTCTGACAAGAAGAATGTTCTAAAATCTGTAACATGGTAAATTCTAAGGTTAAATCTAACTGAACGCTTAGGCCAAAACACCGTATTATTAATACGCAGTATCTTACTTACATAAAGGCCTTTCATCTCTTTTTCTTATAGATACACACACACAAGAACATGCACTTCTAAGAAGAAAACACAGAGAAATGGCACTTTTGTGCATCAGTCAGAAATAGGGCTCGCTCTTCCCCAAACTTTGCAAATAGCCCCACGGACCCCTAATAAAACTATCGAACAGAAGATGACAAGCAAGACTTGGCCCATGTGCTCCATGTTGCCCTGATGCAACTACAAGAGATGGTTGAGCAACTCAGGAACTGCTGAACAGTGAAGGTCAAGGGGCTTTCCGAAGTGGCAGCTCAATGAGGAAAAGGGAGGAGTGTCCTGCCACTAATCTGGAAATCATCTATATTAAAAAATGTCCAAGAGCATCCAGACAGAAAGCTGACATTCAAAATAGCTATAACTGTAATCTTAAAGCAGGTGAAATTTGTCATTCATTCTGTGGAAACGTGCAAAGCATATTAGCTTTCAAAATTCTTAAATTCTATTAGTTCTGTTACAATATTTGATCTGGATTAAGAATAGCTAATTGAAAAAAAGCTGTAAAAATGAAACTAAGTTATATATTGATACCAATATAACGTAGATATCAGTCTTATATAGATATCTATGTGAAGATGCCTCCTGACAACATGGTTAATGAAAACTGCATCAACTGTTTAAGAACGGACCAGGGGGAAGATATTATTTCATAACATTCATAAAGTTCCATGTCCTTTATGTCTAAATTGCCATCTATAATTACAAGCAACATCAACTGTAAATTGATTTATTTCTAAGGCACTAAGACAATGTATTCTTTCTTTCCTTCATATATATACATAAATATGTGTATATACATACATTTGCCTGAGAGATAGCTAGCTATAAAGTTTCACAACAAAATGAGATGAAACATATGGATTAAAACCAACAGCAATTCTCATTGTAAATTCCCTTTCCCCAGAAAAGATGCAGAACTGTAAAGAATATCATGTTGAAACCTCTGAAAATGAAATTAAATCTTTCACCATTTTGTTTTGCAGGGATTTTTACATGCCGTGAAAAGCATTCACTGAATTACATACTAACGTAGCAATTTCACTGCACCACTGGGTATACACCTACAAACTACTGGCCAGAAACAGGCTCACATTAGATACCCCTTCAATCTATAAACCTCAGCCTTCAACCACTTCGACAGATTATTAAACTATAGACTTTTATCCATAGCCATTCTAGAACACTGGACGTGGTTATGGTAGATTTTCGCAGGAATGGCCACAAGAAACAGGCTGGTGCAAAGGACACCTGGTTCAGCTGAAGCTGCAATTGTACATCACACCTACACTGGCAAATGTGCCTCTTAAATCTACGTGTACTCTGACCAAGGCTTTATATATATATATATATATATACACACACATATATAGACTATGGGGAAGATGCCATTTTTTATTACATTGCTGTACTTACAGTAAGAGCAGCCAGAGACGACGTACTGCTGATTTTACCCTGCAGTGCTGAGGTAAGCCCTCAAGAACCTGGCACACAGCTGCTGGGTCTTTTTTCAGCATTAACTGAAATTAAATCAGAATTTCCTGTGGCCTGAGACAAAACAGCCAGTTTGCCTCCTTCTCCTATTGGCAGCTGAATTTGGACATCTACTCAAAGGCATTTAGGAAAGAAAAATAACAAGACATCCCTTACCACTAATGCAGGCATGGAAACCATGCACCCACCTGCCCTGTTAGAACATATCTCCATAAAACTAACATTTATACACTAGACTGCTCTGCACGTGACAAAGCTGGGTCTGCCTGGAATGAAGTCCACAGTTCATATTACAATAGTGATCTCAAAGGTGAAGTTAACACACCTATCAATTAACGAGATCACCCATCTGTAGGACAAATTACAGACCTTGATCTTTAGAAATCAATGAGCTCTATGTAGGAGCTTATTATCCTAAGATTAACCTAATAATTTTGAAAACATGTATTTTTGCAAATCAAGCCGGTATATCACACATCATTGACCTCTCTCTCCAATAAGACACTAGTAAGAAATCTTTGTTTACTGGTAGCATTACGCAACAAAACTAAAGCAGCGGTGTTGCATCTAAACGTCTCTGCTGCAGCACGCAGAGGCCTGTTCTGCATTCCGGGCAGGGTCCGGGCAGCCGCTGAAGCACCCTGCAGCTTCCACCTAGGCCCCATGCCCAGTTCTCCTCCCCGGGCAAACAAGGACACAGGAGACCCCGGTGCACGCTTCAGTCTCACTCCTACAGACATCTCCTGTGTGTGCTTCCTGGCGAGGAACTGCCGCTTCCAACAACCACTCGGGGCTCCTCCACACCAAGGGTAGCCCTCAATGGCTAGATTCACATTACCAGTACCTATCTGCTGCCTTACAATTAAACTATGTTCAGGTGAAGTTTTCAGATGCCATCAAACACCACCGACGTATGTGTGGCAAGGGCACTGAAGTTTCCATCAGTAAGCATCTCTGGCCAAATGAAGGTGGCCAAACAGCAAAGCCCCCACCTAACATCTACCCACACCCTACGTCCAACTCAAGTCTCAGGCAGAAATCCCTATTAGCCAGGATTTGTCTCACATTTTTACTGAATCAGGCTTCAAATCTACAGGCACAGGGAACCTCTTGAGAGCATGCACTGTACCCACAAGTGTCAGCAATGGCATCCAACGAGTCCACCCCAAAGGTAGTCGCACTGAAGTGAAGCAGCCCCAGGTGGCCTGCTTTCAAATGGGGTCAAGATTTGAGATTTCCTACATACCTGTAACCTCGTGTATAGAAACACCAGAAATCAGATGTGGTTTGTTTTTCCTTTTTTCACTCTGTCAGCCACATAACGTTACACTCCAATATACATGTCAATTAAGACGGGTGTACAAAGAGGAACGAAGGAGACTCAATCTACAATTCTGTTGATATAGGAAAGAAGTCAACTCCACGTCTGGTGACTATGTAAATGGTTATGTAAATAGCATAAAACTTTGGCAGGCAGGAATAAGAAATCCATACCAACGGATTTCAAGGATTAGAATGTTTATGCATCATGGAGACCCTGGAGAACTAGATTCTCCCATGAGGAAGAGCAGCAGGTAGTGAGAAACAGGACTTTGTATCCCAGGTGAGTATGTTGGCCATAGGAGTTGATGCTTTTTCTTTCTTTACCTTACCATAAAAAAAAAAAAAAAAAAAAGGTGATCTAGATTACAGGCTTCACACTGCGAGAATGTTCCCCCTTGTGGCCTGGGGGTCTCTCTTGCGTGCTGCTCACTCACTAGCTGAAGTGGCTTTCTACAGCACGCAGCCTTTCATCCACCACGTTCTTGCACATATCTAAAGCTCCTTATTCACTGCCCGGGAAGACAATATTTAACTACAAGTCAATGAATCCAAGGGTGGCAGCATTGCTTAAACACTGCAATGCTAACAATAGCTCGTGGCTCCAAACTTCAATATTCAGTATTAAATATTAAGAATATGAATACTTGGACATGAGAGTTACCATACAGCCATTATCTTGATTGTAAGAATTATCTAGCCGTACTGAAACATGAAAACCAAAAAAGCTGAACTGATTTACATACTTGAAACCACTCACTGTATTTGGCTTAAAGTGCCTATCTAAAATTATGACCTAGAG
Organism: Gallinago undulata; assembly: GCA_026546715.1. Classification (NCBI taxonomy): domain Eukaryota; kingdom Metazoa; phylum Chordata; class Aves; order Charadriiformes; family Scolopacidae; genus Gallinago; species Gallinago undulata. Next base: position 87,189,416 of record JAOTQQ010000023.1, read on the forward strand.
CAAATACTTTTCACAAGACATTCCACGTCAAAAGGCAATGGAAATTCACCATGCTCAACAGTCCCCGAAACCTTGTTTATACTGCAGCTTTCATGGGTTAGCAAGTGATTTTGAAAAACAGTAACTGTAAAAGAAAGTTCAAAAAGCAGCAATGATCTGGGAATAAGAGTACTAATATTCTTAATATGAAGCATGCAGGAATGATCAAGTTAGAACTTCACGTGTCACTACAGAAAGAGCTCGTGTCCATGCTCAAAACCCAATGTTCCCAGCACTAGAAAGAAATGCAAGTTTACAACACGTATAAAATATTCTTGAAGTCAGATCAAGAACATGTTCGTGGAGAACTCCTGAACTCTCTCCCTCAGATTTGCTGTGTTCTGTCACTAGAAGCGAGTGCTTCCTTCTGATGAACAATTAGCACATCAAAACTTCTGGACAGGAGAACTGAAAGAAATCCTTGATGTGAACGTAATGGTTCCTGGCACGTGCTCAGAGCCCAAGGAGGACTGCTTTGACAGAGTACGCTGGATCTTCTCGCTTTCTGACATTTTTTCCCAACACCAGTATTTATTTTATGATATTGACCCAATGGATAAGTCCCAAAGCATACTCAGAATGCCAGCTCAGAAATATCTCCCTACATATGCACATGTTGAGCCTTTCTCTTGCACAAGAGATTTCCTTTCCTTAACACGCTTCTTCCCTCCCCCCCCCTCCTTCAAATTAACTTTAATTTACACTTTTGCCTGCATTTGAAGGGCATTCCTTTAGACTCAAGTAGGTCAGGTGAGAAATTTCAGGATATAAGTGCAATCTAAGACCCCATCTAAAGTAGCTTTGCTGGAAAAGCTTTTACGTGAGCACAGTGAGACATAAATGCTATGTGTATGTTCTTGAAGGGAGAAACCCCAGAGGATTGCCTCGGCAGATCTGGAAGGACAGACGCTGATCCAAACAGAACGGTACATGGGAGAGGACAGAGGGCTGAGGAAGAACCAGTTAAAGAAAGGAAAAAAAAAAGAAAAAAAAAAGAAAAAAGAAGAGGTCAGATATTTATCTATTCTTGAAGTGAGCGTGTTTCCAATTTGTAACAGATTCATCTGCATATAAATTGTCAATCTGGAACCAGACAGCTTTGCCCAGGGGAGATGCAGAGGTGGCTCGCAGACCCCTGTACCCCTCACTGCCGCTCCGTCAGTTCCTCCTCACCCCCCATTCCTGGTCTGCAGCTTGTAATTCTTTTTTCGGATGGTAACCCTCCCTGCAGGCCCTAGAGGAGTCTCTTTCCTGTTATCGACTCGAGGCTTCGCTCCGAGCCTCCTCCCTGCTGTCGGCAGCGCTGGCAGTTAACTACTTGTAACTCCTCACCATCTGCCTGAACCATCTCAGACGGCAGGAGCCTCTCTGAGTTGCGCACTGCACAGTCTCAGGAGGGGTCCGATCTCTCCTCTTCTCCCCAGAGGTTCAGTCTGACCCATATGGGATCCATTGGTGGCAATCAGGCTAAGGAAAACCACAGCTTCCCTGCTGGCTGCCTAGCCACGAGGTTCTAACAGAAGGTATCGTACAGTGCAGATAGACTGAACTGCTAATACACGCTGTCACGTTCTTCTGCTACTGGTCCACCTTCTACTAAGACATCATTTCATAACAGGAAAAAAAAAAAGAATAAAAGAGACTTTCTGGCATTTTATTTTAAAATTTCTGAAGTTTAGACTTATTAATTTCTATTACTAGAGAACCTCTGGCACATCTACGGTTCACCGTCCAGCAACAACAGAAGAGACAGCTTCCCTCAGACAGCTGAGGAAAAGGACTGCAGAGTTACGAGGCAGGCTCGCTCTCCCACAGGGGTTAAGAATAATTCACCAGTAGAGCATTTGGCCCTGCTGACCTAAAAATATATGGCAAATAAGTCTTTGACTTAAATTCAGACTCTTCACAATGCATTATTCTTACCTTAGAGCCCACACATTACACTTATTATTTATTAAATATTACTATTTATTGTTTGCAGAAGTACTAAAAGGATTATTATGATAGTCATTGACTTTTAGAACTTCTTGGCCCTGAGTTTCAAATGTGTTATGGAGATTCAAAGTTGCTGTATATACACAGCCTCTATCTTCCCTCATGTTTCTGGAAAAACAGCGTTACTAAGTTTCATTTTCCAGAAGAATTAATGAAAAAGAACTCTTTTTCTTTCTAGCTAAATAACAACAAGCACATATCCTTCCTTGCTTATAATTGTAGGAAAATTCTAGAAAGTTGAGGTGCTGAGGCTGAGCAATTCCAGAAAACTGAGAGCTCCTTATTCCACAAGCACACGCGATGGTAGAATTCACCACGCTCTGAGAAGTCAATGAACAGTTTACGTGAGAGAGTTGGATAACGAGAGGGCAGTAAGAGAGACAAGAAAATACAGAAGTATGAGAAAACTTGCAGAGGATGGGTAACAGTTTCTACGTTAAATGGTATTTCTATATTCCTGTCCGCCTTAGGGACATGGTTCTCTCCAACTCTACACCCGTGGAGCGTCCGACCTGGGGTGGGTACTGTGTTTAGGGGGGGTTAACAGGAGCATTAGGTTGTTTGGGTCAACGTGATCACTCACCTGCTCTAAGAAAGCCATATGATTTTGTTTACAGAATTTTCACAAGCTCTGATTTAGAACCTTGTTTTGCACAGTAAGTTGAAAAAGTACAAAATAAAATTCCCAGGAACTACAACTGCTTCCAAACGTGAATCTTCCAAACACAGGAAACTGAAAGGCTGCTTTGGAACTGCTTCAAACCTGGACTTTTTAAAAAAGGAGATTTAAAAAAAAAAAAAACAACAAAAAAACTTGTATAATTTTATCTGCTGGTGCTGGTTATTTTCCACCTGCTGTCATTATCTGTTGACATTTGCTCAGTGCTGGGATTTGTGCCTTTTGTCTGCGATGGGCAATAAGAATGGAAGTACCTGTCTGGTGCCCGAGGGCCCCCGCAGCGGGCAGGGGAAGGAGGAGGCAGAGAGCCGCACGAAGCCAAACTGCGCAGCATCCGACGGGCTTCATCTCCCCCCGGACACATGGGAACAGTCGGCCACAAAGCTGGAACACAAAACAATCACACTCACAACACGGCCTGCTGACTCTTTTCCCCTCGCCCCAGCAGAAAACTACAGAGGAATTTCTTGAGCGTAAAGAAAATGGGAAATTGCTCGTCGCGTGCAAAGTGTATCATTTACCTGCTTTAAGGAGTTACAAAAAGAAACTTTATGTAAATTCAGAAATAATGACAAATCTACTCCTTTAGTTCTTTCCTAAACTCAAAAGTAACACCTTAGAAATATTAAGTCAGAGATATTAGTTGCAAAGGCACGAAATTTTAATGTCATTATTAATGACTAATTTTCTTTCATTTTTCTCCTAGATTTTCAATTTTAAGTATATTAGCTAAACTTTTTGGTGTCACTGACTGCTGAAGTAGGCTTCAAATCAGACAAGGACGACCTACAACTGTTTAAGTGCAAAAGAAACCAAAGTCGGGTATGTCTCTGCCTGGCAAAATACACAAGTGCCCCGAGCAGCCTGCTCCGAGTTCAGTTTATAGCTCACGAAAATACAGTCTGGCTTCTGTCCTCCTCTAAAGACGCTATCAGGGGTTTTTTCTTACTCGACTGCCATGTATAGCTACACATGAATTTAACGAAACATGGAAAAAATTAACTATTTTAAAACCATCTTTTCTCTGAAAAAAACCCACATCGCATACCTAAGATGCGTTTTTTACCCTTGTTTTGACAAGGCTCTTTATTTCCCGTCAGAGCTATTCTGCCGCTGCCCCGCACCCCCGGCCCCCCCACCGGCATTAACCTCCCCGGCCCCGCGCTCCCCCCGCAGGGGGATGGCAGTGCCCGCACCTGCCGCGCTGCGAGGGCTGCTTTCCTGGGGGCTCTGCCCGACGAAGCCGCCCGCACCCGCGGCCCCTCGCCGCCCCCACCTCCGCGGATCGCGCCCCCCTCTCCCGCCGGCTCCTGCGGCGGCTCCGCTGCCCCGCACCCCGGGACGCGGGGGGAGATGCCCGAGCCCCCGACGGCGAGGAGGCGGAGCCGGCGGCTCGATTCCTCCCGGCCGAGGCTCCGTCAGGCCGGAGGGGCGGCTGTCTCGGCGGGGAGCGGCTTCCCCCGCGCCCCCGGCCGCTCGCCCCGGGGCTCCTTCCCACCGCCCGGCCCCCCCGCAACCGGCCGCCGGTGTCCGCCGAGCCGGGCTGCCTCCGGGGCGGAGCGGGACCCGCACCCGCGGCGGGCGAAGGGAGCCCTCTGCCGCCGGGACACCCCCAGCGGGGGGCGGCACCTGCCGGGGCCCGCAGGTGGCGGGGGCTGCGGGAGAACCCCCGGGGGGGGCTCCGGGACCGGGCGGGGGGGGTGGGGGGTGTCTCCGTCTCGGCATCCCCCGGAGCTGCCGGTCCCCCCTTCCCAGCCCCGGCTCCCAGCGCTCTGCCGGGGGGCGGCTGCAGGGACACGGCTAATTAGAACGGTACGCACTAATAGAGGGGGTTTAAAGGTGAGGGTGAGCGGACAATGGATGGGCGCGCTCGGCCTCCCGGCGGTGGGCAGCAGTTTAACGTTTTTTTGTAAAAGAGTGGGAGTTTAGGGGGGCTGTGCCGGGGGGGTACCTGGGCACCTACCTACAGCCCCCCAACAAACACAGTCACCAGCTCAATCCCACGGCACTGACCCCAGCACAGCAAGAGCTTACTCTGCCTCGTGTTTATATAGGATATAGTTAATCGGAAAAAAAAAAAACAGTGATAAATGGCTTTTTTTTTTTTTTTTAAAGCCACACCACGCTAAAGAGGAATGGCAGCATGTGAGCTGCTGAGACAGTTGACTACAAATAACGAGTGCCTTACCTTGAGTCTCTCTTTGGCCGTGTCCCCCAGGAGCTCGGTGACGCCCGCAGGAGCCGCGGTCCTGGCCAGGAGCTGCTGGAGCGAAGTCTCCCCGGAGTGCGGGGGGGGGGGACACACAGCTCCGTCCTTATTAGTCTCCCACGGCGTGACCCTCCCACTCGGGAACACTGCGAGACAGGACCCACAGCCACGGGTTTTACATCAGCACGCTTTTACATCCCAAGTCCAGTAACAATGTGGGGTTTTCCCTCCATTCCTCTCTTTCCCTCTCCCTGCCCCCCCCCCCCCCCCAAAAAAAAAACAACCCACCCCACCCCAGTTCCATAAATTAAACTGCCAGAGTACAAACGTGTGAAGGAGAGTATCTGGTTTCTAGTTGTAAAGAACCAATTACGTACATCGGCACACTGACAGAAACTGGCTTTTATCACCCGAGTGTAAGCACACATCATTAATTTTATATACTTTATCATCAATTTTAAAAGTCAGCCCCTCCAGTAACGCACGAGAGCGTACCGATTACGGCACCGACGCCGCAAAGCGCAGCAGATTACTGCCGCCTGGGTTTGCCTTGTAAAATGTCTAATGTACAAACCTGAATGTCCCTGAGGTGTAATATGGTGGTGGGGGGGGGAGGCAGGGGGAGGGAGCGCTGCCCCGCTCCCCGCTGAGAGGGGACCCTTCTCCCGGGCTCTGCGGCGTGCCTGTGGCTCCCTGCCGCACGGAAGATGTTCTCCACAGCGAGGGATGGAGACACACACAGCCACCAGGAATAGCTACGCAGAAGGCAGAGATAGTAGGGCTTTAATTAAACTTACCACGTTTATATATATCTAAGACATATTTAATTTTTTTCTAGTCTAGTCGTTCTGACTGGGGGGGGAAGGGGAGGGGAGGGGGAAGGTGGAGACTGTTATGTGAAAATTTGTTAGCTGAACAGCAATTAAGCTCAGCTGGCCTGCTCAAGACAGAAAATGTTAAGCTTTTGGTTTCTCTTCCTCCCTCTCACCCCCCTCAACAGATTTTGAACAGTATTTCCTCATTTCAGCCAAGATAACGAGCCAGGGTAAGGACAGATCACGTGGAAAGACGCGATTATCTTTCTGGTTTGAATTTCAAAACAGTTGTTCTTCCCAACTTAGACTCACGGGAGAGAGATGGGATCGCAGCCTGTGGAGGTGTCTGCCGGGGCGTCCGACTCCACGGCTCCAGCGGGTCCCACCTCCCCTTGCTCTTCTCTGCCTTTCGGGGGGCAGAGCCGCCGGACCCCGCAGGGTGAGGGGCGCCCGAGCCCCATCCTGCAGCCCCCAAATTATGGGGGCTCCCCCTTTGCCTTCAGAGCCTTGGTCTGAGGCAGGCTTCAGTGTTGAACCCCAATTCAGCGTCTCCAGCAGAGCTGCGAGATCCTCAGCTCAAAGACCCTTTGTCAAAGCTCAGCTCCTCCTGAAAGACATTGTCATTTCTGGTTTGAAAAGAGCTGAATTTCTCATTGCTCTTTCAAGCCACAAAATTCTTAAAATCTTTTTGTGTACTTCATTTTGCATGCCCTAAATATCTGCATTCAGCTGTGTTACATGAATATACACAGTCTTATTAATTTCAATGAATATAAATTCTGAATTAGCTAAACACTTTAATCACATGGCGCTTCGCACACGCAACCAGTAAAGAAGTATTTCTGTCCCTCACATTTTCAGTATTGCCCAAAAGCACAGAGCCAAGCAAGGGCTGCCTTTCCTATGAAGCGATAAGGAAACGTAACCCCTAAACCCAAGGATGTTCCTCTTGGAGAGATACTGACACTGCAATTACAAAATTTACAATACCTTATTTGGACCACGTCGACTTCAAAAGACTCTACATCCCCACGGAAGCAGTAATAAGAAGAATTAGAAACTACAACAGCCTTCCCTGGCTAGGGCAGACCCTGCCTGTGCCCACATCTTCTTCTAACAAGGATTCACAGTTCACATCATTCAAAGGCTCCAGCCCTGCACACAGCGCTCCAGGGCAGGTCTCACCAGAGCAGAGCAAAGTGGCAGAATCCCTTCTCTGGACCTGCTGGCAACACATTTTGATGCAGCCCAGGATGGGGTTGGCCTTCTGGGCTGCAAGTGCCCACTGCCTGCTCATGGCCAGCTTCTCATCCACCAGCACCCCAAAGTCCCTTTC
>JAOTQQ010000023.1:87199132-87222741 GCA_026546715.1 Gallinago undulata
CTAGTTTTGTGTCATCAGCAAACTTGCTGAGGGTACATTCCATCCCCTCATCCAGGTCATTGATGAATATATTGAAGTGGACTGGACCCAGTACTGACCCCTGGGAACACCACTTGTTGCAGACCTCCAACTGGACTCTGTGCCCCTAATCACGACCCTCTGGTATCTGTCTTTTAGCCAGTTTTCCATCCACCTCACTGTCCATTCATCCAACCCACACTTCCTAAGCTCACCTAGGAGGACGCTGTGGGAGATGGTGCCAAAAGCCTCGCTGTCACAGCACATCATCTGGCTTGGTTTAGGCCGAAGTACCCATATGTCTTTAAAAGTCATTACACGTAATGAAAAGCTGAAAGCCAGGTTTTACACAGCTGTGCTGGGAATTACAGCTGTTTGCCCAATAATTCTGTATAAATACGCTGAAATCCTACATGCAGTCTGAACACATCTATAAAGCAGTGAAATCTGTTAATTTAAAATTTATATAATGCAAGTATTAGAAAAGTGAATGTGAATAGCAAATAAAAAGTATCAGCAATGTTTAGATCCTACAAATAGACTAGGCTGTGTAAGACCTTTAGGCTTAAAGGGCATCTTTATTTTAAATCAAAATGCTGAATATTGTATGCTTACGTTTTTAAACTTCAGGAAGACAAAGCATAGATAGTCCAAGAAATGCCAGTTCAAATTCCATGTTAAATTTAAACAAATAAGTCTAAGAATTTACAAGTCTCAGCATCAGTCAGTGTATCCTACTATTGTGGCCTCTACAGCCGGGTAATTTGCCCAAATTTTATTTAAAAACAGAACACTACAACAATAAATAAACCACTTTTAGGTCTGGTTATGAATAGTTTCAGGTTTTCAGAAAGTAACTTCTATAAATTTGCCTATGCAGGACTAACTGATACACACAACCATTAGTTTTATCCATGTAGAGCTACAATTCTCCAGGATTCTGAGTTCATGCAGAGCTATTTACCATCATGTTATTTTAATGCTCAATTTCAAGACTGTCAAGCAACATAAAAATGAAATGATAAAGTGACAAGTGTTTTATTTGTATTTATTGCTGAATAAATAGGCACAATAATCCGGGAAGCTCAATTAAGTGAGTATTTAATTTGCATCTCTGCATCCACATACTTTATTCGCCTTTCATCTAGGAGTTTTCAGGATTTAACCAACGCTATTTTTTTAAGTCAGTAATTTTACAGATTTTTGTAAGCTTGATGTCAGCCTAGAGTTTTCTAGTCACGATCTCAGATGGAAAGAACTCTGGAGTCAATAGCATCGAAGGGCTGGAGCTAGAAGTGAGACAGAAGGATAGGAAAAAAAAATAATCTGTTTTGTGCCCTCTAAAGCAGCCTACTGACCTCCACACTGTGCAAGTCACCATCCTACATCACCCTGCATATATATGTATTTTGGGGGAATTTGTGCACTAATGGAGAATGACAGTAGAAAGGCAGAGCGTGTTTGCAGTGCCATTTGTATCTTTATGCACCGCAATTCGAATAAATTTCACTGTTTAGTAGGAGTGTGGAATCAAACCCCAGCTCCCAGAAAGGCCGGCGTTTAAATTAATGGAAGGTTCTTAAAACAAATGTAGCCCTGTAGCGTATCGAGCATAAAATTTGCGTCAATCTCTAAATCGTTTATTTTTGGCAGATGAAGTGTGGTTTGGACACGATAGATGAATTTAATTTTGGAGCAAGGCCAAGCAATTTAGCAGGAACATGCCATTTTGCTGAGGCTGGGGGCAGCCAGGGGCTGCTCTGGTTTCTGCCCTTTCCTGGAACCCAGATACATCCTGTTGGTTATTTTAACTGGGTACTTAACCCAATCTTGCCGATTAGTCATTGACTAATTGTGCTGGAACCAATTGTCAGCGCTGGAACCAGCTACGTTACAAGAAGTGAAAGTGGTGTCCTGCAACTACTTAGTGAGGCTGCGTTTTCACGGGCAGAATAACTCCAATGCTTTTAGAGCTGCTGTCTAGAGCTGCAGATGTCATCTACAGTCACTGGAGCAGTAGTACCCCACACAGATACACAGGAAAGAATGCACTTCACCATAGAACTCGTGGCAGTAAGGTGACCTCAGGCACAAAATACAAATTTTACTGAAGGTGACTACGTTGCTCTTATTTGCATCAAGAGAATACAAACTTAGGTCTTGCTTCTGCATCAGGAGGAAGGCACTTTTTGTGAAGACAGAAAATTTTGTGTAAAAAAGTTGGGTTCATCCAAGTCTTTTCAGTATGAGTAGTTACAGCTTGACATGTCTTCAAACATATTTAAATAAGGTAGTCTTATATACTCAGAAATATATATTTTTAATGGCTAAAAATTAACTTAAAAATTACCTACAATACCATACATTTTACAAGTAAGAAAATTTTCACAGAGTAAATTGGACTGACTTAACTCAATGTGAGTTTGCATTTTTAATTAAATGAATTGCATTAGACGTACAGAAGACTTAAATGAATATTCCACTAGAATTGCCAGTAGTGGACATAATTAAATAAGAATTTTAAGTTACAATCATTAAAAACTTTCCTCCCTCAGCATTTCTGTTAGCACAAATTTACCCTTACCTTCTCCACGCTGACGAAATGGTAGTTCTACACCATAAAATACCCTTTGGTAATACCAAGTATAGTGATGCAATTTGCAGAGAATTTGCTTTCTGTATTTGCTGTACATCACCTGTGTAGCCCACACGGACCAAACCACAATTTGGCTATTGACTGATCCGGGTGCATCCTTTCGACTCTTCTCCACACCAGATTCACAGCAGAGATTTTCTTCTCTGAGTGACTGAAAACGTGCTTTGCGAAATGTCTGTATGTCCTTCCCTTCTGCCACCAGGAGCGACCGAGCTGTGCACCCGGTTCCTTGGAGCACTGCCTCTTAGAGCCAACAGGTCTGTTAAATAGAGTGGAATTTCTCAGGGACCCTCTTTCCTTGGCGGCTCTAATGATCTAATGATACCACAGCGAAGAATCAGGAGTGGAAATGTTATTTTCTAATATAAAAACAAATATATAGACAAAGTCAAAACAAGCACACACTAATTTAAGTGAATACCTGCGTCATTTTACACAACATCTGTGCATTTTGAGTATTTTGCACCAAGAAATACTATTTGTATCACTTTTTAGTTAATGTTAGGATCTCAAGATTTAATAATCCAAAACTGTAGAATTTGTTTTGCATTTGTTTGTCAGATAAATCATTAAATTCCTAGCATGGGCTGTATTAGTGTTGAAGACATTGTGTGTTAAGAAGCAAAAAAACCAATTTCACTACAGAAGACTTTTTAATCTAATAAAACCACAATGTAAAATATATGAAATAATGAAAGAAAATAAATGACAACTACACTGATACACATGTGCACTGACCCTTTCCATACAAGGGAGATATAAATAAGATGTAGAAAAAAATTCAGAAATTATGATTTTCATGGTCATTAACTGGCACTTTAGGTATTAAACAAAAAATTAGTAGTAAGGAGTGTATTAAGATATGAATGAAGGCTCTGTGGACTAGCTACTGAAGGATATTCCCTATTTTAATAGGCAGTGTCAAACAAAGGGGACAGATTTTGGGGAATGAACTGAGCACTTCAATAACAAAACATAATATGGAATACATATGGAAAACATAAAATGGAATAAAGGAATGAGAACAAACACTGCTGTCTGTCAGTATGGAAAAGAGAGATTGTACAAACACCAGCTTGTCTGCCATGCAACAGTGAGAGACCAACAGAGACTGGAAGAAGAAGGTGAAAAGATCAACACGACCAGATTTAATGTGATTTTCCACCTCCTTGAATTGCAAAGTTCATCAGAAAGGAAATGCTATGGTTGCGAATGTGGGAAGGAATGTTTTAGATAAGTTAGTTGTACAATAATAGAAAAGGATTAATTCTTGAATTCGTTTCTTGATGGCACTGAATTTCAGGCTGGAATGCTTTAGAAAGCAGTGGTGTCAGCAACAGTGACAGAGTTTGACAGGCAAAGATTAAGATCAGAACGACCCATTTTAGTTTTGAAAAACTGGATATACTTCAAAGCTGATATATAATTAACTACAAAAAATCACTCATATAACGCAAACCAACTCCTAAAGTTCTTGCTATGCTAAAACTCCTGAGGAATCTCACAAAGAAAGGATTTGCAGGCAGCTTCTGCTGCCATCTCTGGCATCGGGCACGGAGAGCGGGTCGGAGATTTACACAAAGGGCGCCCTCTGGTGGGGAAAGAGGAAAATGCCCCAAACGCCCAGTGCCGAGAAAGAGCCCTGCCCAAACTGCCTTTGTACAGCTGAGACTGCAGCAGTTTATAATTAGTAATTAATTAGAGTTTATTTGAATCACCTATTACAAAATGGTGAGTTTTGACATCACGTCTCCTAATTACCCTCTGTGCTTTTCCTCTCTGCTACTCTAATGATTATTCACCTGCAACCCAAAGAGAAAAGCAGTTAGCTTGCGGAAAAAAAAAATAATCAGGAATATCTTAAACTGAATCCTTGTCAACAACACAGAAGAAAAAGTGTTATTTTATCATGTATCCATCTCTGCTGTTTCTATTACCAGGGGCACGGAACATTAAGTCTTAGTAGTAGCTCGAAACCCTAGTGTTCCTTCGGGTTTTGTAAAATAAACACTACACACCCCAAAGGTTTTAATACTGCACAGTCTGCACACGCTCAGGACCTGCACTCAGCCTCCACACGCCTAACAGCTTTGTGTCTCCAGACACAGGCAGAGAAGGGTCTTTGGTGGGACCCACACGCTCTGACGACCAAGCGATGCCTGACCCACGGAGCCAAAGATCACACGCGTAAGAAAGGAGAGACACAGCAGAAAGTAAAATGATTTCCTCTTCTGTGAAGTCAAAATGACAGAGGTAACTGCTGCTGTGCTGCTGCTGATCAGATGGTCCTAAATGATAAGCCAGCAGCCACCTTCTCATGCCACCCTCCTCTGCGTGACACTGCTCTGTGGTACTGCCCTACTCCTACACTCCTGCTGCCGTTGCTGAGAATAACCATTCCCTTTGCATTCTCCAAAATGTTATCTTCTACCTCAACACAGCTGCAACGTGAGTGGCATTAATCTCCGACCCATTCAGGTAGGAAGTGCCTCGTGGGTCTTTCGTGTCCAAGCTCCGGCTCAAAGCAGGCTTACAATGAATCCAGACCAGATTGCTCAAGATTTTATCGGTCAAGTCTTGTAAATCTCCAAGAATGGAGGTTACAAAACCTATCTGAGCTATCTGCTCCACTGCTTAATTATTCTTACACTTTTTTTTTTTCTTTTCTTCCATATATCGAGTCAGATCCCCCTATTTCAATTTATGTCTTCTGCCCCTCTGTGCCACATGAGGCAGGGACTCCACTAAGTGGTGAAGCGAAGATGTTTATTGCTTCACTTTTCCAGCACATATAGTTTCTGTCTTTTGATCACATGTTGTTCTCTTTTCACAGATAGGTCACAAGTGGATGTCCACACACCCTTGTGAGCAATACAATTGGCTCCAATTAAATGTTTATCCTGCCTGGCTAACAAAACATGACTATTTTGGCACACTGCTATCTGTTTCACACCCCGCACACATCACCATCCAAGGACATTGTTTTACTGACTCAAGGTCTCCTTCCCATCAGCACAAGAACACCTGCCCAGCTCTCGCTCAGCAGCACGTCTCCAACTTTCTCATTCCCCTTCCCACCAAACCCTACTGAGTCCATCACCTAGACACCTCCCTGCCACCACCGACAGCCTGCTCGTAGCTTCCCCAAAGCCATTTTTGGCTGGGCTGAGGACCCCAGCTCCCACACCTTCCCTGACAAAGGAAGTCCTCCAGGCCCAGCTGTCCTGCTGACCCTCCACTGAACTCGTGCCACTTTATCAATATATTTCCTGAACTGGGGGAAATTAGGTTCATCAACTCTTTCTTCCCACATGGAAGCATTAAGCCCACCTTTTTTTTCTCTCTTGGAAGCAAAAGGGAACTTCCATGCTTCTGTGTATGGGCTGAGGGCCTATTCTGTTGGTTAGAGATGAGGCTCAGCCATAACACAAAATGACCTCTCCTGTGCTGCTAGACAGCCCCTATCCTCACCATTCCCTGCACAGTCCATGTGCTAGGTTTAAATAATGCAAATGGCTTTGAATCAGTGCTCTGAGCCGGAAGAAATTCACCTTTATCATGAAGATTACCCTCTAACTGTATCAAATGATCAAAAACCTAGTCTTTGTTGAAGCCATATTCTGAGCTGGACTGACTGAAAGAGAGTAACTGGAACGGCTGCCAATGCAGCTTCCCGTATTGACCTGTCAGTGCCAACAGCAAGTCTTTTGGAAACAGGGAAAGCCAAAGCAGCTTCCCTTTCAAACCTGCCCCTTTCTAGTTTGCTTCTCTATCAGAGCGCTTAATTCTGCCTGAAAGACCTCTCAGCCATGAATTTCTCTATTAATTTTTTACATATGCATACACTTGGCATTCAAATCATCTTCAGGTAAGGATATCTATTTTTTTAATTGCATGAAGCAATCCTTTTCTAAGTCTTCTGCTTGTTAATCTATTTTGCATCTGATTTTCTTGATAGGAGCATGACTAATTGTTCTCTACTCACTATTCCTCGTGCCACTCAGAACTTTTGAAATTTATCATTTCTCCTTGATTAGCATCTTTTCCAAGATGGAGGATCCAAATTAGTTACTTTTTTTCCAAGTACAGAAGCTATTCCTTAATTTGTTCATGCTCATCCTCCTCTAAACTATCTCAAATTCTGTACCTTTTTTCTTTTTGACATGAAACCAGCTCACTGTTTATGAAGCTCATGACAATTTGGTTGTCTGTTACTAGACAGGTTATTTGCCTTTTTGACTGGCTCTGAACGTTAATTTTTTCAAAAGCTAAACTTACTGGCAGCTCTGCCATTAAATTCATGGGGTCGGAATTTAATCTGCTGTTTTGGTTACTCTCCATCTTGTTTCCTAGGTCCATCCTGGGAAAATCTCCAGACACGTTCCTTCCAAGTTTATGCCTTGGTCACAGTTTTCCCATGTACAAAGGACTAGAAGTATCTCTAATCATTTAGGACAAATATGCAGAAAACATTAGTTTGGATGTTCTAATATGAGCAGGCAGGCAGTTCATTATTTGACTAGTACCATGAGAAAAATACTAAGGAAACTTCTTTTTATTCTGACTGAAAGCATCAGGCAGAAAGTTTCAGGGGAATGCAGCAGTTCCCACTCATTTTTGTCATGGGCATGTTCGCAGATTTCTATTGTGCAAGTTCACATTGTTTTCATTCTTATCAGCTCATACAGAACTGCAATCTGCATACAAAACAGCTTTGAATTATTTTTTTGGAAAAAAAAAAAGTTTTAGAAATAAATTGACCTTGAGGCTCCTAATTGTTTCAATAGCCCTCATTGAAGAAAATGTTACTGACCTACGCCTCTGTCTTCTGGAGAAATTAATCACTTCTGCCCTCAGAATCTATTTTTTTTTAATTCTGTTTTTTGTTAAATTAAACAAAGCGAGGCACAGAATGGAAAACAACCTCCACAAACGTTATCATGCAGTTGTCGGTAATATATTAAAAAAAGAACCACTCTCAATTCTTCAATAGGTTAATTCTAAATTTCTAATTCTATTTATTTTCATTTAGCATTTCGCAACCTTTTAAAACATGAACTCTGCTCCAAAATAAAACAAACCAACCCCTTTTTCCCCTACTTCAATAATACCACAGCAATAAGAGACACACACATCTCAATGCACAGGTTAGTTATTCCTTTTCACCTGTGACAGTTCTGTGTTTTGATAAAGACTTCACCAGTCTCAAACTAGGTTAGGTTTTAATTTGTATGTTAGAAATTCTCACATTCTGGGAACTTGGCTTTGCCATGGATAATGATCCATTTAATGTATATCAATTATTATGTATATCAATATGAAGTATATAAATTATTTTGTGGCATTTATTTACTAATATTTATTTATTTAAACATATTGTTAAGGATCACATGATAAATAAACACAAAAAGTGATTGGACAAATTGGTGGCAGAGAAAGCCCATCTTTAGCCTCCAAAAATGATGACTCAACCTTTGACTTGGGTTCCCTGCAGAAGACTGCCAGTGCTGATGGGTACTGGGAGGAGCACCGCTGTATACTTACCTGCTTCATATATGTTTTCCATAAATACCACTAAATACTGAAAAAAACATTTTCCACAGTCCAGTGGGACCATTTGTTTTTCCTAAGTGTGACATCATTACTTCCTTTTAAAAGTGTTTTCTTCCCTAAGCTTAAGCATAATAAAAACTGAGCTGACTTAAACTGAGTTAAGGTCAAACTAGAATTTCCCTGAGGTTCATAAATCTATACCTTGTCCTTATTTTTCACGTAAATGTTGAGCCATTGATATAATAATACAAAGTACTGATAGGTACTGAAGGCTTGAAGGGAAATGATGTTTTCTCTCTGAAAAGGAATAAAAGACTGCACCTAAGCCACGAGCTCTGAAGACATCAGTGTCACCAAGAACCTTGAGACAAGGTAACGTGTTAGGATAAGGAAAAAATACAAGGAGCAAAGACTTAAAGGATGCATCATTATGTTCTGTGTTAACCTAGAGACAAATAACATCCAAATTAATTTTGTGAATGCCTTCTAAAATACTTGTTAATTATCACGCAGACTGACAGATTCCATTTTATTCCTTTTTTTTTTTTCCATGCATGATACAGTGGGAGTTCTTATTCATAGAATGAAAATTAACTCTGAATAGCGTTAAAGAACAAAACCAAAGCTGTGCTACTGGTTAAATAAGGCTAATTAAGCACTGAAGTACACTGACGGAAGGAAAGATCCCTGCAGTGACATAATACAGTGTGACAAACCAAACTCACAGACTTTGGTCTGCAGTAATGGTAAATGAACTACAGCATTATTCAAATAGAAGAAATTTCAAGAAGTTAGTCAGTTTCCTTCACACAAGTTTGAGGACTTAAAAAAAATAATTAGTTATTACTGCCAATGGTTAATTGCGTGTAACTTGCACTGTACCAGGTCCAGTGTGTTCTGTGCCATGGGGCTTAGAAGTTTTTACTGGATTCTAAGACACACAACACAATGAATAATTACACCTTCAGGTACCATACCATGATATGTTCTGCCAAATGGGGCTAACACCAGTTTCCCTACTTTGAAAATTAGAAAAAAAAAAATAGAAAAAATATAGTTAATCGGAGAATTTTAAAATAGGGTACTAGCATTAGCCCACCAGGTTCCAGCCCCTTGATGCTGGTGGTACTATCGGGGTGGTGAGAAGAGCAGCTCAGCCGGGCGGTAGGATGTACCTGCTCCCTGCTGGTATGTGCACCATCCATCCACTGCCAGCATGGCTAACCCCTTCTCCTGCTCAAAATGAACATCCACTGCCAGCATGGCTAACCCCTTCTCCTGCTCAAAATGAAGACTGTATCTCGTTTCATAGATTTAATTTCTACGATATGGCTCCTCTTCTTTCTGTCTTTTTACCGCAGAAATGCTTTATTAATAACGAGCTTGCCGACTTTCCTTTTAAGTAGCAACTGAGCCATTTTCCATAGTTTGGACTTGTTTCTCACTATCAATAAGAATTGTTACTCTAAAGTTTCTTTTTAGATAAAGGTTTTGCTTCATAAGGAATATAGATTTTAAATTTGTTTTAAAATGTCTTTTCTTTATAATGCAAAATTTTCCCAGTCCATCTTTTCTTGGTACTGTGCAACTGCCTTGCCAGGAAAGTCAGGGAGGTATTTAGGGAAGGCCACTTTAAAAAGTCTATTTTTTTTACGACTGCTAGTGCTACAACATACAGCATCTTTTTTTGAGGAATATGGTAACAGCATTCTCCTCAGGCTCATTCCTTCCATTTTCCTTCACACTGATCTGTAAAAATCCCTCATTACATTTTTTTAGTATGTGCAATGAGACTTTCTGAAAAGTCGGTTAATTATTACCTCGCAGTTAGGGTGGGAAGCCCACATGGAGTTACCAACCCTAGCTACAAACATGTCCGACAGAACCTCTTCAGAAATTGTTGCACTTTTTGTAGTGTCCTCACGCTGTGACTCCATCAGCTACGTCCTACAGAAGTACTTTGATCCACTGCTGCCCCTCAGCATGCTCGCTGACCCTGGGGAGAGCAGCACCACAGGGACCACCACTAGGCTTATTTTGTAAGAGCTGCTGGCTTAACCTGGCTGTTGGACACACAGCACGGGCGTTCACCTCTGCAGGCAGGACTGGACCTACGGCTCATGAGGAACCCAAGCAATCACAGGGCACCACTCTATCTTTCAGCCAGGAGGAGAGCAGTAACTTTGGTATGACTCGGGCCAGTCCCTGGCCCACCAATACCACAGTCCCCCACCTTCTCTCAAGCAATACCTCTCTACAAAAAATACACCTGCTCTTTTGGCCTCCTCCTATTTGTGCGCCGTGGAGATGTTACTTCTGCTCTGGTGACCAATTGCCCTATCCCTTATTTCTTGACTCACGGTCTCTCATTAATTAGTCTTAATAACCCATGTGCCTTACAGACCTCTGTTCTGTATTTGCTCATTTTCACCCTGTGACACAACAACCCAGCAGTTTTCCAGTCTGCTGGCACCATCCTGAGCACAGCCCCGGGGACAGCCTTGCACAACTGAATGGGCAATCTGGGGACAGAAATCAGCAAAGGAGAAAGCTAGTCTTCTTGGGTGATCTAGTCTTTCTTAGTTGGAGTTGAGTGAGAACAAATGAAGGCGTCCCCCTCTCCTAGCTGGGATCTTCAATTTTGTGTTCAGCAAAATAAGGAAGTATAAAAAATAATATCCAGGCCATGTTCTGTTTTGGTCTCATAAAAACAGGTGGGTCAACAGAACCATAACAAACAAAGTCCTCACGGCTTCGATTCAGGTTTCTAATCCTGTGGGCTACATGATACATCGCACCTCTAATTAGGTTTGTGACAGTCTACGAGACAAAACCCTATAAAATGAGAGTGCTCTGCAGACACAAACACACCAGGAGCAGGGTGCAGTGGTGAGGACTGCTGCCTAGACTTCTGGAGCAAAGCGCAGGTAGACTTGGGGCACAACAAACAGGAGGTGTCTACAGTGACTGCGGAAGACAAACATAGCCCTGGTATGCCAACAGACACCCCACCACCATATCCTCAAGGGTGGGCCTGTCAATAGACATTGTGAATACTCAGAAATCCCACCTCAAATTTATCCACGAGCACCCTCTTGCAGAGCGGTGTGAATACAGCCACGACAAACATTAATTTTGGGTTTCCCAGGAATACCACGAAACAAGGGATGAAATTTCTGTCTCCAAAAGATATCAGAAGTCAACACATCAACTGAACAGCATTTTTGGAACTGAAATTTATAGTAGTCATGTTAGAACAAGGCGCAGGAGAAAGGCCACTATTTGAATAATCGAAAAAATACCAACTTTGCTATTGAACTGTGGTGGTTTTTACATTTTTGCATGTACTTGACACCTGCAGTGTCCCACCCAACATTAAAAAAAATTGAAGTTGATGCTCTGAATTCTGTTTGTAGATTGTTCTTCAGATAAAGATCTGCTGGTTTCATTAGAATAAAGGATAAATAGATTTGAATTTATAGAGTCCAAATTTTAGCAAATAAGAAAAGAACCACTTGGATAGCTAGTGGTAATGGGGCATTGAACTTCCCTTTTGCCATTGCTGTACATAAACCCATTACTTCCTTTCCAACAAAAACTGAAGTTATTCCTTTAAACTATGAATTACAGTAATCATTTTATACACAGGGACATGAAAAATTTGTCTCTGAAACCTTGAAAACCTTCCTTGTTACCCAATTAAGACGAGGTTCCAGCCATATTTACCAAATAGGAATGGATGTGACAGAGTGATGCTAATTTGTTGAAAATTGCTGTAAAAATATAGAAAGATTTTAACAAAAGACCCAAAGATAAATTGCACTTTTCTGTTAGTGGGAAGCATATAATTTGGGGGATGTTTTTTGTGTTTGGTTTTTTTTTTTTTTTTTTTTTTACTGTTTGTTAAACTACATAAAGTTTTAGCTGTTTAGAATGGAAAAGATTTTTTTTCATCATGCTGAAGTTGCTCTTGTGGCTTATTTACTAAAGCAACTTAAATATTTATGTAAACACTTCAGTTAAAACAAAAAGATTTGTGGTGGGATATAGCTATAGTATTTTATTTTTTTTTAGTGCAGCTTTAATTCTTAACTAGTTACAGGTCTCTGATGTTTGGTATTTCAATATTTTATTGATAAAGTTATGCAGTACTGTACAAAACATAAAATCTTTATATACTCCAAGGGCAAATTACTTCCCTTCCCACTTGGGGATAATTTATTTTTAATGCTGTTCTTTACGTTTTTAATTCTTCATGGGTTCTAGAGCAATTTTGAATTATAACATACATATTTAATAGTAATGACATTGGCTGTGGTGGAGATAATATGTACACATTAATAGTAATATATTAAAAAAGTATCTAAGAGGATGTACACAATATAGTTATCATTTAACCCTAAACAGGTAGTAAGACATTATTTAAGGTGGTGTTTTCCTTCCATGTGCTTTCACAATTTAAAAGGATAAAGGATTTATTTGCCACTTCAAGTACACTTTGTTTCTTAAAATCATAAATATTTCACTTATTCACAAGTCAAGTATTTCAGTGTCATTTGCTGAAAAAGAAAGGTTGTTTTGTAGTAACTAGATATTCTTTGACAAGACCTGTCTGTGTTCACATCATACAGCATCCATAGGCTAAGGGCTCAAACAGGAGACACTTACCATGAGTACCTGCAGGGCTGTTCCACCTTCTCCTTCCACAATACTCAGATCATATGCATAAAGAGATGGGCAGTGCCTTTCTGCCTTTAATTCCCTTCATCCTGAAGAGGCTCTATTAGAAAAATATTAACATAGAAAAATCACCGAGGACTTGTGTATTCACCCAGTAGAACTCTTTCTGAAGTCTCTCAGTTTCCACTACAGAGAGCTCTTGGGTTCTGAAACCAGTTTTCAGAGAATGTTATCACTGGACCACAGAATAATTCAGGCTGGAAGGAGCCCCAGAAAATCATCTAGTTCAGAGCATGTCAAGTATCTCTTGAAACCAGAACGCTCAGGGCGTTATTGCCCCAATGGCGTCCTGGCCTGGATCAGGAACAGCGTGGTGTGTGGGACCTGAGAGGTGATCGTCCCCCTGGACTGGGTACTGGTGGTCCTACTCCCCACGCTGTTCCTGACACAGGCCAGGACGGGAGGGGCCGTTGGGCAATGGAATAATTGTGTAAAGAACAATAAACTGTGGTGGGTTCCTCAAACCGTGGCACTGAGCTCGCACACGCTGCTGCACAACGCATCGGCAGTGGCGCAGGGGCCTATTTTAGGTGCTTTAACACAGAAAAGTGACAGCCAAAACACTGGAATTGCTTGCTTTCTCATTTTTATTGAATGCAATGTTCGTGGTATGAAATTATCCTGTTGGCCAGCTTGGGGCAAGTGCCTGGGTCTTGTTCCTCATCCCTGCACGCGGCCACCTCCACAGCACTGAGACCTCAAAGCCCACACAGCATAGCTGGCTATAAAGCAAAAATGTTCGCAAATTCAGGCACAAGAGTCTTCTAGAAGTGCAGTTTTCCCAAGCATGAGGAGAGAAACGAGCCCTGTGTCACCCAAAGGTATATCTCTCCCCAAGCCCCCTCCTTCCCCCCCCCCTGCCCTCAAGGAGACCCCAGGGGCCCAGCGCGGCCCTGCCTTCGCCCCCCGGCCCCGGGAAGGGGAAGGAACGGCCCCACCGCAGGTGGAAGCGGGGGAGTGGGCAGGGCACACAGCCCCTCGCAGCGGCTCCTGGTCCGCCGTCTCCCACCCACCCACCCACCCACCGGGAGCCGCCAGCTGCTGACGGAAGCGAACGCTGGCCCCCGCACACGCCGCCGCACCGGCAGCCATCAGGCGCCGTCCCCATGGCGACGCGACGCTCGCCCCCTTACAAGTCCCCGCCCGGCGGGGGGCGGGCGCGCTGGGGCTGACGGGAGCCAAGATGGCGGCGGCCGCTTCCGAGCTGCTGACGGGATGGTGCCTCTTCGGCTTGGCCCTGCTGGTGAGCGGCGGCTGCTGCGGGCGCACGCCCCTTCCCTCCGCCGGGGCCGGCGGTATCCCCGCATTCCCTCCCCGGCCGCCGCACCTTTCTGGCCCCGTCGCTGTGCCGCAGAGCCCGCCCAGCCGCCCCGCTCAGGCCTGTGCTTCCTCAGCTCGCCCCGGCTTGGCCGCCCCTCAGCGCGGAGGCAGGGCTGGGCCGTGGCGGCGGCGCAGGGCACCGCGGGGCGCGGAGCTGGGGCCGCAGGGCTGCCCTGCCTTCCTGCCTGGGCGCTCGGCTGCGTTTGAGCCCGTTTTTCGTGTGTGAGTGCTGCTGTTCTAACTGTTGTGTGTAAACTAGAAAGCAGGAGGAGCGAAGCGTGTGTGGTGAGTGTGCCCCTGGCGCTCGGGGCTGAGGCAGCGAGTGTGCTGATGCCGTGCCAGCCCCCCACACCAAGATGCAGGGTTTTAACTGAAGTACCTGCGTTCCGACATCCCTATTACGCAACCCATAATTGTCTTCCCCTATGTATTTCAGGCTATTCTAGTTTTCTGCTGGGTTTATGTGCGGAAGTATCAGAGCCGGCGGGAAAGTGAGGTGATTTCTACCATCACAGCCATCTTTGCCTTGGCAGTGGCTCTTATCTCATCAGCGCTGCTTCCAGTGGACATCTTCCTGGTTTCGTATATGAAAAATCCAAATGGCACATTTAAGGTATGGTCTTTTAAAAACATGGATTGCCTCACCACAAGAAGCACTTATGTTGAAACAGGATGTTTACTCTTGGGTTGTTGGAAGTGTTTAAAACCAATGGTGACATCTCTTCTAGTGCCTGAGTTTGAGTAGTGTGAATACAACACTGAGCTCTGCTTGTTATTTGAACTGGATTTCAATTTTCATTTCTATTATATATATATCAAGTTATTACTTCTACTACTTACTTTCAATATTCTACTCATTTTCAAATGCATCTTCCTTCTGTTGCGCAAAAAGGATTGCGTGTACCATTCTGAAGATATAAATAAATCTCTTAAATGTTGCTTTTTAGCCCATCGTAATGGGGAATTTGTTGCCCCTTGGTTCAAAACCAGCCCATTTGCAGTTTGAGGTTATTTTGATTCTCTTTTTTGTCAGCATTCTTTTATTCTATTACTGAGACATCAAGACTTACAAAGATTTACGATATTAGTCTATGTATAATGTAAAGCCTGAGTTAATAAGTGCTTTTTTTAAAGAGAGAAAAACAAGGAAAACCCTTGGGGGAAAAGAATACAGTAGTAGCTCTTCTTGGCGGTACTCACTATACTCTGCTCTAAGTGTTGCTGTAGGAGTTCTCACCAGTGCTTAGAGTATTGGCCTTGAAGGGAGTGACCCATTGTCTTGGTGATACCACTACCACTAAAACTAGGTGAAACTGGAGCATATTAATGATTTGAATAGTTTGGTTGGGAGCAGATCTGGATCTATAGTAAAAGAGATTATTCTGGAACAAATGAGAGCGGGCAGATGACAGCACACTCGACTCAGAGTGTACTCCCTTTCAGCCTTACTTTCAGAGGTCAGCCTAGGTCCTGCTAGATCCTGGCTAATGGTTCAGAAGTAGCTTGCTGCCAGTACAATGCCTTTTGGCTGGCGTTCATGTAATTGCGAGTCATAAGAAGCCTTAAGAATTGAGTTCTGACATGATTTTTGTCCTGTCTACTGCTCAGTGGTAACATAGAATAAATGAAACTATTCTTCAATGTTACTGTTAAAAGGTTGTGTCTTCAGACCTTGTTTGTCCAGAACTTAAATGGCTGTAGAAGATGGAAGAGACCTTTCATATGTCATGATACTAGCAGCTCAATGAGAATAACACTGGGGATTAAGAAATACATCGAGCCTGACTAGCTAGAGAAATAACAATGATGTAACTAGGCCCAGCTGAAAGATGCACATCTGCAGAATTTTCTGTTGCAAAGGAGACCTGTTTTATTAAAGTATGCATTCCCTGATTTGATAAGTAAGCCTGGGAGGAGAATAGGAGGCCAAATGTAGTCATGTAGTCACTACAGTCCTGTTTAAGGAAGTATAATTAATAGAAGGATAACTGCTGTACTTAAAATACTATTTTTCTTGATCTAGATTTCTTTCTTAACGGATGCATGCTGTCCTGTGATGGGCTGGGTAGATTCTGTTTAAAAACTGTAACTGAAAGCAAGATTTCATGCTTGTGGTAAAGCTTCTGTTTCTTTGAAGTACTTTTGCCTATGCTTCTGAGTCTTTTTGGTCCTGCCTGGTTCCTCATGTTTGTAGATGCTGCTGATGACCTACTGAAATAAATGTGCTCCATGCTGCCATGCAGGAGAAATCTTCCTTCTCTTTTAAGGCTCATCTTGAATGAGTTTCTACCTTTGCAGCAAGAACGTGAGGTTTTTACAGTTGATCCAACATAAGCGTTGAAGTTGTGAAAAATATTAATGTGGCCTTCCTGATAAAGTTGAGTGCGTTTAAAGTCAGTCAGAACATACAAACCTACATATAAGCTTGCAGCTTCATTGAGTTGGTAATTTCGCTTTAGGAGTAATGTCAATTTAGGAGGTTTGACAGCATCTCACTGTTAAATCTTCATGAATGGTTCAAGCTTTTAACGCTGTTCTGGGTAAGACGTGCTTCTTATTTGCTACTGCTTCACAAGTAGGACAGACTGGATTGGGTTTGGAATATTCCAAGAGACTACTGTCCTTCCTCTGGACTGTTCTTTCAAACCTGGCACCTCCATGGCCCTATATCTGATGCTGGGATCTGAAGGACTAGGACTCTGGCAAGGATCCTTTGCTTTGGGTGGCCAGACAAAGTTAAGCCTTCATTAGATTCTTCTTCTCCGTGCTGACCGTGGTCAGCCTTTGTTAACCTTGAGGTTTTATCCATTTTGATGGGGCTGTTAATGTACTGTTTATACATCTTTTAATGAAGACAAAGTGGTTTTTTACCACAAAAAGTGGCTTGTGGCATTTGGTACCTGTTGGTGTGTCTCACCATATGTTGTGAGACTTAACAAATATTATCTAGTAGCTTTACTAGCGAGTGAATTAAGCATTTTTGATATTAGACAACAGTAGCTGTTTATTACTGTAGGAAAGGAGCAGTGGAGCATGGATTTAGGAATAATGGTCACCTGTGTACAATAGAGTTCATTGTAACAACACCTTTTCTGGCAGATGGGATTACTTTGGTTGATAGTGCTGTTAAGTAGGAAAGCAGGATTTTGGTTTTAATATTAATCAAAAGAACTTAAGTATTACCTTGTAAACAAAGTCCTCATAATGTTCACCAGCACCACTTTTATCTTGAAGGTTTTCGCTAATTGCATTGACAATTTCTTTGTGCAATGGACTTCAGATACATCCAGTTGAATCTGATCTGTTTGATCTGAAAGCTTCTTTGATTTATAACAGCCACTTAAAAACAGAAAAACTCACCCTAGCTTATAGACTTAAGATTGCTGCTGGAAGCCAAGACCTCTGGGTCTGACCTACAAGGTGCATAAATATTTAAAACCTAGCTGATGCTGCCTTGCAGAAGGAAGCCAGCTTGAAAAAAGGGCATTACCATCACCATACTGCTTTTTTTATTATTATTATTCTATTATTGATGCAGCAGAAGGTAGGGGAGATTGCTGCTCTATGAAGTTAAAAGCCAGTGGCCTTTCTTTTGTTCTGGTTAGACTTGAACACCTCACAAAACTTGGGTGTCTGCCTGAGCTGTTAAAGCAAGTTTTCTCCTTAATAATTTGAGGAGTAGCATCTGTTTAATGGGAGATGCTTTTTGCAAACCATTCTATTATGATTTTTTTGCATCTTGGGGGGAAACCCATTAGGTAGCTGCTCAGAATACAGAACCACTAGAATGTCAGACTTGCTCATTCTAGAGAAATTGTTATCAACTGACATGGCTCAGACAAAGTGATTACTTAACTTTTGAGTTGTTGGATGTGTGCACGTGGATAACTTGCTAGTGAGGCTATGGGTTTTTACCTCCTTAGTTTGTGGGGCTTCAGCAGCTGACTGAAAGCTGATGGAATAGATAGGATACATTATTACATTGGCTTGCATCACTGCTGTTTGTGTGGAGTAATGCAGAGATTTTAAGCTCAGGCACATGAGCACACTAGTGGAATGCTCACATCTTTGCATCTTGATATCTTTTAATCTAAGATAATATCTCAATAACTTAATAAGCTGTAATGTATGTTTCCTAGCATATTACTCTGGTCCTGCACACAACTTTTGTTTTGAGAAACAAAATAAAAAGCAATTACAATGTTTTGAATTTTGACATCTGTACACTGTTGTAAAGGCTTTCCTGGAGTTGGAGGAGAGGCAGGTTTTTTCAGTTCAGGCACACTACATTTCAATTACTAGCTATTTTTTTTTTTTTTGTAAAGTGACTATGCCACTTAAGCTCTGGGTCTTACTGTTGCTTTTCTTGCTGATTCTTGGTTGGTGTGGGTTCTGAGTGTCGTCGCCATAGGAGACACCTTTTTCACTTGGAAGTAAATAGTACCACCTGATCAGTTCAGTTTTGCTTTTCCTTTTGGCATAATTTAAGTAATGCATTTCCTTAATTTTTAATGCTAGGCAATTTAAACACTTTAATATTCTGTATGTGCATTCTTAACTTACTCTGACCAAGTTCTTTTGTGGTGTATTTTCATACAAATGCCTAGAAATTTTTCAGCTGAAATGCTGTTGGGTTTAATTTGGATGGTCTTCCAAGATTGGGTTTAGTGTACCTGACAGAACCTTATAGTGTTGCTTCTGTGCCTTCTGCTAAAATATTTCTCAACCTTTCTTTCTGCTAATTAGATGACAAAATGTGTGTATACTTTTCTGCTCAAATTCGAGTTGGATGGTAAACTTTCCTACCCAAACTGTTCTTGATGATCTTCAGAGACCCTCTTATCAAGATACTGTGGGAATTAGCACAATATACATGGGAGCTCCCAAAGCTGGTTGATATTCTTTCTGATCTGTAAAATCTTCCGTTTATGGGATTGCCCTATGCTTATTCCTTTGTACGTTTGCCAGGGCTCTGTAGCCAGTAACTTTTTAGAAATATCTTTTTTTTTTTTCCTATCTATCTCTATGTACTTTCATTCTTTAATGAATGAGGGATTCTCTTGTGTTGCCAAGTACAGCAGTAACAGGAAGTGCTGTAGAGATTCTCAGAAAAATATGGTCTTTATATACTATCCCCATCTAGACTTACATGCTTGAAAAATAGATGTTTGATACCTTAGAAAGGGCGATCCGTACACAATTAATTTTTCTTCCTGGTTCAAAGATCTATCAAAGCAGATGCTGCTTATCAAATTTGACTTTGCCCTTTCTGTTGAGTGGCATCTAGAAAATGCTTTTACCTGCATTACCTGTCTCTTCTTTCTAGAAGGTATTCCCAGACAAGTTTGTGGTGCTGTTTCTGTGACTGAAATTCAGTGATGTTGATATCAGACTCGAGTGGGACTTTGGGGCTGCTCTTTTAGCAATTCCCAGTGTCAGCCTTACTGATATAAGACTCGTGCTTTTTTTGATTGAGAGATATTGACTTCAAAATGAGTGCGTCCTTGACTTGATGGGGTCCCTCCATTGATGTTTTGCACATTCATATTTTCTGAAGAGTTATAAAGCAGATGTAGTTATGTTAATTATAAAATTAAATCCAGTGTATCCAACTAAGGGGCTGGGCAACTTACACAGCTTAAGTTGAGAACAAAAGTAAATGTACTAAACTGTTGGTAAAAATGACGTTCACTGATAATTTTCAGTTGAGCATTCACCATATAATGTATGGTAACTAAGGATTCTTAATCTGAAAAAAACTAATTTTCTAACAGCCAAAGTGAATATAAGCAGTGGGGATACTACTGCAGTGTCTGTCCCCTGAAATGCAGCACATTCCTTTCATCTCTGTTACGTGAACTAACTCTTTCTTAAAAATTCCAGCCCTTAAAATAGGCAAACTTGGTGCTTATTTATTTTCCTTAAGTGTCTATTATGAGCAGGTTTTTTCATTTCTATAAGAATGCTGTTGAATGAAGTGTTCTTTTTGTTTCATTTGATGTTAAATGCTTCTATCTTTTATTACTAGGAATGGGCTGATGCTAATGTTTCAAGACAAATTGAAGATACTGTGCTTTATGGATACTACAGTAAGTATTTTTAATGTGGTGAGTTTTTTTCTGTAATTAATAGGACCTTTAAGTGGATGCATGAAATTCTCAGGGGGTCATACCAGATCATCCCTTTTTGGTTAAACATTAGTCATACACTTAGTGCCCTTCATTGATTTTTTTTTTTTTTTTATGATTAAGGCCCTCCTAAAAATGCTAATATACTGAAGGTAAATCCATGAAAAGGCTAATGGCTTCTCTCATATCATCTGCTGTTAACATGTTTTCTGTGTGTCCATTAAGGGAAACGCAGGGCTTTGCTGTAACTTTTATAGCCTGTAATGTATGCAGCAGTGTGGAACTTGCCTACTGTGTATAAAATTTGTGCAAATGTGAGTGTAACTCTTATGTTTTAAGTGTTTAGATTCAGCAATTGCTGTATTTAAAGGAAGAGCTACTGTAAAGGATCATAAAGGAGTGGATTCAAGACTTGTAATCCTAAACAAAACTGAAGCAAATAATTAACTGTAATAAAATCTAATAAAATAACTGTTCACAAAACCTCTGTGTAGTTTTAGATCAGTTTATTTTAGTTCTTATGAAAAGCTCTGCTGCTTATGAGTATACATATGTAAGAGGTATAGAAGAGTGATGCTTATCACTGAGTGAAATGCTTGCCTTGGTCAGTGATGCAAATTCAGATACTTGCCTGCTTTTGGTCACGTTTCCTAAAATTTGTAGTTTTTCTCTTGGACGGGTTGGCTTCTGAATATATATATTTTATTTTTTTTTAGATCAGGAAATAATTGGTTCTAAATAGTGGATTTCTTTAAGTTACAAAATGCTTATAATGTGTCTGCAATAGTGACAGAAACTAGAATGTGCAGTGAAGCCTAAAGTAAAAAGTAGTAAGAAACTTCTGTTTTAAAAAAGGAACTTTTAAAATACTATTTTATCTTCCACAAAAATTCTTCACTACAGAAGAGTGGAATTGCTTTGTATTTGCTTTCTACTCTTGCTAGGTTGCTAACAGCCCAAGCATTTCCCAATTCCTAATGGGGAACAGTCTTCACTCTTTTGTGGACCATTTTCTATAGATTTGTGAGACCGATGGATGAATTTCTGTGAGATGTTTTGGGCTGAGTCTCTTCTTAAATCAAAATGTCTCTTGGTAAATCCTGAACTAATTTTGGAGTAGATCTGAACTTAAATCTGAAAACCTGTTGGTTTTGGTCAATCTGGACAGGTGTACTTCAAATATTGTAAGACTAATACTTTATTTCATAACCTATCCTCCAGATGGTGGTAGAGATTTAAAGACTGGTTTAAAAATATTTTTGTTGTGATCTCAATTTGAGGAATTGATGCACATTTTTATAACTAGAGCACCATTAAAGTGAGCAGTAATAAGTAATATTTTTCAGAAATCTTCATCATTCCTATATAAAACCACAACTTACTGCCTTTCCTGCATCATTAGGTCTAGTGCCCTGCTGCTGTTTCACAGTGTAGTGACATGAAAGCTGAGATGGAACAAGTTAAACAATTCTTCCAGACTTGTAATACTACTTCTTTTTTTTTCCTACTGGCATTATCTTATAAAAGTATTTGGTTGTGGCATCTTATTTTTTTTTTTAATAGGATGAGCAGAACTGAAATATCTTTTTGTCCCTAAAGACATAAATACCAGTACTTTCTTAAATCTCCTAAAAATGCAGTGATAACTGTATTTCTTACTTGTCTGCTGTAGCTATACTGGCAACTTACAGTATGAATAATTGGTACACTCAGGCTGCTGCCATTCAATTTCTAATTGTATGTTCTAATTAGTCATTTCTAATTGTGGCAAGAATTTGGAGGCTGTGGTTTAATTGATGTTTTAGATTATTCAGGATTACTTTGCTACCTGCATTGCAATTTACTGAGAAAGCTGCCACAAAATATGTAAAAACTTTTTTTACAAAGTCATTAGTCCCCATGAACAATGCGTGCTCTCTCATACCCAGCTGGTTTCATGGTCAGACTGATGTAAAAGCGGAGTGACTCTTCTGGTAGAATGATAAATGAGGTAACTTTAAGAATGAATCTTGAAATATCTGTATTTTGAATTGGGACTTTAGTAGCCTAAAAGCTTTCTTTAGGAAAAGAGCCTCTGGATTGCTTTGAAGCCATAGTGGCTTAGTGTGTAATTCTCATAAAAACCTACTGTAGTAGGATGTGTCTGCCAGTACTTGAGTGGTTGAAGAATGATCAGTGGTTAGCAGATGCTGTAAAACAGCATGTCAGCTTGTGTTTGGAAGGAAAACCCTTTTCAGAAATGGTTATAATTGGAAACTGTCCAACAGTAGTTTCCTCTGTACCACAAAGAATCCGGCTGAAACAGCTGACAGTAACCTGGAGCTGTGTTCTGTAGCGTTTTTCCTCTAGTAAGTAACTTGTACCTGTTGGAGTCAGCTTGATGTTCAGCGTTCTTCGGTATGGTTTTTTGAATGGTGAAAGGATGCCCTTTTTAACTTCATCTCCATCATTTGGAAATAAATATATCTTTGGTCAGATGTGGCTTGGCTTTTTGAAATAAAGACTCATTTTCTTCAAGAAGAGTGGCATTTTCTAATACTAAACTGATGTTACTTTCCTTTCAATTAGTTTTTAGAAATCACCTGAGTAGCCAAAATGAAACTCTACTGCTATGACGCATGCTCTCGGTGAGCTGAAGCATTTTGGTTAGATAGTTGAGGGAAGAGTATACAAAGAGGTGTGTAATATTTATCTTCAATTAACTAAGAAGTTGGCTTAATGTCAGAGGGCTTAGTCGGATCTTTAAAAAATAACTTTCATCATCCTGTGCTTTACTCCATTTTCCAAAGGATTCAATAGTCCACTACTATGGAAAGTGGTTGCAAAAGGTTAGGCTAAACTCTTCCTTGTTGTTTTCCTGCTGATATGACATTGTTAAATCAGTAAGGATTTTTCCTTAATTTGATAAATTCCTAGTGAGAATTTAGGGGTTTGAGAACACTGGCAGGAACTTGGGGATTGGATTGAGTTAACTATGATTTCAAGGAAAGTACTTATCCTTTTGGTAAAGTTGATCTGGATAGTCACTTGCTTTGCTTACACTGACATTAAAGGGAAGCTTATAGATGTTATCTTCACTCCCTATGAAATTTAGGGAGGATGTCAAGAGCTTTATGCAATATTCTATTTAGAGCTGCTTAGAATTGCATCTAAACTTGATTTAAATATTTCAGAATGCAAGCACTAGCTTAAAC
>JAOTQQ010000023.1:87222841-87260103 GCA_026546715.1 Gallinago undulata
CTGGTGAGCCACTAGATGTGGAAATGCCTAGTTCAATACAAGTTAATTTTTACTGAATGAAAATATGTTGTTTTAATGTGTCTTTGATCTGGTTTTACATGAACTCCTTGCATGTTGCATTGTATTACTGCAGTGGTGGGTGTGGGGAACTAATATAGTTGTTTTTCTGACTACCTTCACTCTGGAAGTTGGATCTGATGAGTAAAAAACTTAAATTTAGGCACTTACTTGACATACAAACTCCTCTAGGTGTTCACATCGTCATGGTATTGAACTGTTATAACTCCTGTAAAGTTTTTTTGTTTATACAGTTGCCTCTGACTTAAACTTTACTGTAGAGGTTTAAGCTTGCTAATTTACCATTTGAGTTGAGAGGCACCAGTTAGCCTGGAATAGATGACTTAATGAGATATATTTCAAAAACTTCTATTGGCAACTGACTTGTCAAACGCTTGTGACAGTCCTCTAAAAGCTGAATACAGAAGTGTTAATAGCAGTATGTGAAAATACTTTGTTCAAGAAAGGCTACCAAAGAAAAGCTGAAACTTCTCTTACTTATGGTGTTTTGTTCAGGTGCTTGTGCTATGAGTGGCTTTTACAAGACCCGATGAAGGCTGGACAAGCTATGTGTCAAATCAGCTGCCTCAATCCAATTGAATAAGACAGTTCAACAAAACTAGTTAAGTGCATCTGATTGTTGGTAGACATTTAGAATTGTCCTCTGCTAATATACTGTAGCAGATCAGAAAAAAAATGAACAGCTGGCCATTAGTATGAAGAACTATAAGAAAGTGTCAGGAAACAGTTTTCAGGAAAAGAATTAATAATTTTATAATACAATGATAAAACATACTGTATAAAACAGTTATAGATCAGCTATGTAGTCAGTAACTGAACACCAGCAGTTTAAATTTAAAAAACCCTAAGTTTAGTGCCAGAAGCTTGATCTGTTCTCTTAAAATTGAATTAAGTTGCTGCAGCATCAGCATTGAGGCAGTACCAGTGTTTGATTAGTAGCCTTATTTCACACAGTTCATAGAGATTCTCTGGGATTTTGAGTCTCTCTTTATTCCCTTGGAAGAAACATGTATCAGTGTCATTATCTAAAGAGCTACTCATAAGTAGGGTATGCTGAAATTAATATAGTAAACCTTGGAAGTGAGAATGTTTTCTGTGCCTGCAGTGACCCCTATGGGCTGATTATTCTGAACTTTGATTAATGATGTGTGTACCTTGCCTTACTGGAACAGTCCAGTGTGTATTTAGGACTACTATAAAAGGTAAAGAGGCTTGATTTTTGAAAGCCTTGACAATACTGAAGCAGTTGGAGTTCTGCTCTAGAAGGTCTAAGACTGCTACATTTCAGAAATTTTAAAGCATGAGCCTGAATTGGATGCTTTTAGCAAATGTGAGAGTTCATGAATCAACCAAGAGCTTCTGTTTGTTACACTACCGTACTAGCTTAGCACCTACACTAGTAGGTACCTCTAACACTTTGAAATATTTCTAAACAGAACTCATCCTTTGGAAAAAAAATAATTTCTCATTCATATTTAGGTTCCAGATCTTGATACTCTATTTGGCTTCTATACTGCCTTTGGTAAAAATTGCTGAGGTAGATTTCTGTGAAGTGCATGGGTACTCGAAGGAGTGCACTAGCCAAGATAAGATGCTCAACTTAAGTTAGAGATGATTTTATTGGCCAGTGGTGGGAAATAACGAATTAGTTATGCAAAAGAAGGTAAAGATTAAAAATAGCTGAAGATCACAGGATTTTTCTAGTCCTGGGTGTCTTTACTTACTCCGAGGCGTGACTTTATGCTTGCACA
Source organism: Gallinago undulata (assembly GCA_026546715.1). Taxonomy (NCBI): domain Eukaryota; kingdom Metazoa; phylum Chordata; class Aves; order Charadriiformes; family Scolopacidae; genus Gallinago; species Gallinago undulata. The sequence goes on from JAOTQQ010000023.1 coordinate 87,224,671, forward strand.
AGCAGTCTGGTTGTGTGGTACTTCTCACATTTTGTTTTGAGGGCTTGGTTAACTCTTCTAGGGTGAATACCTTTCTTGTGGGGTGCAAACACTGTAATGTACTGCTTGATAGTTTTCAGTAATAGAATTCTGAAAGATTCATGGTATAAGATATTTTGAAGTACTGAAATATTTTACTACATGTCCTAAAAAGCATGTAACCTGTTATAATACACAGAGCTGAAGATTAAACTTGAAATTCTTGATGTTTGTAAAGACTTATGTGTTAGCTTAACCCTTCACTTATGTTAGACTACCTGGTTTATGGACCAAAGTAATATGACAGTGTGACTCCTTCAATTTAGTGGCTACTCGGGTAACTGCCTGTTGCAACCTTCATTTAGTCCTCTGTTTAAAATAGGAATGGTAAGAGATGATACTATACTTTTCTGTTTTGTGACTTGAGATATAACCATGCCTTCCATCTAAAATGTACTTACATTAATAGTAGAACATCCTCTGAAACTTAGCTTTAAGTTTGTTGTATTTTTTTGGTATATACCTTTTCTGTGAAAAAAATCTGTTATTGGGTGGACTTACTAGCTTTTATTTGCTCTCTTCTATGCTACCTTGTCCTCAGTGTGCTAGTCCTGTGTGTGACTGGCAGCAGATGATTACTTTTAGTCTTTTTATCATTGCTGAATTGAAGATGGATCTGAAATCCTAAGTTTAGAAGGGTTAATTCTGTAAGTCCTTTGGAGTTCACAAAACATTAATAGTTCATGCGCTGGCTAGTAAATTTTACTAAACTTTTCAGTGCTTGAAATTAGTCAGAGCTAGAATGATGTGAAACTGATGTTTGATTCTTTCCTTTGAATTACTATGCAGTAAATGAAGTGCCAATGTAACTTTGTCTCTTTACTTAATGAAATTCTTTCTTCCAGCTTTGTACTCCATCATACTGTTCTGTGTCTTTCTGTGGATTCCCTTTGTCTATTTCTATTATGAAGAGAAGGAAGAAGATGATGGCAACACGTGCTTAGTAAGTTCACTCTATCAAATGCACCAAGCAGTGAAAAGACAATTATTCTTGCTTGTATTTGTTTAACCTCAATACTGCAGTGGAAATAGCATTTCTAAGTCTATTGCTACAACTCCTTTAAAATCCTGAGACAGCTGTTAATAACAGTCTGGCATAGTTACTCTAAGCACTGTGATATCACATGAAATGAAACTTTACTGAGATAAGTAATTAAAATTTGTATTGCTGTGAATTCTTTAAGCTTCCTACAAATTCCTTTGTGTGATTTCATATATGGGAAGTTAAAACTTCTTACATGAGATTTTCCTTAAAATAGAAAACATATGAACAGGTATTAAAGACAGGAAGACTATACTGATTCTGAGAGATACTCAAATTTAATTTCTTCCTTCTTGCAGCACTCATGTTTTTTCTTCAAGTAGGCAATAGTACTTTACCTGAAGCTAGCACTTGGTTATTTTTGTAATGCACTGAAGATTTTTGACATGCACAACATTCCAGCAAATACAGTAAATGCATGCCAGTAAGGTTCTATCTTTTCAAATGAAAATACTTTTCTTAAAGAATCTTTTAGTCATTGATCATAATAATTCCCCCCCTATTCGGTTGCAACCTCAAGATAATAAAAAAGACTTCTAATCATAGCTATAATATAAAGCATTGGTAATAAGAATTTTCTTTGAGCGTATTTGCATGAAACAAATGTACCCTGGCTTCTGGCCACAGCTGCTCAAGTGTGTAGCTTATGATAGAAGCATAATTCAGTGTAATTGTTCAGAGTTCTCAAGCCATGAGACTCTTCAAGAATGTGTTCTTCTGATTTGTTTCTAAAATAATTCATGTTTTCTGTGGAGCTTCTTTTGTAGAACACTTGTTATGCTAAGTATGCTTTGCCATAACCTGTTGGACAAATCCCTTTGGATTTATTTTATGTTAATATATTAACTTTTTTTAATATACAGCAGGTTAAAACTGCACTCAAATATACTCTGGGATTCATCACAATTTGTGCAGTTCTTCTCTTAATTGGGTAAGTATTTATGGGTCAGACATTAGTGGGTATATACTAAATAGAACCCCAAATAGAACTTTGTCCTGTGCAAGATTAAAAAGGCAGATCATGGTCCATTCAATCTGTGTAATGACTAGTTAATCTCTAATAGGGTTTAAATAATCTGAGAATTAGGTTATTTGAAAAGTAGGAGCTTAATTAGAAGCTAGAAAGGTTTTCTTAATTGTGGAGTTACTTGTGCTTCCAAGCTCTGCCTGTTTGTGCAGTGTTAATGCCCATTAAGAACATGATGGCTATGGCATTTATTTACCACTGTACTGATAGCTCAGTGTACAACAGGGAGTTAAAATACTTGTGCTCTTCCTGTTTTCTGCCTCTATCGAATGCTTTCATGGACATCCCAAACCAGCTTTTAGGAATGTGAGTAGGCGTGTGCTTGGTACTTCTTGAATGGAAGTGTGTGAAGGATGTAAATGTGTGAGGTTATACTTACTTGCCCCCGTGTGAGAAGGGTTTTGCTGGCGTTTGTTTGAAAGGCAGGCATTACCGAAGTAGGTAGCTTGTTTGCAGCTATTACTCTGAAACTCCAAGCAGTTTACAATTTACAAATTCAGTTGAAGATAACCATTAAGCATGACATGCACACCAGTATTGAATGTTTCTAATGTATGCAGCGTTAAAAGCTTTTTAGCATTTCAACTGTGGCAGTGAAGTTGATAAAACTTATAAAATACATGCTAAAATGATCTGTATCAAAGAACTGGAGTGTAAAGTAGAAACTAGAGTGAAATTAATGCTTCTAATTGTATGCTACCTTATTGGAATATTGTTTCTAGTTTTGATAAACTCTTCAGGTCCATTTCTAAGAAGTCTTGTTGTTCTTTCAATTAGAAGTAACAGATTTGCTATTATGAGAGACTAAGGGAGTGTGAGTTAGCTTAATCATAGTCCAGAAATATTACTAAAACTTCTGACAAAAGCTGGTTTTCTGACTGTTGGCCAGTCTTGTAGTGCCTATACCTGGCAATAGCAGGAGACTTTCTGTGGTCAGGATCAGACCACAGATCTGTTGTAACAGACTGGAATTGTACATCTTAGTGTGTTGGAAACAGATTTTAACTTTTAATATTTTAACTTTGTTTGCAGAGTACTGTTTTGGTTTTGATGTGAAACTTACAAGGGGACTTAGTTTAGCACTAACCTTTGAAACACATGCTTATGTTCAGTTCTTGAAGTTTGAAGCATAGTCCTGGAAGATGCGTGTTTGTTATTCCTTTGTTTATTGGGACTTGAAGCAGGGATCTAGTGATATACTTTCTTGGAAAAGTCTAAAAGGTACCTGTGAGCCTTCTTTATGGAGGTTGGTTTGGGTTCTCATGTTCTTTACCTAAAATGATTCTTTTCACATCTGACTTCTGGTGCCCGTAGGCATTCTGTTTCCTGTCTGGAAGCTAGTTTTTCAGATTGGTGTGGAGGTACTGGTTTCCCAGCTATTACAAAACTAGCTGTTCTGTCTGTGCCAAAGAGTTACTCTTACTATAGGACTTCAGATAGGGAGAGTGACAGCAGGAAGCTATCAACTAGGCAGCTGTTCTACCTGACGTTCTTCTGTGCACCCTCTGGTAGTCTCTGCTTATTGGGAGATCAAAATAGCTAACTACCTTCTCTGCAGTTCTCTGGGCCAACTAAAGAACCAAGAATGCAATGCAGAAGATCTGATATTATTATACTTGTAATAAAGGAAGATAAACATGTCTCTTTAATCTTTAATGCTTGGTATGGGAGTTGTTAATTGTTTTATTCTAGCTTCCAGAAGTGTGGATTCATAGGAGTATCTGTCTCAATTGATGTTTAAAGTCTTTTTGCTCCTCTGCACATGAGTCAAACCAGGATAGTAAATCAGATTAATACATCTTTTAATGACGCTTGAGTGTTGGGTCCTTACCTCTGTTAGTACTGCTAAATAGAAAATTACTTGTTCATTGACCTCAGACCTGACTGCACACATGTACACATGTACTCTGCTGATCTAAAGCATTTGAAGGAATGTGAATTGAATTAAACATTTTGTCTTCAGAATTTTTTAAATGTAACAGCATACAGTTTTTCGTCAGGAATAAGTGGGTTTCTATTTTCTTTAAAGTAGAATAATTTTTTTTATATTTGACTAATTAGGATAAGTGAGATCTTTTTTGCTTTGTTACAGTGCTTTTGTTCCTTTGGATATTCCCAACAAGAAAAACTCCACAGAATGGGAGAAAGTAAAGCTCTTGTTTGAAGAATTTGGAAGCAGTCGTAAGTTTGGGATTTCTTCTGAGCTTTGTGTAAATTGCTACTAACTTATTTTGGCACACTCATCATTGATTGAACAAGACCACTAACTTTCTTGGTGACAGCTTTCTAACTTTAGCTACTCACCTACACTAAATCTTCGCAATAAGTTGTTCTGTTTCTGTTCAGACAGTTTGTATATCTGGGTGTGGTGTACACGGTCTGAGTGAAGGAAAGCCCACAGCCTGAAGGATCTATGCTTGCCTAATTCTCTGGGTAGTGCTTTATTATAAGAAATCGGGAGGTAACAAACAAAACAATGTGTAAATTGTGAAAATTGCCACAGCGCCCTGTGGAGGCCAGAAATAGTCTGGAACAGGCCTTAGACAGCTATGGGGGCAAGGTCATTAGTAGTTATTTACCTGTTTGTCTCAATGCAACATCTGTGAACTTGGAGCAATGGGGAGATGGCTGTCATTCTTGTGGTATTGGAGGAGGATCTGCTGCTGACAAAAAGATATGGTAGTAGGTGAATTTTTCATTTGAGTTGTTAATGGCTGGTAATTATGGCTCAATTTTTTTCTTTAATGAACTTAAATATCTTCAGGACACCAATTCAGGAATGAATGTTCTTTTGCTTCTACTGCAGGAATTCTCAATAGGTTTTTCTTTTGCAGATGGCCTGACTGCTCTTTCATTTTCCATTAGTTCCTTGACTGTGATTGGGATGTTGGCAGCTATCACTTATACAGTAAGTTCTTTTGTAAATGTTTCAGCTTTTTACATTCATGATACTTGCAGTTATTGCAGACTAAACCTATCCAGAAAATGGTCATCATGCTAAATAGCTTCAACTGTATCTTCTAGCTTTGGGTTTTCCTGGCTTCAACACTTAGAAGTACTAAGTTTGTAGAAGTACTAAATAAGTAGTACTAAGAGAGGAATAAATTTTTACTGCACATTTAAGGACCACTGTTTCTTGAGTACAGATCAGACTTAATTTCAGTGTGTTTCTGCAAGGGGATGTCAAATGATTCCTTATGACTTATAACACATTCACTGACTCCTCCTGGTTTTAGGCCTCTGTCTTTGTCCATCCAGAAGTGGAGAACTAAATACTGCTTTTTCTTTATTCATTGAACTATGGCCTAATTTAGACTTGGTCTGGTCAGTCTATAATGCTGAATATAAGCTTTACTGTGACTATTCTACATTGACGTTTTTATCTTTACAAGGCTTTACAATGAAAAGTCTGGTGGATTAACTTGGTTCATAAAGACGGACGCAAAATGTCTCTCTGTAAAAGGCTGTTCTTCATTCAATAAACAAAAAAGCAATGTCTTTAACACAGAACTGCAAAGCTTTATTTCTAGAATTTAAGGGTAGATGTCAGTGCCTGTTTTAGGTATGAAGAATCTGAGGCATCTGCTGTGATGTGTTACTTAAAACAAGAATAACTGAAAAGTTAAAAGCAAATAGTCTATAACTGTTTAGAGGCTTATTTGCTAAAGCCTAGGGAATAGTCCTGTTAGTCCTAGACATGCAGCTAAACTGCTGCAGTGCTTCCTGCAGCTTAAAAGGATTCAAAGTGTTCATTCTGTAGCTGATTGGAAACCATATGATTAAGGCTATGTTAGTTCAACTGCTTGACTCTTCTATGCAAACCAAAGGAACAATATTAACTTGTAGCTTTTCTATTGCTTGCAACTTGACTTCATGTGATGGCTTATTCTGTGCATTTCTTGTGTGGCAAGTGGCAATTGAATACTTTGGCCAACATTTGATGTTGGTGTGGTCACTTGCTTTTCCCATCTGTCTGTTTCTTCTGTCACTGAATAATCAGCCTGTTTGTAATGTATTACCTTGTCATCAAGGTAAAATTTTGCAACAAAGATGAAGCTTTAAAGCTGAAGTTAACTCCTGTCAAAGCTTTAAAACTTCTGAGAAGTCAGTGTTTTCCTGATAGGTTTTAACCTTTGAAGTCATGTCATGCTAAAATAGCTTTCTTTTCCAAGCAGAGGTGCCTGCAGCCTGGCTCTAATACAGTACAGTTGGTCCCATGTAGCTTCGCTAGTGAATTCTAACAGCAGCTCATGCAGGAAGTTATTTGGAACCATTGCTAGCCAAGGAGATGTTCTGTGGTAGCCTGTGGTCAGGCAAGTGATAAATGGATAAAATTATTCTAGAAAGAGGGAAGAGTGTTTTAGCCATAACTGCATAAGGGAGTAAAGTGCCTGCCAAACAGTACAATTAGACTCTTAAAACTAAATTGAATAACAAGCATAGCTAATTTTCTCTCTTCATACTAGTGACTTGAGCTATTGTAAGTTACAGCAGGATTTTGGGAAGCAATTTAGTACAGGTTCTTGTGTGGCAGTGCCAATAGACTGACACCGTGGTAGTCTGTGCAGTAGGTAGGAGAGCACTGTGGTGGATCAGCTAGTAGGTGTCTCGGTCAATGGGGCTGAGAGCAATTCAGTTCACTTAAATGCTTTAAGTTAACCTGAATCATAAATTTTATTACGTTAAGCCTTTTTCTGACTGACTTGTGTCACTTAATCATTCAGGCTGTATTGCTGACATCTAGATTGTGTGCTGGTCAAAAAACATGGAGACCTTTGCTTAGCCTGTAATAACATGTCAGCTTTTAAATTTGTTTCACTTCATTATGAAGGGAAAGATTAATCTTGTGTTCAGTTCCATTACTGCAGAGCATATGTAGTGGTCTTAACCTCCATGAGACTAACATTATGAACAAACTCATTAGCTGGGAAAATAGCCTTAGTGTTTTTTTCCAAACAGCTACTCAGGTATGGTTTTTATAGCTGTTAGTGAACATCTGAGAGCATCTAAAATACAAGATTTGTTTTATTTTGCACAAATTTATTGCTGACTGAAATATAAACAATGCTTAAAAAGACACATTTGGAAGTTTTGTTGATTTATTGCTAATATTCCCTACTTCTGATGTTATTTCCCTATTTATTTTTGAGCATGGACTGTTTGTAGACACCATTCACCCTGAATATCACAATATGCTTCTGCCCTCAAAACTATCTGAAACTGGAAATATGTGACTTCCATTTAATTTTCAAAATTTCAGTGTTCTGTGTCTGTGTGGATTACCAGAGGAAGACAATAGCTCTGTCCTCAATATCGTTGCCTTAGTTTTACTGTATTTGGGACTTGTACAAGCACAGGGTGGTCAATGAGGTGAAGCATCAAGCATGATAACTAGAATAGTCTTCTCTGAATACCTTAATTTCAGATTAAGATTTTAGACCAATTTGTTGCTTTGGAAGCTTCAACCAAGCTGTCTATGCGAATGCCTGGAGCAGGAATTACTGTTTCCTTTGGTTTTAGTTACTGTATTTGATCCTTCTGAAACTATCCGTTTTGCTTTACAGTAGGTGTTAAGGTAGGAGAAATGGAGGAGCTGTTTGACAGAAGTTTTGGGGATGAGCTGACATGGGAGGTGGTTGTCCACCTCTGGTAGAACAAAGACATCTACTTCAAAATTTTCCATGAACAGTTAGCAGATGATGGGGGCGAGATAGAATAGATGAGGACAAAATGTGTGCTATGAATTCCTTTGTCTCTGAATAGAGGTGATCTCAGATCTTTGATTTATACTAGTTAAGAGCTGAAGGTTTGTAGGACAGACATAATTGAATTTTTGACATTCCACTGACTTCTGAAAATCCCCATCTCGTTTCATGGCCAGTGTTGCAATTGTATTGTGTTTTAACACTGGCAGTAAAGGGAAGCTTCTCTATACTCATATTCACCTTCTGTCTCAAAAAAAAACAACTATTTTTCTAAATGAGCATCTGATGAAAGTTGTATTGTAATAGTTGATACTTCCATATATAATTAAAAATAGTTTTACATTGAATGCCTACCACTAACACAAAATACTAAAAGCAAATGGGAATGTTGTGCCTGTACTGACCGCTCTGACTGATTTAATCTTAAAACCTTGCTTGTTGAAGAGAACAACGAAATGGATGAATAAGTGGTTTTAAGTTGCTTGGAGTACAAATTATCCATTCTACAATTAGTCAAATGTATGTTAACAGTACTGCTTTTTGTGGCCTTCGGCGTGAAGAATTAATTATGGCTTTTCTAAAATTGCACTCCTGCTTTGTGGTAGCGCACAATGCTGTGAGATGCTAGGGAGATGAGGCTGTGGCAAAGTGTGCCAAGTGATCCTTTTTCATCCATCCTGAACAAGGAGGTGTTAAAGCTCAGTTTCTCTATTAGCAAATGGAATGACCTTTTCACACCTGATTCTTGGCCAGAGTATGATTTACTTTTCTTGCAGTTGACTTTAACAGCCAAAAAGCTTAAAGCCTTTTATAATCTTTCTAACCTTAAAATCATTCATTTGCTACTGATTTTTCTTTTAAGTAGACATCAGTTATTGAGAAGTCTACAAGTTAGTGGCATTCATCATCATTACCACTTAATCGCTTCAATGTCAGTTCTTAACTATAAAAGAAATGTAGTGATTTGATTATGTTCGCTTCTCTGTGAAGCAGTAAATAACAGAAATAACAAACCCATTTGAGTGTTCTTTGTTTTAACAGCCTGATTGCTACTACAGCCTTGGAGAACTGCAGATATTAAGCTGCTGGATCAATGATAGTTTTGTAGTTCGTTTAGAGTTGTAGCTTGAAAGGAGGTTAATCTTTTGGTTGTTAGTGCTCTTCCAAGCCTGATGGAGCAATGCAGAAGATGGCAGCTGGTGTAATAGTTACGTTCAGTATTATAGCTGAGTCAGAGTTGACTTTTTTACAGAAGATATGTCCAGCAAGCACAAGTTTACTGTGCATGGTAGAACAACATGCTGTAATATAGAGGCTGTTAGACTTGGTTTCTGCATCTTAGAAATGTTGATTGCATTGTCCACTTAAACATTGATAAATGAGATAAATGTTTCTACTTCTCCATGAAGATTCGAAGATTAGCATGAAAACTGAAGCTGAATGTGACACAAGCTACTGCAGTGAGTGTTAGAGAAATGGATAAACAGGTATTCAGGGGACTGTTACTGTAGTGTCCAGCTGATCACACAGGAAATGCTGTTTTCAACATACTGGTTCAGTTTGGTCCGTTTGTTCCATGCTTTGAAATATTTTTTATAAATGGTATTCAAAAGCTTAGCAACTGAAGATTGGATAATAAAACTTCCCATGAAAGAACTGAAGTTTTACTAGTTAACATATTGAATTTTTCCAAGGTGTATGGGATATGCTTTTCCAAAAAAAAAAACCAACCACAATCCAACAAAATCCCCACCAAACCCAAACCAAAAACCTGTCCATGAGATGGTCTGCCATCTTCAGATGTCTTTGGGAGGCTTTCTCCTTTACTCTTCACAAATTTGGGAAGATGTGTAAACTGCTGTCACTCTTTGCTATGTAATGGTGTTCTGGAAATAAGATACTTGAATTTGGGTTTTTCTTTAGAACGATATTATGTGTAGATAGCCAGAGATGGAAGCAGATTTCTTTAATGTGAGAAAGTAGATGACTCGCTTGCAGAATCAGATTGCTCTTCAGGAGGACTGTGCAGTCAAGGTGCACAGAGAAAAAGGTGCAGTTTCAAGAAGAAGGTGCAGTCCTACTTCTGCAAACTCCAAAGTGTTGCCTGTGTTGGTGTCACACCTGCGTGTCCCACGTCTGAGGCTACTTCATTGTAGCTCCAGCAGAAGCCATTCTGACAAGGGTACGTTATGTCCTTAGGAAACAGTGCTTAGTGTAAGCAACTGAATTGGATTGATTCTAGCCTAGATCAGTTGTGACCTCTATCAGTTGCTGTGAGGGATGAAAGGTGTAATAATACAATTTCCATTGTGCTTAACATAATTCAAATAAAAAGCTGATTAGGCTATGAATACAGAAAAATCTCTTCTATATCAGAATACTGTTGAAATGGATAGGGGTTTTGTGGGACATTCATACTGAAATAACCTAACTTGCATTTGACTTGGGCGTCCTAACTGTAGGTTAGGACATGCAGTATAGTTGGTTTTAGACTTGAATAGATGCATATTTGATCAGGGTCTAGTTGTTGGAATTAAACATTTTGTCTTCCATGGTCACACTTTCAGATGAAGTCCTTGAACAAGCTGTTATAAGAAAATAGGGATTTGAGTATTTGTTAAAGTTGTGAATGTTTCTTCTTATGTTTCCTCTATAGTGATATAATAATAAATGGAGTGCTATCATTTTTTCAGCTGTTTCGTATGACTTCACTAGAGGGCAGTGCTATGAAAGAAATGTTTGTCAGGATTAATTTCTACACTTCTTGCACAAGACTATATATGTACCTTTTAAAACACCTCACTGATAGCATTTAAAATCAATATCAGCTTGATCTATGGCCCTGTACAAACAAATGGAATAGGGGGTCTTTCTGCTGGGCTATGCAAGTATTGCCTGATAATGTCTCAATCACAAGGTTAATCCTTGAAAAACCTTAACTAGAAAAAGTTGGTAAACTCCCTTCAGTTACAGTGCTGGTTGTGTACTAAAGCAGTCACAGACAATTTACCTCTTCTGTTTGATCCCTAACAAGGAGCCACTGTCCTGTTTGGGCCACAAGTTAACCCTTAGACTGTCTGTTATTAGTTGAGGTAGCAGATACAGAAAAGTGAAACAATCTATTTCTGACTAAACAGTGGTGCCCAATGGTTTCAGAGGGACTCAGGAGAAGTGAAGATCAGCGTTGCTCCCAGTTTGTTTAATGTAACCTCTAGTGAGGTATTTCAGTGCTGTGTCTGGAGCACAGAGTATGTTTGGGTTCAATGGCTTGTTGAGAGAAGGGCTAGAGTGGGCTTCTCACTGTTCTTCAGTGCCTACAGATACTGCATAAACAGCATTGAACTCACTGTTGCTTCCATGTGAGTTCCAGGGTTCTGCTTTACTGATGACAGATCTTGTTTACAAACTCCTCACAGCACTAAGAAATAAGGAAGAAGTACTAAGAGCTTTGTTTAGGCTGATGGGTTTTTCATAAGGATAGGTAAGCTGGGTTTTCTATTGCTTTTCTTAAATTGCTGTTACTCAAAAGGAGAAAGGACAAAAGTAAAGGCCACCTACTTCACGAAATCTGAGGTATAAATATGAGCTTCATCCATTCAGAGGTATTGTCAGTATTGCCTGTGGCCTGTAACCAGTGTTACCCCTGTGGGTTCCAGTCTTGTTCAACATATTCATCAATGACCTGGATGAAGGGATGGAATGTACCCTCAGCAAGTTTGCTGATGACACAAAACTAGGAGGGGTAGGTGACACCCCAGAAGGCTGTGCTGCCATCCAGAGAGACCTGGACAGGCTGGCGAGATGGGCGGAGAGGAACCTGGTGAACTTCAACAAGGGAAAGTGTAGGGTGCTGCACCTGGGGAGGAATAACCCCCTGCACCAGGACAGGTTGGGGGCTAACCTGCTGGAGAGCAGCTCTGAGAAAAGAGACCTGGGGGTCCTGGTGGACAACAGGATGACCATGAGCCAGCAGTGTACCCTTGTGGGACCAGTTCTGGGCTCCCCAGTTCAAGAAGGACAGGGAACTGCTGGAGAGGGGACAGCAGAGGGCAACAAAGATGAGGGACCTGGAGCATCTCTTAGGAGGAGAGGCTGAGGGAGATTTGTGTCTCTTTAGTCTGGAAAAGAGAAAGCTGAGGGGGGATAAATACGTATACGTATTACCTATAAATCCGTAAAGGGAGGGTGTCAGGAGGATGGGGCTGGTCTTTTTTTCAGTGGTGCCTGGGGACAGGACAAGAGGAAATGAGCACAAACTTGAATGTAAGAAATTCCACCGAAACATGAGGAGGAACCTCTTTGCCGTGAGGGTGGCAGAGCCCTGGAAGATGCTGCCCAGGGAGGTGTTGGAGTCTCCTCTGGAGACATTCCAAACCCACCTGGACACGTTCCTGTGGGACCTGTTCCGGGTGGCCCTGCTCTGGCAGGGGGTTGGACTGGGTGATCTCCAGAGGTCCCTTCCAACTCCATGTGACTCTGTGATTCTTAAGCAGCTCAAATCAAGTCTTCTCTACAGAAGGCTCATGTGATGTGACAGCACGTATGGTCATATAACACTAGCGTTTGTGTTAAATCTATCCTATGGATTGTAAACCTGTGCTCAGCGGAGGGAGCGAGTGGCTCCTCTGGAAATCCATAAAACTGCTCATTTCTGAACTTAGTGAAGCTCCAGGGAATGAGCACTCTAGTGAAACTGCATGTGCCAATTGTGATTAAAAGAAAGAAAAGCTTTCCTGCTGAGCTCTGCACCAAGAACACCCTCCCACTCTCAGCAAAACAAACAAAAGGCCTGTGGCTATTGTCTCTAAATTGCTGGGAGAAACTTTTGCCCTTGGCCTGTATCTGTAAGACTCAGAGGGTAGCAGGGAAGAAATAGTGGCTTTTTCTTGTTTATCTTGCCTTTTTTTTTTTTTCTTGTGTAAGTAGAAAGCTTACAGATTATGCACTGGAAAAATCTGGGCATAGCATTGATGTAGGAGCTGGCAAACACTTTCAATGGTATAGGATTTATAACTAGGAGTAAATGCCAACAAAATTTGATTGTGAATGGGTATCTAAGCAGTCTTTGAATGTAGCTGAGTTTAGGTGTTCACTAACGTTCTGCTGTGTCTTTACTGCAGAATTTTTTGTAGTAAATCATATGCTTACTTTTAAAATGAAATTATCTAGAAAGCTGAAGGCTACTGGCCACAAAGGAATTGTCTATATTTAGCTTCTAAAACTACTTAAATTCAATATCTTGAAATTCCTGTATTACACAATATTTTGATTATGATATCAAGTGGGAAAGTTAAGGTTTTGGGAAGCTAAGTGATTTGACAAAAACCCCAAGGGCAGCTTGATAAATCTTCAATGAGCTATGCTTATATAAAGTCTTAACATGTGCTGTTGTCTCTGTTCCTGTGAGATGTTTAAGTACTGTTGGACCAACACAGGACATGGGAATCTGCATAGCACGTCTGTTATGTTTTGCTCAAAGAATGAGAAGAATTGATTGCCTTAATCTGCAGAAGGAGGAGGGGAAACAGGAGTGATACCTTAAGCTTGCTGTATGTTATACCTATATCAGATGAAAATGTATGGTAGAAAGTTAGAGTATGTATGTTTCCTTTCTATTTTAGGCTTATGGTATGTCAGCTTTGCCTCTGAACTTGATCAAGGGAACTACCAGTGCAGCTTATGAACGTTTGGAGAACACTGAAGATATTGAGGAAGTGGAGCAACATTTATTAAGGATTAAATCAAAGGTACGGTCTTTACTGTTCTCGCTTTCTTAATGGTATTCTTGCTTGCTCACTAGTTTGTGGTCATGCTGTAGAGAGTTTTTGTTCCGGAAAGTAGCATGTGCTACTCAATTTACAGCAGAGGGCAACGTTAGGTACCTTCTCAGTATTTAGAGGCTCAGAATTAAAGTAGGCCTTAAGTATAATCATCAAACCAACAATTATCTGGTACACTCAACTAATTCTTGGGGTAATGGTACCACTTGTTTGGATTCATGTAAGGTTATTTTTTGGAGCAGCAAGTCATCTTGCTCTTGCAAATACGAGAAACATAGCTGAGTATCTATAGTAGGATGCTGGAAAGAAAATACAGATGCCAAGCTTAATATATTGGAATCATGGAATTTAAGTGGAAGAGAGCTCTGGAAGTTACCAGGTTCAACCCTCTCTACAAAGCAAAGACCCTTTTCAGATTAGATCAGGTTATTGGGTATTTTAAGTGTTTCTAGCCATCCTTCCTGTGAAGAGTGCTTTCTAGCACCTAATAAGAAATCCCTTGAGGCTTTTGACTTTTGCACTTCATCCTCTTGCCTATGCAAAGAAACAGTGTGAGTTATACACCACAAAGTCTTTAAAGTTGTTGTAACTCCTTAAACTAGATGTCAAGTCTATTTTCTTGATTCAGTGTCCTTGATTTCTTGCACTGTTTTTTGGTACCCAGTGCAGAGATGGTCGGCCTCTGTCTTCGAGGGATAGACGGACAATGCACCAACTAGAAGAGAAACTAAGGACACTTCGAAGAAGAGAGAGGCACCTGGAATCTATTGAGAAAAGCTGGTGGACGAAGTTCTGTGAAGCTATCCGACCTCTGAAGGTAAAAATTTTTCCTACTTTTTGAAAAGTAAATTGGAATAACTTATACTTTTCTTCTTGCAGTAGAAATCGTAGTTCAAGTTTATCAGTTACCATCCTGAATATCAACTACTTATTTTTTTAATTATTATTGTACTACAGAATAACAGTCTTATAGCAAGCTCTGAGCTCTTGGAAAACCTTTTACTTCACTTAAAATATGATTAAGATTGAAAAGGAGCAAGTTCTAGCTGATCTACTGTAGTGTGACTGCCAGGGAAAATCTGAATATCTTCTCAGATGTGAAAATGGGAAGAAGAAAATGAAGAATTCTGTGGCTGTCAGGCAGCTTAAGTTAATCTAAAGTACATGTAGCCAGCAGAAGTGAGAGATAATTTGATGAGAATATATGCATTTGGAATGATCATCTTGCCAAGTAATTAGTTGATCAATAGTAAGGTAGCTGTGTGGAACTTAAGTTGTGATACGCAACCAGTGCAAAGGAAACTGTTACTGGGGAAAGCTTTGATCTTGGTCTCTTTTTGATCTTAGCATTTTGATTTTAGTAGATTTTTTTTTTTAAACCAGATATTTTTATGGAACAGTATTGCCATATAAAGTATTCTTTGCCAACTAGGTGTAGGAAGAAATTTTAGCATTACTTTAAACCGTAGCCTGCATTTTGAAAAGCTAAGGGGGGAGGACAAGTAATTTCCTCTAACATGGTTGCTGATGCTGGGTACCAGTGGAAATGGGCTGAGATTGCAGTGGAACAAAAGTTTCCAATTGAAACTGTCAGATCTGTGAAACTGTTAGTAGAGTTATCTTTCTGTGATACGCTAGAAATCTAGACTTAGCCTTTTCATTTCAAGGACAAATATCTCATAATTAATCACTTCAACAGCTTAGATGCTTCCTTTTATTCAAAATAGCTTGTGTAGTTTCTTTAACTTTTCACATTAACCTTAACTTTGATAAATGCATTAGCTGTATCTATTGTGTGTAGGGCTTCAACAGTTCAGTGTGTTCTCTTAGGACACTGTACAGTATCATAAGATATTTACAGATTATCACTTATGGTCAAGGTAGTATTCCAGTGCTTCTTTGTTCTTGTGGTCTGAATGCTGTTTATTCTCTCTGCAAGTGTGAGAGATACTGTGAATTTGTGACTTAGAGCACATACTAAAAAGGGATAGTGGATAACTTTTTTTCTTGACAGATTTTCATTTAGAATAGGGTTGTGCTATGCACTGCAAGTTGTATTGGTAGGTATTATTACAATTTACTGTTTCTGTAATGTCTTGCATAAAAACATGATCCATTGGTCTTTGGCAGTTGTGCATACTAGCTTGTACAACAAACTGTAGATCAGAAGACCCAAGCAGACACACAGAGGTGATCAAAGCGATGTAAGTGTAAGGCAGGAGCTCTGAAACCTGTTCTGCAGCAAAAGCTTGAGTGCAGGTGGTTGGTTGTAGCTGAGGGATAGAAGGAAAAGGCCGGGCAATGGAGCAGTTCCAACCCACTGTAGTGGAGGAGCTAACATAGCTTGAGGTATGATTGCATTGAGGTCCTGCTTTCAAAAGGACTAGGGAGTAAGAAATAAGATTGTCTTGCATTGAAAGATAGACTTCTCCTCATTTAGATCAAGGGTTGCTCTTTTTTTTTTTTTCGATAATGACCTTACTGAATTCCTCTGTGTTGTTCGGCTGGAACCCAGGCTTTTTGTTTTTTGCCTGTTGCATTACTGAAAGCTTTTCAGCATCAGTTGATAAGTAGTCCTGCTGCGAGAACAAGAGGTTTTGATGAAGTGCTGCTGTTTGAAGTTGAATGTCTACTCATGTTCTCAGGGGCTTGGATCCCTTCTCATTTGTGCTGTAACATAAAGCAAAATTATTTTGTAAATTTTCAAGTGTACCTAGAATCTTTGAAGATATTATAATTGGTCTGAAGCGAGTAAACAGCAGTACAGTAGTGTCACAATAAGACTGTGGATGACAGATTTGTCCTTTGCTGCAAGTGACAATTAAAAGGCAGCAGTGAGTGTGTATCTCTGGCTGCAATGTTTTTCTAGCTTAACTTAGGCTTCATGTGGGGGGCAAGGAAAGTAAGTACTTATTTGTTCCCCAGATACCAAATGATACCCAGCTGGAGGCAAGCTTTTAATTTTAAGTCAGGTTGATAGCACTTGGTAAGGCTCAGATGGACTGTGTAAGATGCAAACTCAACTGCTGGTGTGAGTGTTGGTATTCTCCTCATCAGTGGCCAGGGGCTGGTTAATGGACTAGGAATGAGGTGTCCATTGGTCTGAAATCAGTTGGGGTACAAGGAAAATATAGGTAAGAACAGAAGGATCCTTTCCGAGAAAGGCCTGAGTGAACTGACACTGAAATTTTGTAAATGTAGGTTGATGTTAATTGCAGATAATTCATGGTTCAGTAGTCTTAATAGCACTGTGAAAAGACAGGATGAACTAAGGCAGAAGGAAGGTCTTAAATACAAGATTGAAAATGTTTAATATTAATGGGACAGGAGGTGAAGTTGAATTGTGAAAAATGAGTGCTTTTTCAACCACTTACCTACATCTAAGAGTGTTACCCGTCACTTTGAAGGACAGGCATATTTCAGAGGAGATATGGATGCCTTTTTACTGGCCATAGTTGGCAGAAGGTAATGAAGTAATGCAGGCTTCAGACTCTTGGTCTTAATTGTTTTTAAATGCCCATTTCCTGTATGGCTAATATCTAGTGGGAGTTTGCTGTGGCCAGCTAAAATCTTAGTACACTTAGATATGTGGAAATGCACAAGTTAAGATGTACTTTGATATTAATCTGTAAATCTCTACCTAACGAGGCCTACCTAATTTGAGTTGTTTCATAAGCGACGTTTTAATATTTGAGTTTGCAGACAGAAGCTTATCTTCAGAACTTAATGAGCAACAGCATTATAACTGAATATCTTCAATGAGCAGCTATAATAAAGTTCTTAACCTTTTCAAGCTGGCTGTGTGCCAAGTTTTAAGCTTAGTAAAATAATGTAAGAGTAGCTATGAAACTCTCTCTTTCATGTGAAAGACCAGGCATTATGTTCCTGCATATAAAATTTGGAAATAAGTCAAAGTTGTCTCAGGCTTAGCAATCAGAACACATTTTTTCCAGTGGTGCCCAGTAAGAGGACAAGAGGTAACGGGCATGAACTTGAACATAAGTTCTACCTCAACATGAGGAGGAACTTTGTTCCTGTGAGGGTGGCAGAGCCCTGGCAGAGGCTGCCCAGGGAGATGTCCAGGTGATGGAGTCTCCTTCTCTGGAGACATTCCAGACCTGCCTGGATACGTTCCTGTGGGACCTGCTCTGGGTGGACCTGCTTTGGCAGGGGGTTGGACTAGAAGATCTCCAGAGGCCCCTTCCAACCCCATGTGATTCTGTGATTGTTGTTTTGGGAAGTCCAGCAAGCTTATCTGAGCATATTCTAGGACTAGGGTCACAGAAAGATCAAGTGAACTTGTTGGAGCTGTAACCACATGGGTTTGCTACAGAGGCTCACTTTGTGCATCATCCCAAACCACCCACCCCACCCCCAAAGAAAAGTTTGTAAGAGAGAAAACATCTCAAAGTGGAGAATGATTTACTAAGTGGTCCTATAGCCTAGGAAGAAACACTAGAGGGTGTTCTTTCTGAGGACAGTTTAGAGAAAAAGGTCCCTGGCTCAAGTGCAACCAATATGCCATATTTGGTTGGCATATAAAAACACTTTCCTGTGTTTTAATTAAGATCTTAAGGAACAACCTTATTTCTCTGAATGTACTTGCTTCAGACTATTCATAGAAGGAAGGAAAGAAATCTCTGAAGGCTACGAAGTGAGAAGAAAATAGGGAAAACGGAACGTACAGGTGTCAGAATATTACTTTGACTTCTGTAAACTTTTTGCTAGGTTACCTGAATTATTCCTGTTTAAGATAAACCTTTCATACTTTGTCTGTATTCAGTGACTAAATCTGCTAGTTTAAACTGTTTGTTTATTTTCATCTAGCCCTTAAAACCTGAAAAATCTGCATGCAGGAACCCAATTTTACTGCTGATATCTTCATATATTCCTAGTAAAATTGCTTTAGTGTTTCATACACCACCTTAGCTTAGCCAATAAATTCTATTCTTATCTCGTACATCAAGCAGTTCCATGTTAGTGTGCAAAGCTTATAAAAAAGCCTGCTACTGCTGATTTTTCAAAAAATAGCAGTATCTGATTTAAGTATAGCGGTCCTTAAAAATTTTTACTTGTACTGTCTTTGCTGGCTAAAAGAACACAGCCGTTACCCTTTTTTTAGTCTCCAATTCCTGAATAAGGTATGCACTCCAAAGGAAGATTGTGGGGCAAATGACTCTCCTAGAGCAGCTGAAGTGCTGCTCTTCTTCTAGAACCTGCTCCAGAAAAGACCTTTACCTGGTGGTTGGAGTACAGTGGTTGTAGTAGTCTCATCTTATTTTAATCACCTGTGAATATACAGTGGTTCTGAATAATATAGTCAAGTAACACTTGACTTTCAAGAAAATCTAGCTATTTTTCCTACTACTTCAGTGTTTATAAATGTTTTTTAGTCTATTCTTAAGTCTTCACATCATTTCAGAGTTAAATTTCTAGGTAATTTAAACCTTTGATTCAAAATACTTTGTAAAGTTGATTGTTGCTATAACTTGAACCTTGAAAATGCTCTGTAACACTCAGTACTGCGGAGTAACTGAGAGGGCTTGCAGGTGGAAGGAATGAAGAAGTAGAGCTCGTATTTAGGCTTGGTTACTTGAGTTTTACATCGCCCCCTCCAAGTGATTTGGCCATTGAGTGTTTCTGAGCAGGGCTACAGAAGGAAGCTGTCCCTCGGGAAAGGTGAGATGTTCCATGTAAGCTGTGCCCAGGTTGCCTCCTGTTGGAAGGTGAGCACACAGGCATGGTGCTCCCGCTTCCCTTCCCGTCAAATGCCTCTATAGAGTTAAGGTTTCCTATCTAATTTGGCAGGTACAGATTGTGTGGTCTGCTAAATGCTGTGTTCATTTTACGTAGCACCTCACCTGTGTTTTTAATGACACTTTTGACTGTATTGCACTGGCACATGATGTGCAAGTACTTCTCTCAAGTATTTACCAAAAAAATCTCTTTAAGGTGTGTTTGAGCTCGGAGGTGCTCTATGTCCATTACTCCTTTAGCAAAACTTAGACAAGTATTCACTTCTTCTATCAACTACAAGCACTTTCAGTTAAATTGTAATGAATCTTTTCTTCTAGATTGTGTGGGGAGTATTCTTCATCATCGTGGCACTGCTTTTCACTGTCTCTCTCTTCTTGTCCAAGTAAGTTCATTTCAGCATTTTTCTGAAGCACTTAAACTGCATGGTTTCTGCTCTAACATCAAAACTGGGGTTGCTTGCTTGAAGAGTTAGACCATTTCTTTTCTCAGCTAAATTTCTGTATCTAGAGCTGCATTTCTCATTGTAACAGTATATATTGAGACTGAACAAAATGTACTAAAGCAGATCCAAAAAAGGACATGGTTCAGCTTGGTTGACTGCTGAAAGCACTTCTCATTCAGTGGAGAAATTAAGCATATATGGTAAGGGAGTTTAATTCAGACTACAAAAGTATTCTGATTGCTTGAGTGAATTTTAATGCATGTCTTCTTGGGCTGGGGAACAGGTGCTTAAGTTCTTGCAGTAACTGACATGTATAATCCATTATGATGTGCATTACATTGTAAATTGTTTCATGGTGGTGAAAGCAATACAGCCAGCTGTGGAGCTGGTGGATTTCAATGAAGATTGACAGTAACTGCAGGCCTCAAATACTGGCATTTTTTTAATTTTTCAGAGTGGGCAATTAAGCTCTATGACCCAAACTAAGAAAAAGTTGAAATGCCAAGGAGATACAGAAATTAATATAGCTTTTCACAGGACACGTGCAATGAGTGTGGTAAAACAAAGTGTGTGTCCATGTGGGTATGAAAAAGCCATCGGTCTCTGGGCTTATTTCAGCTTTTGTTGAGCTGCCTTTTTAAACTGAAGAGAAAGCTCTGGGAGAACCATAGAACTTACCCACTTTTTTTCTTAATTACTGCAGTTTGGACAAAGCTCTGCATTCAGCTGGCTTCGACTCCGGATTTATAATTTTAGGAACTAATCTGACTAATCCATTGAATATGCTGCTACCTGTTCTTCAAACAGTAAGTAAAAAAAAAATAACGGTGAGATACCATGTATAAGGATGTTCCTTTCTCTTCTGGCAAGCTGTCAAGAGGCAAACTATAATTTTCCCCAAGTAATACATTAGACCAAAATTGTCTAGATGTGTGTTCTGTAAAAGCAAGGCAACATCCTTGTTAATTTTTTAGTTACTAGATACTGATAGGAAAATCTCAGGTGGATGGAAGGCTCTTGCTGGTGGGCAGTGCTGCTTGAAAGTAACTTTACTCTGAGAACATAGTGGCAATGAAGAATCCTGTCACTTGTAGTTGTCATACACAGAATAAAAGCAACTTTCTCCCACACCCTATCTACATTCTAGTTGTTCGTGTACTTGATAGTTTACCCTCCTTAAGTGAATTTTCTTTTTCGGCTTTTAATACGTTTATTGCACTTTGAAAAATACTACCCTGTGCAGTTCTGTACAGTACAGTAATGCATTAGTCTCAAACAAATCCTACATAAGACCTTAACTGCAGTAGGTTGGAATAAAACAAGGCTGCATACCAATTTGGCAACCAGTCATGGCTAAGAAAAGGCTTAATGTAAGGTAGTGCTTTATGTTCCCCTAGCTGAGTTCTTCCATGGTCTTGGTATAGTGGGTTGGCACACTGCATTGCTTCCCCACGGCTCTAAAACTATTCAACACCTAAGCCTGCAGTTCACAGAAAAAGTCTTCAGCGGCAGTATTATCTCAAGCTGTTATTAATGTAAATATCAGAATCAAATTTTATATGCAAATATGTTCAGAAATACTCACAAATGCAATGCCTATGCAGTCCTAAAATGATTGTTGCCACTCTGGATTCTTTTTTAAATGTGCTTTCAGAAAGGAATTAAGTATTTCTTGGCCTACAAATGTATAACACTTCAAAATTAAGGCAAGCTTTAAATTAAAAAAAAAAACAACAATGCTCAGTTGCTTTCCCAAACTAATTGTATATGCTTTATTAGCAGCAAGTTGTATTAGTTGTATTTGGAGCCAGCTATGTTAAACCTTTAAATGGAAGGACTTCTACTACCTCAGATGTTCTAAGTGGAAACTCCTTATTGAGCTTTAAGGGGGGGAAGAGCTTCTTTTCGAATTTGAATGTTATCTTGTCTTTTTAACTGGTTGTGTTCTTGTTTTAGGTTTTTCCTCTTGATTATGTTCTTATTACAACTATTGTTATGTACTTTATCTTCACTTCGATGGCAGGAATTCGAAATATGGGTATATGGTTCTTCTGGATAAGGGTAAATATGACTTAAAAGTTCAGCTTATAGTAAGATGTTTAACAAATCAGTGATATTCAGTATATTTAATAAATAGTCATTCTTTTTTTACTGCTTCATAAATACTGGATGTTGCAAAGAGCATTGGCTGTATGTCTGAGTGTTTGAAGCCTTTTGTACCATTTTTCACTGTTTCTGAAAGGTGTTCTGTTTTGCTGAGTTATCAGACTAAAACTGGTTTACTTCAAACACTACAGTCGGCTGACTTGTGTTTGATCAGGGGCACTTTGGCTTCTGACTTCTCTAAGTTAAAGCCATATGATTCTGATACGGTGAAAGTATTAGTGAATTTTGTAGTCAAAATCTGAAATGTGCATGCAGTCAGTAGTGCTTGACTTGCCTTTCAGGTGGTGAGGAGGTTTATTTAGCCTGATAAGAGAACAAAAAAGTACAGTGATTATATGGCATATCTAAATGATGCAAATAATATATTATTTGCATTTGAAAAAGCAGCTTTGTATCCAGCAGTATGCTATTCATGCCTGTGATGCTGAGTTAAATGTTTCCCTGCTTCTGTGACTACTTTCCCTTTAGTACTGTCACCTTTTCGTGTGGTGACACCCCAAAATTGTCAGTAGTGACCCTGAGTCCTTGCAGTGAGTTGAGATTGGATGGGTTTTTTTGGCCTTCCATCATTTCCCCCTCCGCTGTCAGCTTCTTGACCCTAATACGGTATTTCAGCTGAGCCTTTGGGGACTTCAGAATAGAGTGTGATCTGTAGGCTAACGGTGAGGCACTATATAGTTCCCTGCGGGGTGAAGTGGAAACAAATGCCATCATATGGTGTGCAAGGTTTCTCAGAGCCTGGGAATGCTCTCTCCTAGCGCTCTCCTAACTCCCTCCTGGCTCTGCATCTCACAGAGGTGTAGTGATGCCACCTCACCTTGACCAAAGGACACAGTGTGCTCTGACAAACTAAGGCACAGTTTGTTATCAGCAATAGCAAACACCGTTTAAATCATGCTGCTAGCTGCTGGTTTATGAATGTTGTAGGTCATTAATACAAACAACAATTAATTTGGTGCAATAGCTGTGCTTTGAAATTCAGGTAAATACACCTGAGAACCTGCTTTGACTCATTGAAATCAAGTTGCCAGAGGATAGCTGCCTCTTGCTTCTGTCAGGAGAATGGAAGCCGTTACTTGAATTAAATTACTTGAATTAAATGTCTTCAGAAAAAAAAAAATCAGTATACTAATATTTGTATGTTTTCTGGTTTTTAGCTTTATAAAATCAGGCGAGGAAAAACTCAACCTCAAGCACTCCTGTTTCTCTGCATGATACTTCTGTTGATAGTTCTTCATACCAGTTACATGATCTACAGTCTTGCCCCCCAGTATGTGATGTATGGAAGCCAAAAATACCTGGTACAGGTGAGATGTAGTACTTCTTTTTTTAAAAAAGATATCTTGCTTTCTATATGAAAAATGTACTGTTTACTGTTGTCAGTTTTGGAGACTCTTGCAGCCAGCTTTTTTAACTCCTGGTAGGTCTCTTGATGATACACAAGCCAGAAACTGGTTGTTCTATGTATAAGATAACTCCTATATGATATTCAAGCAACATAAAACTTTGAATATTGCTTTACTTCTTTCCATGAGACAGCTTCTAACTTCCACTAGACTTTGTACTGGTATACTCAGGTTGCTGAGTGACTGCAGTGAGGATTAGTTTCAGTGTGTAAGGCTGAAAGCAATGTTACTGTTTGTGCCTGTTGCCCCTTGCCCTGTCTCTAGGCAGCTCTGAGAAGAGCCTGGCACCACTGGCAAGAGTCTAAGGCCCTGCGTGGGGCTTTGGTCAATTTGTATAGTTCTGAGGAACTCTTGGTTTCATCTTTTAATAAGACAGCCTTTGTAACATCTGCTAAATGGCCCTGAGTATCTCTCTGTGGCCCTTCACACAGGTAAAGAGTTCTGTCTTACATCCAGACCTTCTCAGCTTTGTAGCAAAACCATAACTTTGCCCATACCTGAGGTATTGCTGCTTCTGTTCAATGAGGCCAAGTTTTGTTTTCCACTTGTCTGAAAGAAGGACCACTGTTTGCTGATGTTTATGTAGTGGACCTGTAAGACTTGACTGGCCCAAGGAGGAATTAAAGCCAGCATTTGCCTTGACACATCAGTGTCACCTATGGTGACACACTCAACCAGGTGTCCCTGGTTGAGGGCTGGAGCAGCAGCAGTCACTTTCCTTCCTCAGCCTTCATGCAGGTGACTTGGAGTGGAGCTAAGCTGCAGGACACTGGGTGTCTCCATGGTCACTGGCACAAATCCAGAAGTGTCCCTTTGGCCAAGTGTGCAAACAGATCTTTTAACTTCTTGATCCTGAACATCACAGGAGTAAATTATTTAAGTGTAACAGGCTGTAACCTAACCCTTTATATCCCTGCTTAGGAAATCACAAGAGTGAAAGTACAGTAGAGATGAAAATATTTGAAGTGAGTTGGTGTATGAAGAAATTGATGTAGTACAAATTCTTTGTATTGGACTCTGCTGAAATTATTCACTGATTATTTAAAAATGTGGTACATAAAGAATTCATGTAGTCTCTTGGATGGCTTTTCCAAACGTTTGAGGCATTTAAACAGGTGTATTTGGGTTTCCAGTAGTTCACTGCAGCATAATTTGTCTTCCTCCACTCCAATTATCTCAGTACATTGGATACTGTCATCTGGCTCTAGACCACAAGTAAACTGGTTTTGGTATCATTATGCAGGCGTGACACTTCTATGGTGTCGTCATCCCAAAGTTGAATTCCAGATTCATTTTATGCACAAAGGTTTAATTTCAGAGATGAAGGTTTTTTGAGTCTTCAAAAAACACAAGCTATTAATTTTTTTCTAAATGAAAGCATATTTAGAAATGTTCATGTTGTACCACTTAGAGCTTACTCTGCATATACCATTCAGAAACAACTCTAAGCCCTTTGAATATTGTAAGAGATTTGTCAAAGCCTTTTTTATAAAATTATTTATTACAAGATGTGTTTTGTTTCAGGGACTATCACTGTGTATGAAAGAATGTTGCTAGTAGACTATTGTACTAATTTTGTCTTTATAACACAGAGTAATAAGACAATTGATGGCCACCCAAGTAATGTGACAACATTTGTATCTAAAGACTGTGATGCAGATGCCCCTGAAGGTAAGATAAATTAATTTCCTATATTTCCTGTGTTATATGTGCATGCTCAACTGTAACAAAAAGCTCAGTCTTTCCATGGCTTTGATATAATATGGAACTTTGATACATAGCTATGTCCAGAAAGCAGCATGCTTACAGTTTATTTAATTCATTTGAAGAAATAACTATTTCTAGTAGAAATTCTAGTTCTGTTTCAGTGCATTCCAGTTAACTTTAAAATCTCCCACTTGCTTTAATGTGTACGAAGAAGACCTTAAATATAAACCCTAGCTGGTGAATAGTTTAGCGTCTGCAGTGTCACTTCAGTATATGTGTTTATCATACAAACATGCAAAGACATACTTTACTAAATTTCACGATGTACTCAAGAAAACTAAGATTTGAACTTCTCAGTGCAACTTCACTGGTAAGAGTTCCCCAATTCTGCACCAATACGAATGGAACTTGATATCTTAGGCTATCTTCCCGAGATCCTCTTAATTTGTCATTCCCTGTCACCTGCCTTAGGAGGAAAGGCTGAGAGAGCTGGGACTTTTTAACCTGGAGAAGAGAAGGCTGAGGGGTGACCTTAATAATGCTTACAAGTATCTAAAGGGTGGGTTGAAAGAGGTTGGGGCCAGGCTCTTTTCAGTGGTTCCCAGTGACAGGATGAGGGACAACGGGCACAAGGTGGAACACGGGGAAGTTCCACTCAAATCTAAGGAAGAACTTCTTTAGGGTGAGGGTGGCAGAGCCCTGGCAGAGGCTGCCCAGGGAGGGTGTGGAGTCCCCTTCTGGAGATCATCAAGACCCGCCTGGATGCTCCTGAGTGATGTGCTCTGGGCAGCCCTGCTTTGGCAGGGGAGTTGGACTAGAGGATCTCTAGAGGAGCCTTCCAACTCTGACAATTCTGAACAAAAAAATCCAGTATAACTGTTGGCCATTTGTGTTATTGACCATCCCTTTTTGACCAGTTATTTTGTCAGAAGATGTGTTGTGGCTATTCTGGAGCAATGAGAGTGACTAAAAGGATGGATAGTTGTGGAGCTCTCCTTTTGACTTTCCATCTCTGCATGCCTTAATGTTGATTAGGGTTTTTTGAGAGAATGTAACATTTTATTTAGCCTTCATTCCTCTGTGAAACTTGGCTATAGCTAAGAATGAGCTTTAGCCGTGTTTCATTAAAAAAACCCCACAAACAAGCTAATTGAAATCATGCTGGATTTGTTTTTCAGTGCTGTCTTTCCCCTTCCTTTCCCTTTGTATATAAACAATTTTTGCACAGTTTGAATTGCACCAGCCACTGCAATGCTGAGACTGCTATTTAAGGTCACCATTAACTTTATTGATTGCTTAGGTCTCTTGTTTAAAAAGTTGATCTCAGCAAAGGATTTATGGTCTTCAGAGTGGTCCAGATTTTTTCAGGCTGAAGCTTTCAATTGTTCTCACTCTAGCAAACCTGCAGCTTCTCTGTATAAAGAGGAGTTATGAATGCGTTTATATACTTACAAAAAGGTTTGACAGCATCTGTTAATTGATAAAAAAAGATAATAGTTGTCCTGCGTTCTCATCTTATTATCATCAGTGTTCTGTAACTGAATTCTGACTCTGTTTCTACAAAATGTTAGCAGCTCCTCAAGTTGTCTTCCTACTTGTGTTATTGGGAAAAATAACTTTAAACAATTATTGGACTAGTGGAGATAACTGGACCATTAGTTCTTTGCTCCCAGTCCGTCAAGCTGTGGTTTCTTTTGCAAGGCTCCTTTGTATTTAAACTCATCTTCAAATTTTGTATGTAGATGTTAGTCTTATTCATGATGGTTCATATCATTTCCCAAGGGAGGGTGGATTTTTCTCCTGTCTTCCCCATACTTCACATAAGTCATACATCCACCTTTTACTTTTGATGGCTTTTGTTAGACTTGATGCAGTTTTTAGTGTTTTTATATTTTGACAAATATAATTGTTCAATTCATATTTAAGCTGTCATATTCTTGTGATTGAAAATAGGATCTCTTCTGTGGCAGACTTCAGAAGAGCAAAATCTGTCATCTTTCACAATGAGATCACTTTGAGCACGTTGTGCAGATCTTTGTTTCTTATAAACAGCTTCTTGCCTAATACTCGCTGTGAGAACACCACGCACTGGCATCAATAAGCTCATTACTCTTGACTTTTCTGGGAGAGATTCAAGTAGTCTGATTTGCTCAGACTTTGATTAATTGTAGGAACCAAAAAAACTGAACTGTTCAACTGCTGTTGAACCAGAAAAATTTCCTAACTTCCATCTATTCTTGATATATTTTGAGTACTTTGAATACTTTGCATCATTATTTTTTTTGATAGTGTACTTTAATTGATGGAAACGATGTAGCTGATGCTTAAAACTGGTGTTCTGATGTGCTGAACACAAGAGTTGGCCTGTGTAAATGGTGTCTTTGGTTTGCAGTCATTAAAATGTGGTGTTGTGCTGGGTATCTTTGAGTCACGTTCTCTTCTTAATAGGGAAGAGATGGAGAAGGTATTGATGTGCTGTCCTGTGCTAGCCTGGTGTGAGAGGAAGATGGATGGATGTTTCTTAAATGTGAACCTTAATGTGTTCTGAAGGCTATAGGGGATAGCCTATAGCTATGGTATTATAAATGAAATAAACTTATTTTGTAATGCTCAACTTCTTAAAAAAGAAGTTGCATTAGTGAAAACACTATTCACTGTTTCATCTGTTCAGTTTTAGAAAGCAGAAATGCAATGCTTGCCTTAAAATACCTGCCATTTTTAATACCTGATAATGAAAACTAATGAAAATAACTATTTTAGATGCTACTTTTATGCTCTGTGATAAGATCAAATATGTTGACAAGTGAAAATTTCAAGGGTAGGAACTAGATCTCTAAATACAATTTTTTTAAATTGTTTTTAATAATACTAGACACAGAACAAAAATAGATGCAGCTAACTTTGAATGAAGATAAAGGTTGGCCAAGCACTTGTAGTGCCAAGCCAAGCACAAAAGACTTCTTTGGTATTAGGGTTTTATCTTATGTAAACCACTGAACTGGAACTAAATACAAATAGGGATTTATCTTCTCAGCACTTGTATTTTTGTTTCATTTAAACTGAATTAATTCTAGCAAGTGTTTTTCCTTAAATGTAAAGCAAACTATGACCTTCTAATGGCTGTGCTGATAGAGCAGATTGCTGTAAGCTCATCTGTCTTATTTAATACTGGGATGTTGTTGACATGTACTGTAAGTACATATTTATCTTTTCTTTCTAAGATGGTAGGAGAGACCTGATCTGATCTTGTTGTAGCAACTAATCTCAAACTTCAATGCTATCAAAACTTCAGATATAATGGGTAGTGTTTTCTATGTGTGTTTCAAACCAGTATTTGGCTTGATGAAAAGGACAGTTATACTTTCTAGAGAAACATAAGGCAATCTTATAAAAACCACACTCGAGTATTTATGGTTGTATTGTCTGCTTTCATACAGCAAAACTTTTCTCTCCTGACTCCTGGTGTGCATGAGTTTAATCTGCTTTATACCATAAAGGCCATAATAGCATATCTACATGAAACAGCAGAAGCCAAAAAGTAATCACAGACTCATATGGGGTTGGAAGGGACCTCTGGAGATTCTCTAGTCCACCCCCCTGCCAAAGCAGGTCCCCCTGGAGCAGGTTGCACAGGAACGTGTCCAGGGGGGTTTTGAATGTCTCCAGAGAAGGAGACTCCACCACCTCCTGGTGTAGTGTAGAACGGGCTGCATCTTACAACTCAAAGTACCTTTCCTTAGTTATGTTTAAACATGTTGCACAAAAGGCTTGTGTTCTTGTTAATATAGCATTTTTAAAGCCTTTAAAGTAGTCTTCTGGAGCAGTAAATTTAATATATGTATTTTAGGCAGAAAAAGCATTCGTTTTCAGTGTTTGATACAGTTGGGCAAAGACCTCCTTTGGTCATTGCTTGCAAGGAGTGATGGCAGCTGAGCTGTTGGGTCTGCAGTTGAGTTGAGCGTAAGGTCGGGTGAAGGGGTTCAGTGATGTGGTTAGGACCTGCAGCTGGACTCTGAACACTTGGGGGAGGTTTAGCTGAACAGGTTAATGAGATTTAGTGTGAGCAATGCCTCACTGCAAGCTTGTGTGTAACACTGCTCCCAACCTTATTTTTGAGATCTAACAAACACTAGCTGCCTCTTTCTGGATCGGAAAGCTGTAATGTGAAATCCATAGCGTGCTATGAATCTCCCGGGATTCTCTCATTTCCTTAATTGGGGAAATGAGCCTTACCTGAAGCCTGCTAAATGTGGGGTACAGTGTGTCTGCTGGGCTTTTTGCACAGACTCATACTCACTCTAACAGCATGTGAAGTGGGAAAGAAAAAACCTATTTCCATATCCAGGACTTTGAACTGAGCAGGAATTACTGTGCTAATTAGATCTGTGCCTTCTTATATGACTCTGTCAGCTGGAAGTCAACAAGTGCAGTACCTCAGGCTTTTAGTCTGAATAAAGACTAGATATAGTTACTGTTCAAGCTGGAAAAAACCCCAACTACGAATGCCCAAACAGGAGCATATTCTTTGTTTCTCCTTCAGAGAAATCCAGGAGGGGTGGAAAGTGAAAGCAGAAGCAAGTTGCTCAGATCTTTCAATATTAGTAACTTTGCATTAAGTGTCTTATGACCCTGCATTACCATTACCAAGTGGCTGTTTTAAATGGCTTAATTTGCAAACTTAGGTTTTTTTGTGAAGCATTTAATAAATGAGGATTTTTTGGGGGAGGAATTTATCCATTTTCCTGTTACTTTACTGAATGATCTTACTAGTACTTTACCCTGAGTATCTACTCACCACCTAATGCACTGAAGTCCTCTCCACCCATGAGAACTCAATATGAATAGGCACAGTGGTGCACGTTTGACTGCAGAAAGCCCTGTTTGGCAGCTCTAAATAGTATGAGGAGCTAAGAGTGCCATGGATCTTTTCCTACAGTATATTGTGAACGTGCAGCTGTACAAACATAGATTCCTACTCTTTTTCTGCATCACCCCACTACTGGGGACAGATACGAGCTGCTCTTCTCCCTCCCAGAGACTGTAACTGGGGAGGGAAGAGGTTGCATTTACTAAATACTCCAAAATGTTAAATGGAATCCAGCAGTACAGTAATTGTGTGCTCTCTTCTTGGATCAACGTCCAGTTTCTATTTCCTGTTGGAGTTAAGCCCACCAGGAAAGCGAAATGCTCTGATGTTATCAATACTTCAGAATATCAGTTGAAGCTGCTTACAAAGGATGGAGGGTATACACCTATTCTTAAAAGGAAGCCATGAACCCAGTGTCAGAACCCCTTTGAGTAAGGAACCTACCAACACTGTCTACAAAATTATTCTTTTAATGAAGGCAGTTTTCTTACCAAAAGGCATTATATTTGGCCCCTCTGTAAGCAGCAATGCCACCAAATCTTTTCATCACTGAGAACCATTAATTACGAGAGGTACTGGAAGTGTTTTCAATGAAATGTTGGGAGCTGCTTCTGCTGGTGTAATCAAATCATCCCTTTATCTTGGTACAGGCAGCTGATGAATTCCCTACATGACATGCTCAAGAACAGCCATCCAGAAAACTTAAACAGCAACCTGTAACTACAGCTGGTAAAGCTCACGTACAGGTGTTTCCTGGTCATCTGCTAATGTCACTTGTCCAATAGAATTAGAAAAGATCAATTCATGAAGATAATCTTTTTCACTGCCTAAAATGTGTCCTGCAGCTGGGTTGGATGAAAAGATTTGCTCTGTCTAATGTCAGTCTGAGCTGTGAGAGAAACCAGCCTGGATTACAGTCAAATGTGTCCTGCATTATGTCTGAAGGAGGCAGAAGATGGGAAAGAATGGGAAGGAAGCTATTGTTTTCAGAGCACTGCTAATGAGGAAATCACTAATTCACATCCAACTTCCTTAAAAGAATTTGGCATTGAGTCTTTTGACCTCCTAATTATAATCATAATTGTTGTTCTTCTGAGATTAAGCAAGGCATTCCAGCACTAAAAGTTGCCCTACTTTGTCAGATGCCTCTTTGAGTGTTAGCTGGCTACAAATACTTCTGTCTAAAAGCAGACTGAGGTACTCTGTGTAGGGATATTAAGAGATCGAGATCAGTCTTTTAAAATATTTTCTTTCCCCCCATCCTCCAAATTATTTTCCATGTAACCTGATCTCAGGATGGGAAAAACAATGATTTCTTCTCACACAGGACAGACTTCCTTCTTAAGTGGTCAGCAAAAGAGAGTGTGAGGCAAGTAGAAAGGCTGTGACAAAAATGAGGCTAATGTAGGGTTAATGTAGCTCTTTAATTCAAGTAACCAGGTGGAGACCTGCAGATGTTGACACTACTACCTGCAATTATGAAGCATCTTCACTTTACTACATTTCTTACTTTGATCGAAACCTCACCTTTTCTGTGGAGGTGTCATGCTAGCCAATAGTGGAATATTGTGAGTGCTGTGTTACTTTACAATTATTTTTTTTCCTCTTTTGTAAGGTAAGCACTAATGACTGCTGTAAATGGTGGGAGGAGAGAGAGCGGAGTGGAAATCAGTTTTTTCTGTGTAACTGAGGTCTAGTCTGGAAAAGCAGGAAGGATTACCTCAGCCAAATTCCTTCCGTGTGCTTGTACTCTGTATGTGTTAGTGGAGAAACATGCTTTCTCTAATTTACCTGGTTTGCACTTTAATTATCTGCAGAATGTGCCTATTTGTGGGTTGTATCCCTAATGGCTAGCAGTTGCAAAATCCCAGTTTAGCTTTTTTGTCTGCTGATTCTGTGTAATAGATTGCAGAAACCAGTCTGCTGCCTAAACTAGTTCTAATGTAGTATTTTAAACTATTCTGTTTGTTTTATAAAACATAAGTCATGGGAGATCTGATGAAGGAATGGAGTTGTTTCTCTGTCTACATACAAGCACGCTAGACTCTGTAGGGAATTGGTTTGGGGGGATCATCTTTACAAGGTCAAGCACAGACCTTCCTGAAAAAGACTTATCCATGACTCCCAACTCTTCCCAAGAACTGGTTTTGGTACTCTACTCTTCCCAAACCTTGGAATGTGGAAGCTGAACCTTTAAATGTTTATCTTCAGAAGCTGCTGCTAGCTTGTTAAAGGCTGCTAAAAGTTAACCTATATAAGCAGCAGCTCACAGCTTTAGAGGTGAGAAGTCTGTTCTTCAACTGCACCTGGGGGTATTTCCAGCCTGGGGCTCAGAACTGAGGGAAGAACAGGCAAATTCTGGGTTGCTTACTTTCTCTAATGTTTGAATTGTTTAGATACCCATTTCAGTGCCCAAACTGGTATTGGGTGGGGTGTGAAGTAAGGAAAAACAGGAGCTTGCATTATTAGGAGTGAACTTGGTGCAACCCTCCTGGCATGGGAGAGTTTTGCTGGCTGGGCTGTGTGTCCTGCGGGCTGCTCTCTGACACCACCTTTCCAGGCTCAGTGTCCCAGGCAAGCCCTTCTGGAGTCTTCAACATGCCTGGGCAATCGGATTCTTCATTCTGTTAAAATCTGCCACTTTGCAGTGGAGAACACCTCAGTAGTATTTGTAGATGGGGCTGTATTTACGCTGTTAGAGGAGGAGGAAGGTTTAAGCAATACTGTCAGGTCTGGGCTACAAATAAGCCATCTGCCAGCTTATTTGAAATACTGAAATCACAGAATGATCTGGGGTTGGAAGGGACCTCTGGAGATCTTCTAGTCCCAACCCCCTGCCAAAGCGGGTCCACCCAGAGCAGGTCCCACAGGAACGTGTCCAGGTGGGTTTGGAATGTCTCCAGAGAAGGAGACTCCATCACCTGGACATCTCCCTGGGCAGCCTCTGCCAGGGCTCTGCCACCCTCACAGGAAAGAGGTTCCTCCTCATGTTTAGGTGGAACTTCTTATGTTCAAGTTTGTCCCCATTTCCTCTTGTCTTGTCACTGGGCACCACTGAAAAAAGACTGGCCCCATCCAGTGACACCCACCCTTTAAGTATTTATAGCTGTTGATCAGATCCCCCCTCAGCCTTCTGTTCTCCAGACTAAAAAGACCAGGTCCCTCAGCCTTTTCTTATAAGGGAGAGGCTCCAGGCCCCTCATCTTCTTGGTAGCCCTCTGCTGTACCCTCTCAGCAGTTCCCTGTTCTTGAGCAGAAAAAAAAAATAAACATTTTTAATACAGAATCTGCTTGGTATCTCCTCATGCCTGCAGCTAATCTGAAATGGGAAGTGAGAAACTGGGATCTGTCAGAACAGGCAAGAATTGACACATCTGGAGGAGCAATTGTGACCAACAGTAACGGGTCAGCTGTGTAGCTCTTAGCTTGGCGTTACCTGTTTTCACATCCAGTCTCCCAGAATAACAAATACTGCCCCTGTACACCTCATTAGCAGACGAGAGTCAACTTGACCTAATGGAGGGTCATTTT
The DNA here is from genome assembly GCA_026546715.1 of Gallinago undulata. NCBI lineage: Eukaryota > Metazoa > Chordata > Aves > Charadriiformes > Scolopacidae > Gallinago > Gallinago undulata. The sequence continues at coordinate 87,258,179 of JAOTQQ010000023.1, forward strand.
TCTTCAGAGCTGAGTAGTCTTCAAAACTTCTGCATTATTATCCTATAAATTGGAATCAACTGGCTCTTACTGGTTCTGTGTTAATTGGTATTATTTGCTTTCCTTTTAGACCAGTGCCTTGTTACTCGGACGTACCTCTTTCTTCATAAATTTTGGTTCTTCAGTGCTGCCTATTACTTTGGGAACTGGGCGTTCATTGCAGTAAGTACTTTGGTTATAAAGATCACTGAATCAAGTTGGACAACTCACAGTAGTTGTCACTGGGTCACTTGCATCACTCCACTGCCGTTTTGCTCTTGTATGCCTCTTAATTGAAGAGCACTAACTTTTACTACCCATTTTACATTTGCAGGTCTTTTTAATTGGATTAATTGTTTCATGCTGCAAAGGCAAGAAATCCATCATTGAAGGTGAAGTGGATGAAGATGATTCAGACATGAGTGATGATGAACTGCCAGTTTATTACCGTTGATAGCTTTTTGCCTTCAGGATGGAAAATGTAATTAAAGTTATTTTGAAAGTCATACCCATATGGAATTGGTATCCAAATAAGCATCCTTGCACCTGTAAAAATATAGGTGGTAATAAGTGTACTCACTTAAAGGGGTAAAAAAGAGTATCACTTTTTGAGTATCACTGTTATATGAGAACAAATATTGAAGCTGACTTTGAATAATGTATAGAAAATACTGTTTTATGATTATTGTATATGTAACTGATATATAATTTGATGAACTGTTGTAACTATTTCATGATGCTTTCCTGTTAAGTTTTCTTAAATACTTTCATGCCTACCTTTTGGGATGTTTTTTATTGAAGCTTATAAATAAAACTAGCTAAAATCCTGCAGAACAGCTGGTGCAAACACTGCTGGGAAGATTTGGGTGAAGTTTACGCTTTCAGAAGATGTGATTTACCAGCAAAACTAATACGAAAGTCATTTCTGGGATTCCCATATAAAACTATAGCTAACAAAAGACTGTTCTTAAAGTATGGCAAAAACTTCCACTTCAGTGGTGAGTTCCTAGTTTGTGAAGAATAAGTCATTTTCATACTGTTATCCCCACTGAGTTCCCATGGGCATCCTTGGGTAACCATGAGGTGGCTTTTGCTGGGTGAAGGAAATCATTAGTGTAAATGGCAATACGTAGCACTGCTGCAGTGCTGTAGTTCAGTTCGGTTCTGAAATTGCCAGGTGCCTGACTTATCTTAATTACTTCATTGGTTATTACTGTGATTAACTTCTAACTTATTTTTTTCTTTAATGCAACTTGTCTAGTTTGAAGTCGTCTTTAAATATTCCATGCAAATGTTGTCAACTTGTTTACAAGCCAATATGTTTACATAAACACAGTTCATAAATATTAGCCATTCCTGGTGTCTTTGTAATGTTATTTTAGCTATATAGTTACTGAGCTGTATTTCTAAGGTGGAAAATACCTTCAAATATGCTTTGACAGACTCTGAAAGAGAAGATGTTTACAAGTACAGGTTTTTAAACTTCCAATGCTACCCAAGGGAAATTATAGTCCATGCAAGTACATGGAAATGTAGCTTAGGTAATCTTTTTATAAGACTAATTGTTAGATTAATAATTCCCCCATATCTTAATAACAATTTAAGGTCCTGCTCACATGGTTGCAAACCATTTAAACTGACAGGTTTCTGTTATTTCAAAATCAGAGTGTGCCTTCCAACATTATTTCAGAAAAGCAGGCTCTCGGGAACGTCTGAATTTTAATTTAGCTTTAGTAGGGCTACAAAGATGATGAGGGGCCTGGAGCATCTCTCTGATAAGGAGAGTCTGAGGGACCTGAGTCTTTTTAGTCTGGAGAAGAGAAGACTGAGGGGGGGATCTGATCAACACTTACAAATACTTAAAGGGAGGGTGTCAGGAGGATGGGGCTGGTCTTTTCTCAGTGGTG
>JAOTQQ010000023.1:87260203-87336605 GCA_026546715.1 Gallinago undulata
AAACTTGAACATAAGAAGTTCCACCTAAACATGAGGAGGAACTTCTTTCCTGTGAGGGTGGCAGAGCCCTGGAAGAGTCTGCCTGGAAGAGGGAGGTGGTGGAGTCTCCTTCTCTGGAGACATTTTAAAACCCTTGTGGACATATTCCTGTGGTACCTGCTCTGGGTGGACCTACTTTTGGCAGGGGGTTGGACTAGATGATCTCCAGAGGTCCCTTTCCAACCTGTGTGTTTGTGTGATTCAGTATTTTAAGAAGTCTTAGCCGAGTTGCGTAGTTCACGCACACAGGGACCTGATGTTTGGACTCTTCCAGGAACAGACAAAACTGAAGTGTTTTAACAAGTGTTCTGTGCCAACTGCTCCAATAACACACCATTTATGTGGCAACCTGGAAGCACGTCTGATGCTGTAGCTTGATCATTAGCCTCACGTGCAGCCAAGTCTGCTGAAGTACTAGCAATCGATCTGTTTGTTACCAATGAGACATCTGAAAGCACAGAAATGGCTTCAGACCTGGATGGTAGGTATGGGAATCAGGCTGGGCGGTGTGAGCTGCCTTTGCCTAGAATTAGCTGAACACTGAGCATGGCCATTGGGGAAACTTGCAAGGAATTATTTATAAGAAGGTGAAGTAATGCAGATGGATATTGGAACCTGATGTTGACTGGAAGCTGTGTCCAGAGGATATCAAGAAGTGAGATTATTTTTTGTGGATACCCTGATGAAAAACTTACATGAGCTAATTTAAAGTTAACTGCCCCTTTTTTTGTGGATTTTGTTCATATTTCATCTTCAGCTTTAACCAATGATGATTATCGCTTCCTCCATTGGCTGTATCATATACAGATTTGTTTGTTAATCTTTCTGGGGGTAAGATTGAGCTGCGATACCTGATTTTGCAGGGTTGTATCCATTCTATCTTCTCACTGGGAAGATTGCTGGTTACCTGGGGAAGCTGGGCGGGAAGGTGTTGGCTTCGTGCCATGGAGCTGCTTGGGGGTCCCTGGCCAAGACGCCTGACCAGCCCCTAGCCACGTGTTGCTATAGGTTTCCCCTGCTTCCAGGCTTTCCTTCATTTCCAGGTTCTTCCTAAGCCAGTCCCATTGCCTGTCTAATTACTCTAGATGCAGAAACGCAATGAGTTGCTTTTGAGTTCGTGGCTTTGTCTCTCGTCTCTGTAATCAGAGGATTCAGTAAGTACCACTTTTAGTCCAGATGTTGGCCAGATTTAGAGCCAGCTCACAGCTAATTGCAGCTTGAAAGAAGCAGGCTTCTGCATGGGAGGTCAGAGGCTGTTTCAGACACTTGCTGTCCCCCTCTGTCATACAAGCAGTAAGTAGCTGCCAGCATTTATAATCAGAGTTGTTCTTCACCTGCCACATCCTCGCTAAAGTCTCTCAGTTCAATGAACCATTTAACTGAAGAAGTTTTGAAAGATTTTGTATGCACTAACGTAACTGTAATGAATATATACATTCAAGAGTTCATCTCTAATCAACCCTTCGTGTGATGGAAACTTTCTATTTTCAACTGTACTGTGCCTTTAAAATAAATGAGGTGGTTTTGAAGTATACTTGTGTGATGAACTCACCAACTCCATTTGTACATCCAGTATCACCCAGTGAAGAAAAACTCGCAGTGGAATTTAAGATAGCAGTGACTTAAAATACTTGGCTGTGATCAACACTTGCAGAAACTTTAAGAAACAGAACTTCCTAGTTTTTTCTTGTGCCGTCGTGGATAAGACACTTGCAAGTAAACCACTGAATTACTTTTTTTTTTTCCCCACAGTTATCCCTGCTGTGGCAGCTCTTGTAGAAGGATTGAAATGGTTCACTCCGTTTAGCTGTTGACTCTGGGCTATCATTTCATAACTTTCTGTGGGTTTTGGAGGAAACTTGACCTTCCCAGTCATGTTATAATACGGTGTTTTACCTTGTAGGCAACCATCTGGCACCCCTGACTGGATCTTCAGAGCTCTCCGTTTTCTGGACTAAAGTCGCACTGTAAAGGCATCAGTATCGTTTCACTGCTTTGATTATATGAATGATATTCCAAATCCATCTCTAGTGAGCTTTCAAAACTTCTGGACTGGTGCAGTGCTCTTGTCAGACCTAGCGTAAGGGCTTTTTTTTGTGGGGGGTGGGTTGTTATTTTCTGTTTGGCTTCTACCATGTTAGTGGCTTGTGAATGTTTGGAAATTAGCGAGCCTTCAATCTCGCTGACACATCAAGCATGAGTTGTGGTCACCAGGAATACGTTTAATAGAATTCAGCAGCAACATGTGCCAAATGGGTCCTCATCTTGCTGCTTGTTCTGTAGAGACTGGTGGTTTATGTGGAGTCAGAAATCCTGTCTGATCCAGCCTGTAGCAGTCTGCTTGGCTTCCCAGCTGGCAGCGAGGTCAGAAACGAGGGAAAAACCTGTCCTGGTGAAGAGTGCCAAAAACCATCTGCTGCCTTCTTATATTTGCTGCTTTGACCTCAGGACAACATTTCAGGATGGACTTTGAGATTTTTGCACTAAAAACTGATCTCCTGAGCAGAGTGTACCTGTCCCGGAGCCGTGCCACATACAGCAGCAGTGTCACACTTGGATAATGCAACAACTTAATCTAAAAACTAACGAGCCCTTTTAATGCTCATGTTTTGCGTCTGAATAATCAGCGTAGACCGAACTCCCCAGATTCCTTGAGATGTTTTCTGCTGGTTAGAAATTGTATTTCTTGGCCTCACAACTGTTTTGTTATTTGACTTTCTCACCACAGGTCCCTGAATTGGACAATGGCCACAACGGTGTTTAGAAAAACAATACCCCCATGTAGAAAGAATGTGGTTTATCCTAAAATACAAAGTAAACTCCTGGTGTGCACAGCAGAGTTCGAGTTGAAGTGTTTAAGAACTAATTAAGTATAGAATGCAACTTGTTTCCATGTAAGTAAGTAGATAAATATGCCAGTGCTGAAATGTTTCTGGATACGGGTAGGGAAATAAAGCACTGCTTGTGAGATTGAGCAAAGGAAAAGATGAATCCCTTTTCTAAAATAATCTAAAATAATTTGAAATACTCAAGCTGCAACATTTTTCAGGCTCTTAGGTTGAAGATTTTAGTTCGTATCAATAATGCTTCTTCTTACCTTAGTGTAGATCTGTTCTCTTACAACCTTCTGCAAACTCAGCCTTCTTGCAGATAAAGTGAAGAAATGAAACTGAGAATCACTTTTTTTTTTTTTTCCCTGCCAATGCATATTTTGACTACTCAAAAGCCTTGTTTTGATTGTGGTAAGATATCAATTTCTGTTAATAGTCTAAATTTTAAAGCAAATTCTGCATCTAAGTTAAGATATTTGCCAATTGTGGGTGATTAAATGAATCAGAAATTGTAGTGTTCTTGACCAACTTCAGTGAGATGTGGTTGTTACAGAAATTACCTGGAAGTTGGGCTAATTTTAACATCCTCCTATTCGGAGAGATTGCATGAGTGATAGCACTTCAATCCATTTTATTGCTATAGAGAAGATTATTTCTTTGAAATAAACAGGCAGTTTAAGCACATTTAACAAAGCCATACTTAGAGCTTTCTTCCAGATTACCTCTAGGCAAAATGATACATTTAGAGGGTCAGACAGAAAAGTTTTGGTTTCTGGAGCACTGATTTTAGAGGTAAGCCGTGCAGATCTGGTAAACTTCCTTATACTCCTGTGTTCACCACCCAGAAGGACATGTGGGGTTGATCAAGGTCGAGTTTTAATTTTGCTTGTTATAAACATGCCTTTTTTTTTTTTTTTTCCCCAGGGAAGATATGCAAGTTGTCTGCGAAACATACAACTCAAATCTTTGGAGCACTTTTGAAGAACGATGTCAAAATCCTTATCATCCAAATATCTCGCCTAAAGGTAGGGGCTGTGAGAACACTGGAAGCAGATGTGAGGAGGAACATGTGCATAGTGCCTACTGAAATTCAAGTCTGCATATGGGGCTTCTCACCAGAACGTAGTGAACTTCCCGCGAGGAAGTAAAATATAGATTGATGCAGTAGCCCCTCAGCTTCTGCGGAGCTGCTGAAGCCTAACTCGTGGTGTTCCTGAGATGGGTGGAGAGTTTGGCAGTTCTCCCACGTGTAGGAGGTGTATTGCTTCAGCTGGGAGTACTTTGGAGTCAGGGCAGCAGGGAAGACTTTTATTCCCGTGAATGTCTCTGATCCTCCCCTCTTCCCCACCTCGCAGCTTACCAGCTTATTATTGCACTGAGCACTGGAAGGAATAGCCTGGGACTGAAGCGTTTAATTCTGACACTTTAGGTGTAATTTGATGGTTTCACTTATGTCCTACACTTCTGGAGTTGTACTTGTTCTCTAAACGTGACGTGTGGGGAGCCAGTATTGATGTGCAAGACTCGCCGAGCAGACAAATGGTGCCAGCTCTAGGTGGTGGCAGTAGAAATCCACATCCCACCCCCAGGAGTGCTGCCGCCTTTTGCTGCTGAAGCACTTCCACTTTCTGCTTTAGAAGAAGAAGCTGCAGATCAGCATCCTGAGGAGCTGGCCTCCTCCTTCAGTAGAGCGAGGAGCTGGTTGTTAATGCCTTCCGACCATCTCCACAGATTGGTGGTACGACTGCAGGAGTCCCGTGAGGGCGGCTCTGTCTCACCCTCTTAGCTGTGTGTGACCAGTCCCTGTTGTGACAGGCCGTGCTGGATGTGTCTTCACAGCTCCCAGTGGGGCTCCCGGGTCTCCTGCCAAAGGCGCGGTGATGAGTACGTCATTCCGGCTTGGCAACTCTGCCGTGGGCTGGGCGAGGGACCTGGACAAGGGCTCACCTTCACCTACGAGCATCTCTGGCTGAGGGAACGCGCTCGAAATAGAAGCGTGTTTCCATGTTGGTGTTCTGGTTTCGGCTGGTGGCTGAACACGTCTCGGGAGCAGCAGCTCCGAGTTGTCCGATACGATGGGGATGTTGTGAACCGAGGAGCTCGTCACAAAGATGCTGGCGTATGACTCCCGATGGTTCTACGTTTAGTCTTACTCCATCTGTTTCTGGAGGGCCTTACGTAGATTTGCCTGCTCGTCTTAAATTAAACACAGGACTTAACTCACTGATCTCCAATGACAATTTTTAGGCTTTATGACTTTGCCTTAATTTTTGAACTTGTTTTTTAAAATGCTTTTTCAGGGTTGCCATCCAGCCCTGCAGGCAAACAATCTCCAAGTGCTTTGGGGAATCCACTCGTTTTGCAACAATAATGTAGTGGGGGGTCCCATCCACGCCACGGGGCTGCTCAGCGGGGTCCTGCGTCCCCATCCCCTCCTGGACCGAAGACCCTCCCTGCTCTGGCTGTGCCCAGTGCCCTCCTCTTGCTCTCTGACATGGGTGTACGGTTTGGGCTCCTTCCAAATCTGTTCTCAGGGATTCTCTTTCAAACCCCCATCTCTTTAACTGTGCAGATTATGCTGCCAGTTGGCAGATGTACTTTATTTCCCTTGCGCTTTATCGCAGCTCGTACAGCATCATTATCTTTTTTGAAATACGCCAGCACTCCCGGACCTGGAACGCTCCTCTATGAGCGATTGCCCTGATAAAACTTTACATATTGGACTTGACTGTTAAATTACGTGCTGGATGAGAGCTGATCTCCACCCTGTAGTGGATTCAGCTACCTGCTCCTGTTCCCGCGGCTCTGAAGAGGATCCTGCTTTGTAGTGACCTGCAGTGGCTGTCATCAATATGAAGAAGAAGAAGAAGAAAAATATATACCTAATGCGCTCTGGGGAGGAGGTTGGCAGAGTATCTTGGGAGTTGCCCAGCCCCAGGAAGCCACATCCAGTTTTTAACTATCCTTAATTGTTTGTTCGCTGTTGTGTTAGTCTCTCTCAAGAGCTGGTAACAAGTCAGATTGTTTGCATTTTATTTGTTCATAGAATAGTTTGGGTTTGAAGGAATCTTTAAAGGTTGTCTAGTCCCAACTCCCCTGAAATGCGTAGGGACGTCTCTGCTCTGGGTGGTGTGTTTTGTGTGGTGTGAATGTGGTGGTGTGTGTGGTGGGTTTTTTTCTCTTTGTTTTTTTTTTTTTATTGGTTGGACTAGATGATCTTAAAAGGTCCCTTCCAACCCAGGTGATTCTGTGATTCTGTAAGACCAGCAGAGGACTTACTACATCATTATTATTGTGTCAGTCTTTGCTGAAAGGGTTACATGGCTGGCTGGTGGCTGGAAGATGTAACCCACAATAGGAAATGGAATGGTAAAATGGAGCGTTGACTAAGGTACAGAATTATGGAACAGAATAAGAGGGTAGTTCACAAAGATAATTCAAGATGCGTTGAGCCTGTTGAAGTTTATCCCAGGACAAAACATCCCTCCCTGTGTCTGATCACTACCACACACCCCACACCTCCCAACCCCCGCCAAAAAGAAAAGGGCTAGTGAGATGAGTGGAGCTTCTGGCTGGTGTCTTTGTCATCCCTTAACAAATGGAATCCGTGGTGAATCTGTGTTGACTACTTCTGATGAGGTTTGTTTTTTTTTTTAATTTTTTTTCCCTTCCAGTCCTCGGGCACCTCGCCTGTCCTCCAGGACCTTTCAAAGATGATGGAGAGTGGCCCAGCCATGGCTTCTGCCAGCTCCCTCAGCACTTGTGGGTGCATCCCATCAGGACCCATGGACTTGTGGATATCCAGTGTACTTAACTGATCTCTAACTTGATCTTCCTCAACCAAGGGGAAGCCTTCCTTTGTCCAGACTTTTTTTTGTTACCTCCAAATAAGGAGCACGTTTCGTATGAGGAAGGTGTGAGATTGCTGGGACTGTTCAGCCTGGAGAAGAAAACTCAGGGCCGACCTCATCAGTGTTCACCTGAAGGAAAGGTGCAAAGAGGACAGATTCAGGCTTTTTTTCAGTGGTTCCCAGTGAAAGGATCAAAGGTGATGGTGTGGAGGTTTAATCCCAGTCACTTGCTCACTTCTCTCTGTGCCCCCCATGCCCATCCCTCAGTGGGACGGGGGGAAGAATAGGAAAAAATAGGGAAAACTCCTGGGTTGATTTAATGAGTGAAGTAAAAACCACACACATTCTCTGTCAGTTCTCACTTTGGGCTTGGTTTGTCACCTGGTGTTTTATCCCCTGCTTGAGATAAATGGTCTCCTAAGGTACTAATGTCCCCGTGCCCAGTGCCAGTCCTTCCTTGGTGACCTTGGTGAAATGTGAGGAACCCTTGACTGCCTGTCAAGTCCTTCTGACAAGAGCCTTTATGCTTCCATACGTGTGTATGTATGTGCACGTATATAATATTCCTGTACATCTTAGCTGCTGTAAATGCTTACATGCTGGATCACATCTGGTCTTCATCTCACTCCAAATTTCTACTCTCCACCTGTCCCTAGATGTACTTGGTAGCTGACTGTGAGTGCTAGGAACGAGAACTCCCTCTCTCAATGGCTGTGTGAAATGCCAGCAATGATAGAATCCAATCCCGACCTCCATCTCTCAGGACTCCTGTGCCATAGACAAATGGTCCCTCTCCTACATTGCTCAGTCCCACAGTGCAGTCACTTTCATTATTTGCAAGTAGAAATGAAGCCAAATCCCACTTATATTAGCTCACTATTAAGTGAATGACACGCTTGTTATTTAAACATTTTTTATGGTACCTTGTTCACATTCTTCATTGTTATAGCCTATCACAGGCTTTAGATTAAGGTTTTAATGATACAATTGGGTTTCTAAGGCGCTCAGCAGAACTGATAAAAAAATGTGCAGAAGCCTGTGTGTAACAGCTCCTTCGAAGACATATGTGAGAGGACTCCTGACACGCTGACGAACTCCAGCTGAATACTGATTAACATAATTCTCTCCAGTTCTTCCTTTTCTGACGAGAGCATGGTTTCGGTTGAAACTGCCACTCCCGGCTTCGTTTTTCTGTCCCGGGTCTGGCTCCTTGTGCCTCCAGCCGTACGACCCATCTCCACTCTTGTACCACAACTTCTGAACGTTAGAAGGAGCATTGATGCTCTGAGGAACTAATCCTGAATGCCACTTGAGACTTTAAAAGTTCTGGATTTTATTTTTTTTTAAATCGAAATAAGTGATACATAGACAATAAATTAATAATTTTGCTTTTCAAAAGACTATTTGAACACTTGCAATGATCAAGCCACATTAAATAATCCAACATTTCCTTTATAGCCTTAGTAGTTTGTGCAGGCACGTCTAAATTAGCTGTCTCCTTCCCTGCTCTGACAGCAATCAAACAGGCCAAAAAAAGGGAAGATTAAGCAGGAAGAAATGTTTGTTTTGGTTTTTTTTCTAAAAATTTTAGAAATTCCTCAGCTCTTTCCTCCCTTGGAATTTTTTTTTTTTTTAAAGTTTGTGAATCAGAACATAATATTGTCTCTCTGAAGTGACTGGTATCTGAGTAAACCAACTCTATAAAATAAATCTTCTGGTTTTCAGTGATGTCTGGTGTAGAGAGTCAGTGAGAGGATGAGATAATGGGTCTGTCTCCATAATCCTTCCGTGCAGTCCTGGTGGAGTGAGGGAAAGGAAGAGAAGCGTGTCGAGGAGGCGAGGAGGGCTGCAAACAGCCTCGGGTGGCTCGTAGGTGGGGACCTGGGAAACACCACACGGATCACACGGACTGTGTCGTTTGGGATTACGTGCTCCAGCAGAACATCTGTGCTCAGGTAACGCAGCCCGGGGGTGGACTCGGGGGCACCTTATCAAGCGTCCCCCCCATCCCTGCCCTGCTGCTCAAGACATCAAAGCCCAGCAGAAAGCCTTGGCTGCTGGGATCCTTGGAATGTTTGTTCTTTGCCTTTCGCAGGGGGTTGTGTGGTTGTTCCCGTGTCCTGCCTGCCTCGGCTCACACTGAGGAACAAAATTAGAAATGTGAGGCCCCTAAGAACTGAAATGGGGATAATAGTGACATGAGAGCTGTATTTTCCATCAGCTATGTATTTAACAAGGCAATTGCTTATTCTTCAACTGCTCCAGTTCTAGGCACAAGATGCTTGTAAATTCTAATTTGGTACTCAGCTGCCTAGCTTAGATTTTATGCTAAAAATTATTGTTCAATGCAGAAGGTGAAATGTTTTCTTGCTCAGAGAAAAAAGAAGTCTTCTGTTTTGAAGTTCCTTTCTCAAAATCTCATCTGACTCCTACACTTTTTTTCTAAGGAGCCCTGAGAAAATTGAGGGTTTTTTTTAATATCTGATGAACAGAAAAATCTCTGTAATATTCTCTTATACAACACACTTCTTTGATTGTATTTTTAATACTGGAAAATTCTCTACATTGTTCAACCCTACCAGCTTAAGGAGCTGCAAAATTTTTGCAGGTCTTATGTCCTGAATGGAACTACTGCCCCCCAGCAAGAGAAGAGGGTGACACAGCCTGGAAGATTCATGAACCGGTGCATGAGGTGACAGCTGAAAGTGCCGAGGCTGCATCTGAACCACAAATCAGTAGAGGTCAGTGTGTTTGTTTAACCGTTTCCTGACGATGATGTTTGGGTTTTTTCCAACTGGCTGCTAACACCGCGGGATCCCTATTAATACACGCAGAACTAATCAGCTCCTCTGACTCTTGCGGGAACAATAAGGTATGTTGTACTTTGAGAAATCAGATTTTTAATTTGGGTGTGTACAGAAAGTTGAACTCATTACAATAAATAAAAGTTAAGAATACTTTTATAAAAAAAACATCTCCAAAGAGCTAAGCTATCGGGTGGTCTCAGTGTCTAGAGTTGCAGATGGTCTCTTTGCCAGTAAAATGGCAGCTTCCGTCGTCAGAAAGGAGATGCCTTTTGTGTAGCAAACATTCCTTAGAAGGGTTTTGCAACCAGTTATTCAAAAAGTGTGGGCTTTTTGGTTTTCAAGAAGGGTACCAAAGGCCGTTGTAACTGAAGCGGAGCCTTTGAATTCTGGTTCCAATAATTTTAGAAAACTCAGGAGCTCCAGTGAATGACTTTTAACATTCAGTTTTAGCAGGACTTTTCCCAATTGGCAGCAGTCCAACTCACTGAGTTACGCTCTTAGAAGGCGCTGTGGATGGTTTGTCTAATGGCCTGGCACGGTGCTCCAAAGCAGAGTTAATCTCAACGTGCCAGATTTGGGTGTGTGACCAGTGTGTCTTGTTCACTGGGTCAGCAAATAACGAGAGGGAAGGTTCAAGCCCTGGCGCGCAACCCAAGCTTGAGGAAGAAGGTCCTGCTGCCACTATAAGCTCTATCAACCTTCAGATATTTTCTGTTTGCCCCCTAATATCATCAGCATAAATTCTTGTATTAACTGCACTACTAACTAACCTTTTTTTTTTTTCTCTTTTACCTGAGAGTGGAGAGACTGCACTTTATATTTTGACATCTTCCTCACGGGAGAAGTTTGCCTCTGTGTCCAAGCAATGAAAGAACAGAGTGTCCAGTGTCTAATTCTTTTCTGCAAGCCTCCTCCTCCGCCGTTTCTCTTTCTGGGTGCTGCTTGTCCCATCCAGGCTAACCAGCCATTGCAGGCTTGGCTGCTCTGACTTGATGAGGCACTGTTTAATCTTTTCCTTTCGTGGCAGCTGAGAACTGAATCTGCCCAACGGCACCTCTTTTTCTCTTACCTGATACCTGCTTAGACCTGCAGCTGCCTTGTCAGACCCAGTTCTTTTGATTTCTATGAAAAAAAGCTGCTTCAGTTTGTCTTTTCTTCCTTTTCCTCATAAAAAACCAATGGCCTTAGAATGCCAGGTATCTGCATTTGGAATGCATATTCTTGTTTTCTTTGTTGTTAATCGGGAAAAGGTCAATTTTCAATGGAAGTAGTTTACTCGGTGAGTTTACTCTGTCTGAGGCTGTATTTTGTCCATTTTATTACTAGTGCCATGTTTTCTGTTAATGGGTGAAATGCTCCCACGTGAATGGTTTTGTAGAGAGGTAGAGGATAAGGTGTTTGTGATCTTCCACTGCCCCTTGGCTATTGATAGCGGTATTTCACAGAGTCATTTCTCCTTGAGGAATCGGTACTGAGCAGTTCTGACTCCTTGCAGAACCATCCTTTCAAATATGTGAAGGCTTCCCCGTGATCCTCAGCCTGTCAGGCAGTTTTTATCTGTCCACCGTTGTACAGTCCGGGTGGCAGTTGAGCACCAAGTAGGCTTTTGGCGTAACCTGTAGTTACTCAGTCCTGTCGTGGTAGATTTGTGTGGCAATTCCACAGATGCTTCCTCTTTCTCAAGAGTCTGACCTTGTAAAACCAAGCTGCTTCACCCTCTCCGCTGACTCCTCATCCTCTACCTCCCCATCATCATACGTGGTGGTTTTGACCCCGGGCGGTCTCTCTCCCAGCTCTATGTTTGAGCTGTCCCCTGCCCAGGCTCTGCTGGTTTACCCTTACCCAGAGAGGTGAGGCTGCAGTGGCAGGACACACTCAGGTCTTCGTTTTCTTGGTGTCACCCATACCTCAGGGACCCGGCCTCCTCAAACCTTTTTTTTTTCCTTTTGCACTTTCGAAAACTAAATCTTAATGAAATTTGCTTCAAGATGTTTACTGCTTCTTGGGGGTCACAGTAGAACCTCTGAAATGCTGTGTTAAAATAACTTGGTGTTTTAGTCTGAGATTATGCTGCTGTTGTTTCATGGAAAGCGTGAATTTGATATGGTAACACATTCTGACTAAATGATTTTGAATTCTTAATGTGCTTCACTCAACATCATTGTTGTCATCCAAATTAGAAATAATTAAAACTAGAGAAAATTCTTTTCCATTCAAGAGCTCAGAACACTTCCTTCAAAATATTTCCTTAGCCCTCACTCTCTTGCACCTCATCTGGAGTTGGAAATCACCCATAAAAGAATGGGTGAAATGTGAAAATTAATTCCACAGAGCTCCTGAGGATGACTTTTATACTGAGGATCATTAAGAAACAGAAATCTGTTTGCTGTTTCTGTAGCAATCAGATAAATCCTGTTGAGTCTGTGTACCCTCTTGTGGATACATCAAAAAGATGTATTTGTATCCTCCGCTAAATGCCTCAGTTTAACATTTAGCTCCTGCTAATCTTCAGAGAATATCCCTCAGACTTGCAGTCACTGCAGCCGACTCTGCATCTAGATTTTACTCATCGCGGCCTAAATTCTGGTAGCTTTGTCACTTTGTTCCTAGCATATATAAAAATATAGCAGAATTGACAAAACAGACGTTTGCTTTTGGGAGAGAAAGGTTCTGATACAAATGTAGGTGTCAACTAACGTGATTAAGCATCTGCCTTCCCTCCCCTTCCTCTTTTAGAGACCCCTGATGTAAGAATTGGGAGGCCTGCTGGTTTTCTACGAGTCCTTAATTTCTGTTGTCTCGTCATAAATCCCCTTGGTTCGCCCGCTGGGGTTCCCGTGGAGGGAAGGACGGGAAGCGGAGCAGGCGGGGGCTGTGCCCAGGGCAGGGGGACACCCCCTCTGGAACCAAACCGCCCTCGTTTTGTTCCCTGCAATATCCTTTGGTGACTGGAAATGGGGTCTGACCACAGAAGAGGCAACATCTTAGGTTGCATGAAGTTAAAATGAAGGCAATCCTACAATAAGCCTGACAAAAAATGTCCAACGTCTGCCATGATGGACAATTAGCTGGTTTTTAGGGAGTGTTAAAAGTGCCACCAGTGCTATTGAGAGATACCTTTCTGAGTTTTTATTAGGAATTTAAAACAATACATATTTCTTATAATGTAATAAGTATAACTTACTTTCATTTTATTAGGCCTGGTGGGACCATACCAAAAAAAAAAAAAAGTAATATTTTTTTTTTATTTGTAGCAGCTTGGTCAGTACTAGAAATAAAAAAGAGACTCTACACATTAAATATCAGTTAGTTGTTGCTTTTTCTAAAAGAAATAATAGCATTTTCAGAGTGCCATGAAGTGATGAGCACCAAACTAATTTATTTTGGGGGGGAAATTTTTATAATGTGCATTATTATTTTGGTACATAAAATACAGGAAAGCAGACCATATATTGCAGCGAAGTGGAGAAGTCCAGGCTTCTCCGAGTGCTGAATAGGCAGTAACTCATGAAAACGTGTTGCTCGGTTCAATCCAGGTCCCAGTAATGGAGCCATTACTGACTTACTGGGAAGATGCAGGAGGTAGAAGGCCACAGACGGATGGGCACGTCACAGAGACTGCCACCAAAACTGCTGTTAGGTGGGAGCCTTCGTTGGTACCTTCAGCTTCGCCCTAAATGGACAAAGGAATTAACTTAGCGTCTCTTTCTTGCCGGTTGGTAGTAATTATCCTGATGGATCTTAGGCATTTGCACAGTGTGGTGTTTTAAACCATCCACCCCCCCACGCCGGGAGCTCGGATGCAGGTGGAGCGCTGGCGGGTGGCGCCTGGGGACGGCAGCAACCAGTAGCTCCTCAAACGGGGACCCCCGTCCAGAGCACCCCCTGCTCTTCCTTAGGGCAAGGCTCCCAGTGCCATTCCGACCCTTTGTACACACCGTGTGGGGTGTTCCGTGTCACAGCAGTAATTAGCCTTTAGCCGTTACGCTGCCATCTGAAAATTATGTAAACATGAACCTCACGGGTTTTTTTCTTCCTCACAAGTAGTTGGTGACAGGTGTAAAACAAGGGTGCTTCTCTGAAAATGTTTGAGGATATTGCATAAACATCTTTGAAATGATGGCTTTTTGTGACTTTTTTTTTTAGAACTCTGTATTCAGGTGGTTATTAATTGTGAAACGTTATCATCATAATTATCATTGTTATTATTTGAGAATTTTTTGAATGTTTGATTAGGTGATTTAGAGGTAACAATCTATTCTGCCCTCCCAGTAAAATTTGATTACAAAATTAGCTTGTGTTTAGTAACCATGGTAATAAAGTTTTTTTTAAATATAGCTTTGTTCTTTTACCCTTTTATTCTTTTAATGAACAAACGTATGCTTCAAGATTTTTCTCAAGCCTTCATAGGAGCAAAAACTTGATGTACCAAATGTTCATAAATTCCAAACGAAGTACTCTAGTAGTGCGGTTGAGGAGAAACATTTGGAGATGTATCTCTCCTTATATCTGTAAATTGCTTCCTTTTAAACTATCAATCTAGGCAAAATATCTTTAAAAAAAAAAGGCTAACAAATGTGATCCAATGAAATACATTGATTAAAAAAATGTGGTGGTTTTGGCTCCCTCTTTCAAATGCCTTCTAATGAACAAAAGAAACCCTGAGCTCCTCCACTCCGATGCTTTAGGACACAAGTTGTTCACTACTGATTAATAGTTGAAGTCCCCTTGGACACATATTAATAAGATGACAATAATGACAACTTTTCCAGAACTGACCGTTCAGTCCGTATCTGTAATGACCATACAAATTGTGTTGGAAAGAAACTTGAGGGGTCACCTTATCTACCCTCTGCTGCCAGAGTCGGATTATTTCTTAGGGAAGTTTGCTTTTTTCATTCCCGATGACCCTCAGTGGTCAAAAATCCACAGTTTCTTATGGGTCAAAAAGAAATGGAGGAAGTACATGTAAACGATCAAAGTCTGAATGTGGTAACCTCAAAATTATATTCTGTATATATCCATGTGTGTTGTGTAAGCTAAACTGGTTATACACTTGTGGGACAGATCCTGTTCCTGTATCACACACCGTCTGGAGCAATTGTGCATGATAAATGGTTCTCAGAAAGAGACACCATCACTTTTGGGGCAGCAGTGGGGAGAAGGGAACGGAAGAAGACACAAGGGTGGGTGTCTTCTCTGTTAGGTCAAGCTACAGCAAATTTGGTTGTGTTGGTTATAAGACCCACAGATGACGTGATTAAGAGACAAATTCAATTTAAATTTTGAGGCTTAAGTGCCTCAAAAAACTTAAGATATGAGTTATGATATGCACTTAAGTGCATGTTTAACAGCAGAACCTTATGACAACCACTTAACACTTAATGTAAGGAGAATATAGAAAATCGTTTAAAATCAATCTTATTCAAAGTACATGAAGTCTTATTTATAGTGGTGCGAAGGAAACAGAAAGTATTTGATGCTGTAGACTTTTTCCTGTTATTCACTAACATTTTTTTTGCATCCTCTTGACTATTGGCCACGTGGGAAAATGGCACTGTGGTAAATTGGTCCCTTAATTGATTTATTAGGAGACTACTCAGATGGTTGAATTGGACTTTATTAGCACAACTTTGATAATTGAGCCCTTTAGCAGGAAGAAAACAATATAAACATTATTTTGTTATCAAGCTGGCTTCCAGCTTTCAAGCAGAGGAAATGCATTCTTCAGAAATGTACCTGCTTTCTGACAGCTTTTTCAGTGATCTTTCATGAACTTTGCCACAGAAAAGGTGAACTTGCTTTATTTATTTCTGGTTCCTTATACAATGTTGTGTAGCAGTATTTTCACAGCAAT
This sequence comes from Gallinago undulata, assembly GCA_026546715.1. NCBI lineage: Eukaryota > Metazoa > Chordata > Aves > Charadriiformes > Scolopacidae > Gallinago > Gallinago undulata. The sequence continues at coordinate 87,275,589 of JAOTQQ010000023.1, forward strand.
CCATAGCACCCTGCTGGAAAAAACTGACTCTTGCTCCACTTAAAAGATGTCCTGAGGCTGGGACCTAGCAGGAGAGTGTAATTATTTGGGACCTCTCTGTCTCCCTCCACCCCCAGCTCCTCCTGGGGTGAGAGGTGCCAGCTTCTCCCTTTTCTGGGGGTTTTATTGTGATGGCAAGAACTCCCTTTTGTTTTGTTTAAAGGAAAAAAAAACATACCCGAGGGAGAAAAAGACATTTTTCTGCTGTGCCTGCTTCAAATGGGAACCCGACAAAAGGGAGAAGAGGAGCACGTGCCTTTCTCAGTAACATCTCGGGCCACGGTCACCCTGGGGACACGCTGGAGCAGGGGACAGGAGGGGCTGGGAGAGACGAGGTGGGGACCCTGCGGGTGATGCTCTCCGTGTCAGGATGCTGCTGGCAGGGAATATGCTTGTTAACAGCATTAAGAAAATCTTTTTTCTCTCTCTAGGTGAATTTTTGATATTAACAGAGTTATATGACTTATGTTAATTGTGTCCTAATAAGGTCTTTTGTGTCTGACAGAAGGTGCACGCTGGAAAAATGGGCGTGATTTAACTTCCAGGCTTTTGCCAATTGAAGATTCTGTCCCAACGCTGCCAAGTTCCCTCCGTGTTCCTAGCCCTGAGGGAGGAAGACGATCCTTAAAGAAGGTATCTCCTTGTTTTCCATTCCCTGTGGATAGCCCAGCCTTTGTTGGTGTAGGGAATCTTTTTGTCCCATCTCTTGCATCAATAGCTGATTGTTTTCTAGAGAGCAGCAGAGAAGGATGTAAAAGACCTTTTAATACAACAGTAACCATCTTCCTCTTTCAGTTTGTGTTTCCTGAATCCTCAAACCACCAAGCAAGACCGGGCTTTTGAATGCAGAGGATGGGATGAACCACAGAAGTTATTTGTGTCTTCAGTGGTAAGTAGAGGTGAAAACCTCTTGGATCCTTCTGTTAAGCGAGGTCCTGGGTTTGTGCCAGCGGAGCAGGGCTGAAGCCAACTGCACCAGGAGAGCCCTGAGCAAACTGAGAGAGCTCCTGCCAGTCACTCACATCTACACCTCCCCTTAACCCGTTCCTGACCTCCCTCGCACTGGGAGGGCTGTGTTCAAACCTCTCTGTGAGGATCTACGTACCTGCCCCTTGCTCAGGGTACAAGCTGAGGGATCAAAGGGTCAGCCCTCTTTCTTCAATGACTGATGTCCCGTCCAAAGAGGACCCTGTCTGTCCATCTGCCTCTGATCCCCATCCGTGTGCTCCTGGCCCCAGAGCTGGAACCCAGTTCCCATCCATTGCTGAGTCCAGTCTGGGACTGGTGACATCATCCTGAGAGCTTGATACCATTTTGTATATATTGTATTTATTTCATTATTTTCTTCCTTTTGATTTTAATATTAATTCTTCATTAAAGTACTTTAGTTCATTCTAAACTTCTGTCTCTCCTTATCTCTTCCTCTCCTCTCTCTTTTTTTTTTTTGGGGGGGGGGGCACCATCCTTGGAGGTATTCAAGAGACAAGTTGACATGGTGCTCGAGGATATGGATTAGTGTTGGGTGGCGTTTACTGTGGTGTGAATGTGGTGGTGTGTGGGGTGGTTTTTTTGTTGTTGTTTTGGTTTTTTTTATTGGTTGGACTATATGATCTTAAAAGGTCCCTTCCAACCTAGGTGATTCTGTGATTCTGAGGGCCACCGGTGAGTCTGGTTTTGGTGAATTTTGGCCAAAAGCACAACTTGTTATATCTCTTCCAAATCCTGTGGGCAGTAGTGAGCACCCCAGTGCGAGGCAGACATCGATACGATGGGGCAAGTTCAGTGGAGCTTGCGTTGCCTTGAATGGTGGTGGGGGTGAGGTGGCGGCCGTTTGACTCTACCCTTGCCATGGCCTTCACTCTTCCATTTGACACTTCCCACCCCGCTGGCTCACTTTTGAATGCTGAAAGCTGCTTTCCACCTCCAAAGCAAAGTGGGGTCTCTGGGAGGACGTTTCCCACAAGGCAGGATGTTTGAGGAGATGCTGCCAGTTCTCAGTTTACCTACACATCCCCGTTTGGCTGGGGTTGTGATTTGGCAGCTGATACGAGAGGATGGGCCTGATAAAATATTTTGGGGCTGAGTACTGCCAAGCCTTGTGGGGACTGACATTCCCAAACTGCTCCTTCGAGGCCTTCAAAGCTGCGAGTCAGGACTCAGACGATCGTGACATGAGCAAATCACAGCGACGCATTCAGATGTGTCACCGCACATTCAGAGGGATGCCCTCTGACAGCACCCTCCAGGCCCTTCTGGCTTTGTGGCCCATTTTCAAGCTTTTCCCTGTAACCAGAAGGGTTAGGAATATAAAGTGGGTTTTTTTGTGATTGGTTTTGTTGTTGTTGTTTTATTTTTGGTTTTGGTTTTGTTTTTTTTCCCTGACTCTTTTCTGGCGTTGATATTTCAACTTATTTTAAATTGGTAGTAATGTTCTGGTGTGGTCAGACAACGTAAATCTAACATTTTTAAGATAAGGGCCCAAGATCAAAATCTATGAGCTGGCAACACCATAAACTGGGTGCATATATTGTAATTTAGTTTTATTTTAGATACGATTTATATGGATGTACAACATAATTCTTAGGTTTATAATCATAGTTCCTCTTAATTAACTGCTTACCAAGTGATTATCACAGTAGTTCCTGGGGTTTAATATTTGTAATGAAATAATGTTTTCTTTCTCTTTTCTGAGTCCAGTAAGTGTGGCAACCTTTTTCTCCGCAGCAGAGAAAAGCAAGTAGCAGTGGAGAATTTGTACCTAAGTAGCAGGCTGTAGTGGGAATTGGAAATCATCCGTTTGCAGGGTGTATTCTTATTTGAAGATTTAGGCTTAGAGCTATACATTCCGTGCTTATATCTGATGCCGAGCTGCAGGGAAATATTCCTGACAGTGTTTTCCTTGTGCCCTGCACTGACGGATTGAAATTTACAGCTGACCTCCCAGCCGATAATTCTGTCAGAGGATCGGTCCTTCGGGCCAATTGCCAGCTCAGACACGAAAATCTGCAAAGGGAAGGGCTCAGGAAGCCTTTGCATTAAAGCTGGAGAGACGTCAGTTTCCCCTGACAAAGTTGGCGCTGTGGCTGCTCTTGCAGCTTTCTCCTTCCTCACTTTTCTCCCAGCTGAGGGGGGGGGGAAACGATATTTTTCTTCTCCCGGGGCACGTCCAATCATACTAAAATGTTGTTGTGCTAAATGCCAAGGACTCATTACTGTTCTTGACAATGTATCTCTCTAATGGAAATTTGCGGCCTCTGAGAAAGTTTCAGCTAGTTCCCAATTCTAGGTCTCAAAATGACTTCAAAATACCAAAATAGAAGAGTTTCGTTATGAGTTAATCTAAGGGAAAGATAATTTTCATCCAAGGGTTTTAGGGGTAGGTCACGCTCCTTAGGAGCTTTATGGCCATCAACTACAATGTGCTGTAAATGGTGTCAGTGATTCAATAAGACACACTTTTTTATTAACAAATTGATCCACGGGACAGTTTCTCGGGCATTGTGCTGCTGAAGGTGCTGGTTTTGAGCTGGCAGATAACGTTCATCTGTGTGGCTGTGTTCTGCCTTATGGTTCACTCTTCGTGTAATTAATTTACTTTTCCACCCACCCTCTCCGTTGGCTGTTGCTGTGCCCTGAAGACCAGGAAGACGAGTCCAGAATTTAATGAGTAATTAACACACACATTTCATAGGTAAGTGCCTTAGCAGCCCCAGGGATGAAAAGTAGCACGCGGAATACTGCTGCGACAGGGTGAATTTCTGTGGAATGCAGACATGATCTCAGTTCCATCCCTGCTTCTTTTGGACCCTTGACCCTACATACTTACAGGCAATTTATTTGGGCTTGGGTTTTTGTGTCTGCTCCTTGCAGCAGACCACTGCCCTCATGGAGGAGTGCTTCTCAGACAGCTGAAATAAGCTCCCTTATGGCCCAAAGGCTGTCAGAAGGCTCTCCCAGGCAAGGAGCAGCAGGTGAGGCACTCAAAACCTTTTTGTGGCCAAAAGGGAACACACTCTATATACATACATACATATATGCATGGAACTAAGAATTTATTGTTAGCTCAGTGAATACTTTATCAAAAGACACCAAACATTAATTGTTAGTCCATTTGCAGGAATACCAACAGCCAGTGTCCACATTGGTTAAAAAAAGGAAAAGAAATGCCTCTTCAATACTTTTGCACAATCCCCCTAGAAATATGGACCCCTTTTCTTGGGTGTCATCCTCGTCCTTCCAAGGTGGCTTGGACAAGGCAGGTTGACAGCTTCCTGGGGACGAGGGGCAGGAGGTGTTATGGCAAACCATCAGTGTCCCCACTGGGATGAGCATGATGCTCATGGTGGGGCTTTTTTCTCCCCAGTGTTTTCCTTTTCCTGGGCTGCAGGAGAAGGTGGTGGTGGCCCCCAGCCCCGGGCACAGAAAAGAAAGACAATGGTTTGTTGGCAGTGACTGGGGGAGTGGGGAGGGAAGGGTGTCCCCCCCGTCCGCAGAAGGGACACCCCCAGAGCTGGACTGCAGCAGGAGATCTCCAGAGGTCCCTTCCAACCCCCTGTGATTCTGTGATTCTTTGATTCCCAGTGCAGTGGTTAAACTGGTGACATCCCACTCCGGTTGTTCTCTCTGTTTTCTGTTATTCTCTGGTTAGCTTTTCTCTAGCAGATTTGGTCATGAGCCACACATTTCTGATTAATTCAGGTTTTGCTGATCTAGGCTTATCCTGGTCAGTCTCTAGTTTGGCAGCAGCAAGGTTTATTTCATGATCTGCTTTAAATATTGTCAAGGTTTTGTCAAGAAACACAGGGGCTGTTTACCTGTTTCACAGGGCATGGCAACTGATGTCCTTAACATAAAATCTAAGGGTTGTGTTTTGAACGTGAACTGTTTAGTCCCTGTCACCCACAAAACGAAAGTTGCTCGCAGGTAATGACCATGTCCTTCATCTAGGGACAAATTCAGTGGAATCCAAAACTATTTCTCTCACGCTTTTGCACTTTTAGCATTGAAGGAAGGGAATACAAATGAACCAGGCGGGTACAAGCCCTCATGTCTGGATTCGGCAGTGTGCCACACTTTAGGAGCAATTCTGATTAAAACAATAATTGAAGTTTTGGCAATGAGAACGGGTAAAATGCAACACAGTTTTCCAAAACAACATAGATTATGCAAGGCTTCATTGGGTGCCAGTGGAAAGGTGTTGTTTTAATATTTATCTTTGTTTCTCGTTACCTGAATGAGTAATTAAATAGCTATTTTACTTGGCCATAAATTAATGCTTCCTGCATTGCGTCTGTTTTTCCTGTCACGGTGGTTGGTAAGCCATCTCCCTGCCTTCATCTCGACCCATGAGATTTCTCATTCCTGCTTGTCCTGTTTTCTCCCCGTCGTGCTGACTGAGGGCAGGGGGGCAGTGAGCAGCTGGGTGGTTGTTTGGCTGCTGGCTGAAGCTCACCCACCACACAACCCACCACACAGACTAGTCTCTTCATTTCCTTTATTAATATTTTCTTGCCTTTAGCTGGAGACAGACCTTGCTGTCCTGGAAAAAAACAAGGTTGCTAATCCTAGGATTTGGAAATCAGTTTGAAATCTGAGCAGCTGAAGCTGATATTGACATTTTTTCCAGAGACTCATAAGATGGTTGAGGTTGGAAGGGGTCCTCTGGAGGTCATCTGGTCGAGGCAGGGTCACCTAGACCTGGTTGCTCAGGACCATGTCCAAACAACTTTTGAATATCTCCAAAGCGGGACACTGTATAACCTCTCTGGGTAACCTGTGCCAGTGCTTGGTCACCCTCAGAGGAGAAGTTTTTCCTGAGTTTCAGAAAGAACCTTTTTGTTTAAGTTTATGCCCATTGCCTGTCTCTGGGCACCACTGAAAAGAGCCTGGTTCTGCCCGCTTTGCGCCTTCCCTTCAGATTTTTGTTTACATTGATTACATCCCTCCGGAGACTTCTGCAGGTTGACAGCTCCTACTCCCTCAGCTTTTCCTTGTAGGAAAGATATCCTAGTCCCTTCACCATCTTTGTGACCCTTTCCTGGTGTGTCTCCTGCATTTCTATGTCTCTCTTATACCGAAGAGCCCAGAACTTGACACATTACTTCAGGTGAGGCCTCACCAGTGCTGTGTTGAGAGATCACCTCCGATAACCTGCTGATAGAACTCAACACAGCCTTGAGCATCGTTAGCCTCCTGTGCCATTGCTGTCTTGTGTTCAATGTGGTGTCCACCATGTCCCCCAGGGTTTGTTTGTTTTTTCCAAAGCTGCTTTCCAGCCGTGTGGCCTGCAGCATGTAGTGGTGCCTGGGGTTGTTCCTCCCCAGGTGCAGGACTTTGTACTTCCCTTTGTTGATCTTCACAGAGTTCCTGTCAGCCCGTTTCTCAAGCCTTGAGGTCCCTCTGGATGGCAGCACCACCCTCATCTTATTTTTATGAAAAGGAAGGGGATCAAAGCTATTGGAGCTTTCAAAGTGAGTAGGTTCCACTGGAGAGAGAACTCTCCAGCAGCCACAGGTGGGATTGACCCCATTTGAAATTCAGTTATGTAAGGTTTGGAACATTTTAGGTAAGAAATTGTTTTGCTTTTGGAGTAGTAAAATGTTTTTGTTTGTGTTGGCTATCAGGAGCATCAAATGTTCACCTGGCAAACGGTCTTCATCACAATCTCTCCAATTGAATCAGGGAGTTTAAATGAGAAATCCAACTCAACTTTACAGAAGTGCAATCAGGAAATACATCAACCCAAGAAACACACCTGGTGTAGATGAGTTGCATACAAGGTACCTTACACAGAATTCCCCTTGCCTTCTAGAATAAGGTGGCAGCCTTATTTAAAGACAAGTACAACCAGTATATCTATGTTTGATTTTGTTAGAATTGTTTGCACATAGGTAATTACAAGGTGAATATTGACATGGTAACTAGTTCATGAGTTGATGTCATGTGAAGATAATTTCCATAATTAATCATATAATTCTCTGATTAATCAGAATTTGTGCATTAACTAATAAAATGAAGAGTTGTTTAGAAAATTAATACTTTTGGTAGACGTAATTACGATAAAAACCTCTGCCAAATGAGGTGATTTTAAGGAGTTTTTCCATCACCAATGCTCCTGGACCCCGTGAATTCTTTCTGCTAGGGCATGTCAAGATAAAGCAGGAAGCCAGATCCAGCCTCTGAGCATTAAATGCACTACTTGGTTCCTGCAGTGTCTGCAAGAACTTTATCCTGCCTGATCAGTGACAAATCCATCTGGTGTAGCAGATGCTGTGTGAGCCCTGTCTAATCCCATTCTAGTTGGAGGACAGCAGAGAAAGAGGTTCCTCTCTCTTGAGGGAGTCTCCTCCTCTTCTGAAGGAGTTTTGTGAATCTTGTAAGTAAATCTGCAGAGCTAAAGCAGCTACAGGGTGGAGACAGATGGGATGTGGAGGCAGCTCTGAGGTGCTGAACAACGTACAGATGACTTGATGTTTAGGAACCCTTGTTTAGACCCTTGTTTAGGAAATTGCATTCTGCTTTAGGAAGGTGAAATGCTTGCAGGATGGGGTAGGGCTGTGTAGTAACTAACACTGCTCACAGAGGTAAATTAGAGTCCTAAATAAAAAGTCGTGGTTTGAGCTGCTTTCTTTTCAGAGGAAATCTCTAGAGAGTTCAGCTGAGCCCTTTGTTGATGCTAACAACATACTTGCAAAGAATTTCAGCTTTAGGGCACAGAGACTGGAGACTTTCATGCAGTGGGTTAGAAATGTGGGGAAGAAGTATCATGATAATCTACAGTGGTGAAAGTAGTGTGACAGACTTGCACATTATGAGAGTGATTTTGCTGGACTAATAAGCCAAATTCAGAGATCTTCTGTTGAAGTTTAAGTAGTGGAACTTACATTTTCATAACTTTCTCTAGTATATAATCCACATCTCCGAGGGTATATATATTACAACCTTGTTTTACAGCATTTTTCAAATTGGATCACTGTGCTTACACTAGGGTTTTAGAATTTACTTGTTCAGAGTCTATCAGAATGGCGTGAGATAGAGCAGAGTGACAGTAATTTAGAAGAATGGTCCTTGAGTTTCTTGTATTCTCCTTTAGCATGGGATCATACAAAATATATAACAAACAACATGTCCTGTTTTTTGCTGGGATAGAGTTACTTCTCTTACTAGCAGGTGGTACAGTGCTATGATTTGGATTTAAGATGAGGATACTATTGATAACACACTAATATTTTATCTGTTTTTATCTAACACACTAATATTTTATCCTTATCAAGGACTTTCCAGCTTCTCATAGGAGCCTGCCAACAAGAAGGCAGGTGGCAGCCAAGAAACCGGGAGAGGACACGGCTGGGACAGATGACCTGAAGTGGCCAAAGGGATGTTCCATACCATATGATGTCGTGCTCAGCGTATAAATCTGGGAGGTAAAGAAGGAAGCGTGGGGTGGGGGGGTTGTTCGGGGTCTTTTGTCTCCCCAAGTGACCATTGCACATGCCGGAGCCCTGCTTTCCTGGCGGTGGCTGAACACCTGCCTGCCAATGGGACGTAATGAATTCATTCCTTGGTTTTTCTTTGCTTTGTGTGGGTGGCTTTTGCTTTACTTATTAAACCGTTAAACTGTCTTTATCTCGACCCACGAGTTTTCTCACTTCTTCTCTTCTGATTCTCTCCCCCACCCCGCTGCAGGTGAGTGGGTGAGTGCCGACGTGGTGGTAGATGCTGGCTGGGATGAAGCCACCACAGCAGCAGAGACAACTCTTTCTTCTTACATGGAGTGGGACAAATTGCAAAGGTCATACGTAGGGGTTGCAATGTGTATGAATCAGATTTTGTGGGAGTAGGAAAGAAATAGAAGTAATAGCAGCTCAGTGTCCCTTGCACCCACGTGCATTCCCCTCTGATTTTTCACCTGTGACACAGGGTTTTAATGAACCGTGCGCTCCGCTCTTAAAACACTGATGTAAACTCTTCCCGTTTTGATTAGCAGAGGCAGCAAGCTATTAATTTTAAAATGAGACGTTCCACGCAGGGAAGCTTTCTGCCAAAGTGTATCTTAAAGTCCTATGTAAGATGGAAATCTAAACAAGGTGCAAAAGGAAGAAATGAAATGGGTTCGTCAGCCAAGTTTTACTAGGAGAGATTATACAATAAAGATTCTCAGTAACACTACATTGCAGTGCAGTCCTACTCTAAGAATGACTAATAAAACACCAGAACATTTGTTAGATTTAATTATGCATGTCTGAGACCATTTTGTGGAGCTCCCCATTTAGCCGTAGCTTTTAAATGAGTAAGAACAGAGTGAGGCAGTAACTCCCCTGTCCTCTTCCCAAGCCTTTATTCCACCATTAGGCTTGCTGAACTGAAATCTTCTCTGCTTATTCTAAAAACCTCCTCTCACAGGATGGATTCAAGGTTTGGTGTGGTCTCCTGTCAGTCTGCACGAGGGCTTGAGACGCCAACACCAATGCCACCGTACGCACGCTGGCTGCCCCTGTTTGGTCTGTCTCCAGCAGTTTTGGTTTGTCACAGGCTGTTTGCTCTGGATCATTGCACAGTTGAGAAAAAGGATGTCTGTTTAAGGCTGATTTGAAATTCAATGGCCACCATGACAGGTATTAACCTAAAGCAGCTGGTCTATTCTTTAGTGTACAGAGGAAGGGACTCGGTGCTTAGGAGAAGATGAATAATACATTTCCCCCGTGAGTAGACAATTACACTGTGCAGTGTGAGGCACAAGTCTGCCTCTGTTTCAATGAGGATAAAGAATATTCTTGGTGGTTCTTTTTATGAAGATTACTATGCCTAGTTCAGTTTTAAAATTCCTTAATGGTTTATAATTTGTAGCTATCTCTCAGTGGCCTGGTAAGGCATAATAACTGTCTCCTGTTCTCAGGTGTAATTACATTGCTTCAAAGCACCTTTTTCCTATGTCATACCAGTCCTTAGAATTTACACTACCAGTCATTATAACTTACCCTACATTCCATTATCCTTTAATTACCCGATAATCTGTGCAGATTATATTTCAGTATAAAAAAAAAAAGGAAGATTCACAATGTTTGTCAGAAGCAAGTGCCCTTTTCTCATCTTCACCTGTTGTGTACGTTTGCTCCAAATGAAGGTGAGTTTGGTAGTTGGAGAAATGACTCAAACTTGATCTTCTCCTACAGTGGGCAGTCCTTCATTCTCATAGCCTCTGTTTTTGCTTTCTGCAACTTGGCTGCTGTGGTTAGAGCCCTTGCCATGAAGACCAAGGCAAAAAAGTCATTCAGTACCTCAGCCTTCTCCATATCCTGTGTGACAAGGTATTCCATTTCCTTCTGGAGAGAGCCCACATCTTCCTATGTCTTGCCTTTATCCCTGACACATCTATAGAAGTGTTTTTTGGTTAGTCTTGATGTCCTTGCCCAGATTTAACTCTTTCTGGGCTTTAGCTTGCCTAATTTGGTTCCTGGCCACTTTGATAGTTTCTCTGTATTCCTCCCAGCCTAACCATCCTTGCTTCCACCCTCTCTAGGTCTTCTTTTTTTTTTTTTTGCTTGTCCAGGAGCTCCTTGTTCATCCATGCAGGCCTCTTGGCATTTTTGCCTGACTTCTTTCTTGGGATGCACCACTCCTGCGCTTGGAGATGATCCTTGAATGCTAAGCAGCTTTCTTGGGCCCCTCTCTCCTCCAGTACTTTTTCCCATGTTATCCTACTAAGCAAGTTCCTTAAGAGGCCAAAGTCTGCCCTCGTGAAGTCCAGGGTAGTGAGCTTGCTAAGTACCCTTCTCGCTGCCCTAAGGATCTTGAATTCTACCATTTTGTGATCACTGCAGCCAAGGCTACCCTTGAATTTGACATTCCACACCAGCCCCTCCTTGTTGGTGACAACAAGGTCCAGCATGGCTCCTCTCCTTGTTAGCTCCTCTACCATTTGAAGAAGAAAGTTGTCATCAACACATTACAAGAACTGCCTGCATTTCTTGTGCCCCACTGTGTTGTCCTTCCAACTGATATCGGGGTGGTTGAAGTTCCCCATGCAAACCAGGGTCTGTGAATGTGAGCTGCTCCTATCCGTCTACAGAGGGCCTCATTCGCTCCGTATTCCTGGTCAGGGGGTCTGAAGCAGATCCCTTCTGTAACACCACCTGCCCTTGTCTTCCCTTTGATCTTGACCCATAAGCTCTCCATTGGGTCTTCATCCATCCCCAGGTGGACCTCCATGCACTCCAGCTGTTCGTTGACATGGAGGGCAACACCCCCTCCTCGTCTTCTCACCCTGTCTCACTCTTTGCTCAGGAAAGCATCTCATCCTGAAGATTTTGGCTGCTTCCCTATGTGACTGAAGAGTTAAGGCAATGGCTTTTTAGTGCAAGGTCCTACTAAAATTCCTTCCACAACATTTTGAATCATGCACAGAAATATGCTCTACCTAGAAATAGAAAACAGTGCACAGAGGGATATTCCTTACTACTTTATTTAGGAAACTAAGGCAATAGAAGTAACTAAGGTAATATAGATAATTTTTTTTGTTTGCTTTGGGCAACAGCAGACAGCACCAAAATTGTGGCGTATTACTCAGGCTAATGTTTTATTTATGCAGCTCCATCAGGTGATGTTGTGCAACTTTAGCTGATAGGGTAGTGATGCGAAAGAAATATGATAATGGCAACAAGTTTAATCAAATTATTCTTTTGCCTGCAACTTGTGGAAGCAATCTTTGAGCTCCAAGTACTATCATTGAGGGGAGTCATAGATATTAATTCAATCCAAACCTTGTGTGTTCCATGTGTTGTTCATTTCATGCTTTGACAGTAACTGATTTAGAACAGATGCCCGTTGTTTCCAAGCTCACCCCATTGTCTGGGCTTTACTGTTATAGTCCTGAATCTTTTGACTTTTTTTTTTTCCCTCACTTGAGTGCTCATGGATCACATGGGCTGGATGTATCCTGATGTCAATGGGAGACAGGGAGGCTGCGACCCTATCATTTTAGACAGGTACCATGTCAGACAAGGACACCTGGCTTGGCTTCTGTGGCAAGGGAGGGAGGCAGGGCTGTGACATGAAGCTGTTGGCACTATTTATGATTTTTCAGTGGAATATTTGGAGAAGAGTCAGATTTATTGCTTGTAGGGCTTGTGGAAAATCCTGCAGATGTGCATAATGTCATATTTCTGATACCTTTATTGGCTTTAATGCTGTTACTCATGCAAAATATTGAGCAAATTTGTAAGTGATGGTCTGAGGACCATGTTACATGTATGAAAGGGTTCCTTTGACTGTAATGATTGGGAAAATTCCATAGGCAAAAGAAATCTTATTTGACAGCCTTAGCCAGACTACCTGGAATGCTTTATATTGTCATGGCAATTTGATTTTTTCTTGTAAAGGTGTATGGGGAGAAATATTATCTGATAGACCAGCAGCTGATGTTTTGCAATAACTCCAAAACTACTAGACTTAAGAGAAATCACAGAACCGCTCAGTGCTTTAATTCTTCATTTCTAGAAAAACAGATGAAAGCATTTGCTTAACTAAAGATTGAAGTCTGCATATACTGTGGTAACGAGACATAAATATTCTTAAGATAAGGTATTCTCACCCCACTGTCCAAGGATATGTGTACACAGTAACCTTCTCAAGTGCAGTAAAGGCAAATCCAAGCTGACTGCCTGAGCCAGGTGGGATCTGGAAGCCCCGTATCTTTTTATTGCACAAAGCACATCCAAGGTGAGATGGCCTATTGCCTTGGATAAAGTGTCAGGTGGCACATTCTGCCTTCAGATCTTGGCTGGATGTCCGTGTCATAGTTGAATGGTACTGTAAAGACTTGCAGCCTTGGTCTTCCTTGGGATTTTTGCATAACTCTTCAGATGAAAGCAAATGAAGTGTTATATATATCAAGTCCAGCCTGAACTGGGTTCAAAGGGAACAGATTCTGATCTCTTCTGAAATCAAAAAAGTTTCCTGAAAGATGCTGCTTATTTCGTTCAATCATGTATGTGTTACTTTGATTCAAATTATTTTTGAGGTATTGATAGCTTTGCATCTGTTGGCAATATCATAAACATATAATGAATATAAATTACGATTCATGATAGTCAATGCTAATCCTAAGAGACCACTTGCCAAGGACAAGTAACTAAAATGAGAAGACAAGTTCCAGATGAGTTGCTTGCCAAGATAAAATAAATTCATTATAAAGAATGAAAACAATTTTTGTGAATCTGACTTACACATAGCTCTATCACCTCCTACAACAATAAGTAACAACAGAAAATTCCAAACTTCCCTTTTAAAGTCTTCACCGGTATCAAGGATTTGCCTCAGCAATGATTTTGTGAGACTGAGCTCCCTAAATGCTTTTGAAAACAGTATGCTGGAGATAATAAATGAATGACTCAATGCTTTGGCACACTCCTGAAAATGTGAACAGTTGGGACCACAGCTAACGGCAACAGATGGAGTGTGCTCCAGCTTTGACTGTTCAGTAGGAGACCACAGGAATCCTGTAAGTATGCCAAAGAAAACACCAATTTGGAAGAAATAATTATTAGGCTTGCAGTCTCCTGGACTCTTCAGTCTGCAAACTCTCTATCTATAATCTATACCTTCCTTCATGTTCACGTAATTATTGGGCCTTCATAATCTTTCCCATTAAAAGCAGTGACAAAATTCACCCTGGAATGAATAGGACCTCTCAATTTACTATGTCACTGTTAAAAATGTCAACTGCCTGTCATCTTAGTTGGAGATTGGTCGAAGACGTCTCATGTGAAAGCCTCAAACTATATGGACAGTGTTAATTTATTGACACGATTGGTGCTAATTTCTTCATGGCACAATTTATGAATGTCACCAGCAGTTTCACTTGCACTTTGCCCACTTTGTGTCAAGTTTGGTGCTGAACATCCCATCTCTGCATTGGGCCACCAGAGAGGGTAACGATGTGGAAAGGGCTGCAGTGATTTTACTCACCTCCCTGTCACCATGTCAACGTAGAGTAAGTACTCATGCAAAAAAGTACTAGCAAAAAAAAGAAAAGCTTTTCAGCTGGAACTATTTTTCTTAAGTTTATTTTTTAGTTTCAGGTTTAGAATATCTGGTGTCATGTGAAATTCCATACGTTCTGTAAAGACAACTCCTTCAGTGGGAATCATAAGGAAACAAACCAAAAATAGTATTTCTGACTAATTGTTGAAGTGAATGTGTGTATTCCTTAGCTTTACTATAATTTAAATTGGAAAATTCTGGATTTAAGCTTAACTGTTAGGGCAAGCAAACCTTCATTTCAACTTTTGAAATTAACAACAACAGTAAACCAGCAACTGAGAAAAATACATAGTAAAATACGTGGCTTCCTAATAATCGATCATTGTCATTTTTCCCCATGGTATTTTGGAAAAATACGGTCCTAGACTTAATTGTGGCAAATACCAAGAGAAAGAAGTTCTTTACAAGAATACAACAATAATTTTGGTGGTTAAGTATTCCAAATGGCAGAAACCTGTAGGAGCTCTGCTCCAAAATGTACCGTAACGCTCTGCAGCGAGTACTCGGGGGGGCAGGTCAGAAAGCCCGGGGACTGGCTAGTGCCCACCACGAGGGACTTTGCAGAGCAGTGACCTTGGATCTCCCCTTCCCTTGTGATCAGCAGAGGGAGAGCTCTTGGCTACGTCCCCCTGCCTGCCAGCCCAGCCTCTCCCTGCAAAGGCATGCACATACAGGGGAAATATTTTTTCCCCTTAAAAGGTATGTGATAAGTAGTCATGACGGCAGTCAGAGGAAGGGAGATATTTTTATCTTTTGTTCAGGCACACGGCCTAAGCAGTATTCTACAAGATAACAGAGGAAATCTGTGGCAGAACAGGAAAATGGCTTTTGATACCCTGAGTCACAGCTCAGTGCCTTGCCAACAACACGCTTTGCCTTCAGGGAAAGTTTCCTCTTTTTCCGTAAAAAATCTTGCTTGTCCTGTAAAAGTAGGGTGATGTTAGTTCCCTGTTGCTTTTTAATATTGCTGCTATCATGCTACTACCGGTCAGGCAAAGAATATAAAATAAACAAAACCACCTCCACATGTCAGTCATGCACTCATTTATTAATCATATGAAGGTAATTACTTTAAATGGGTAAATCTGAGGTGGTGCATTTTTCTACTTTTTTGAGTGTGTAAAAAGAATTATTAGTTCCAGCATGGGAAGAAAGTTAGGTACAGGATAAAAATTATCTGAAATCTATATATTCCACAAGGAAAAGAGAAAAAATATAAGCAAGAACGTTGCCAGCCTGATAACGAGGCTGTGTGAGGTGGAAAATATCAAGAAAGAGTCCAAAGAAGCTGATCTAAGCAATGATCTAATGAGCTCCTGCATCATAGCATTAGACTTTTTTCTTTTAAAAGGACATAATCATATAAGACACTTAAATGTGATCATATTTCAAGGTCATTCTAATCCTGCTGAAACATCCCTAGTTCTATGAGCATTTATTTTTTTCTTAAAATATTTCAGTTTAAGAGAAATTTGATATGGTAGTAACTGCTTATTGGCTGTTATGCCCTTATTTTGCCTGTAATGTCTGTGCAGGAGCCAAGAAATCTTCCCATACTTTTTTTTTTTCCCCAAGTAATGATTTCATTGTGATGAAACCAAATCAATTGCTTGTAGTCAGCTGGGAATGAAAAGTAATTCATATATTAGTAATTTAAATGGACCTCATGTACCTTTCTGAGGATTGAGTAATCAAGAGATGAGTGTTTCAGCCGGATCCAGTTAGGTCCCAAAAATGTATAGTTTCAGAAATATCATTAAAATATTGGTGTTTATGCTTTGATATTGCCTTGTTTGGGGCTTGTTACTGTGACATCTACCAAATGTCTTGAGGTGAATCTCCGTTTATTTTCCCGAATCCCCTCTCTCCCTCTCTTTTCCTCCTCTTTTGTTTAATCAGTGCTTCCCAGAGTCCTATTCTGTAGCAAAGGGAGGGAACGAGAAGAGGTGGCCCAGGGAAAATAATAGTAGCCATTTCGGTTCTGGCCCCTACTGCGTATGTGGGTATGACTACTCCTTCCAGCACACCACCTTGTGAGTGGTGGCAAATCAATAGGAATCATCACTGTCGCTTGAGTGTGAAATCTTAAATTTCATGGTGCATTAAGTCAGAGCTTTGTGTCATGTTAAGCTACCTTTGAGAAAGCAGTAAGTTTCAAAGAGGAAGGGGTGACTTTAAATTGAAAAATCTATCCTATTTGGTCAACTATTAATCTGAGTCTTTCAGACTTGTTGATCCATATATCAAAAGCAGCTCTGCTATATAAAGGTTTATGACTAAAGGCAGGGTAGGTTAATTGCTAACCAATGGTCTGAATCTGAAGTGTCCTGCAGTGTGATTTAAGATTTATATAATGGTGATTAATTAATAGACAGGCTGAATTAAGAACAGGTAAAGGGGAAAAAAAATGCTGGTGAAACAATAAAGACGATAATTTACTGTGGTTGTATAGGAACACTCCTTTCTGTTTTTCTGAAGTGCCCCATGAGTCCCTGAGAACCCCCACATTTTTCTAAGGAACGTTTCTATGGCCATTTGATGCATACAGCGTATTTTCCAAGGTGTTTCAAGTTGGCTCACGGAACTGGTTATTGAACCAAGGTGTGAAAATACTAAGCTTAATAACTCTCAACCTATAATTATGAATTTTTTTCCTCAATCAGCTCTAATTATAACAGTTTTTTAACTGAAGCCTGTTGACTTATATATGTGCCTTTAAATTTCAAGGTCTTTCTTACAAAATCATGTTGCATTTGCCACAGATTCTGCACAATGATCTCTTGATAAAATTAAGGGCATTCTTATTGGAAATAAATCCCCATTTTCAGACTAAGAAAGGTTTTTACTGCTGTTCAATAACTTTCAAATAACTTTGTTCTTCTCCACGATCTTTCAACCAAAATGGCTTTCCTCTGCTCAAATGAGGCTGTTGGAAATATAAAATGGCTATAAAATCTAAAGTTCAGTATTTAATTTCACCAGACTAATTGATTCATGATGAAGGTTCTTTTTCTCTTTTTTTTTTTTTTTTCCTCCTTTTCTTCTGTTTATGGTGAAATACTTGTTTCTGCTCAGAAGCAAAGCCGGGTCAAGAAGAGGGAACCCACTGCCAGCCCTCAGAGATGGCAGAGAGTGTTCTGTGCTGCTGCACTCCAGCCTACTTATGGTAGCATGGGAGGACTTGACCCTGGAAGATCATCTTGTTTATTAAAAAATAATTTTAAAATTACCCTCTCTTTTTCAACAGTACTTTGTAAGTGCTATGTTTTTGCCTATTATTCCCTCTTAAAACATCTTAGGTTTTTTTTCAACGAAACAAATGCTGAGAATGTACCAATGTACGGTGTAAACCAGGCCAGTGAAACTGCAGGAAGGGCACAATCTGAGGTCATTAACCCAGCAGGAAAATAATTTGCCTCATTGGCTATGAGTGGGAATAAATTGGTGAGATACCGAGCACATATTGTCCCTTGTGAGTGGCTGAAGCCACCCATTCCTAAAAAATTGACAGGAGGTAGGAGGCGGTGATTGAAGAAACTGATTGACTGACACAGCTTTAATTTACAGCAACAACAAATTGTTATTTCAGTGTTTGCCAAAAGGAAGGTATATTCTAGTGCAGCTTTGGATTTTGATGCTTACATTGTACTTTTTTTTTTATTCTTCTGGAGGCAATATCCGTAAATATTGATGGAACATACCTGATGATTTGAAAGCAATGACTGCAACCTTAGGTGGAAATTTGCATCTTTTAGTGCAGCTGAAATCTGGAGTAGCCATCAATAAATCAATGCAAAAAAAGGCCCTAAATTGCTGCAGATATCTATAACTATTTCTTTCTGGCTATAGTCTAATCTATAATATAATTAATGGTTTGTATGTTTTATGTGAAAAGCTCTCTTTTTTTTGGATTCAAGAAATATGATATAAAAACAGAAGTTAGATGAAGTAAGGCTGTAACTCACACTCTGTCAGTGCAGGGTTACTTGGTATTGAACATTTATTGAAGTTCTGGGCATTTAAATGAGAACTGAACAAAAGATGGAGTGCATACAATTTTCCTTGGGATATCATTCTCCAGCCAAATAGATATCAGTGTCAGGGGTATTTGCTGATTCCTTGATTTTTTCCTCCTAATTGGATTCCATTACTCCTAATCATATAGACTCTTACTATTATAAAGGATTGACTTCTTTTAAGGAATGTACATGGGCATTGGTAGCAGACCTATTTTTTTCAATAAGCTATGCTATTGCCAGTTTCAAACGGGCGTACTGCTCAGTCTATAAAGACTGACTAATTACAGATGTCTTGCCAAATATTTGCAATATTTGAAGAAGGAATTCTCAGAGCGTTCTCTGTAACTGCAAGATGTCTCCCAAGGCTTTAAAGAACAGTGAAAAATGTAAATCCCAGATTGGTAAAGTAACTTTGCTCTGTCACTCTTAACCAGCCTTAACCCTTGTCCTTCATCTTCAGAGCTGAAATCCTATGCAATTTTGTCTGGGAACTGTTTGATTTCTATGTTCAGAGCATAGAAATGCTATGAATTTTCTGTGCATAGAAATGTACAAACCTCCCCCACCACCCCCCCGAAAGGGGGCTCACACAGAGGACCCTTTACTCATCTCAAGATGATTCCTAGCCCACAATGTTTCTTGAAGCCCGTTTGTCTTTCTTAGGACATGTAGGCTTGTCTTGAGTGTTAATTTTCCCACTAAAGGCTGCACTGGTCATACCTGGTGGGGTGTCTGCAGCTGGGGCCGTGGGGTGACCTGTGTAGGAGGAGGCAGGAACTGGCTGGGGAGGTCATGACCAGTTTCAGATGGCTCAGCAACAACTGGGAACACCGCACTGTGTCCCAAAACTGCAGCCAGTTGGAGGAGCTCATGGTCCTTGGATCTGTTTAAGAAAGGGTGGAAGCTGCCGGAGACAAGAGATACATGTGGACTCACCTGAGGACTTGTGTGAGGACATACTTGAGGAGACACAGGAGGAGATGTGTGGAAGGGGACACAGCTGGAGATGCACTCTTGGATAGAGATGCTCTGTGACAGAGCAAGAATACCTCTGAGGGGACTGTGGTGTGACACAGCCATGTGACATGCTGACTAATGAGAGCAGGGACACTCGTGAGGGACACGGGTAATCCACACTTTGGGATGGACAGGGCCATCCCCGGAAGGAATAAGACCTCTTGATGAGCAGAGGGGCAGTAAGAACCAAGGAGCAGTGGAGGAAAAGAAGAAAGAAGGAGGTGCACAGAGAAAACAATACAGCCAGGCTCCAATCTCCTGCACCACCCATCACCTCACTCAAGAGATTAGTTGGGGCTGAGGGTGATACATTCTGAAAACAAGGGAGCTGGGATGAGGAAGGGTGAAGGACAAATGCTGGAAGGAGGAGAGGTGTAGGACCGGAGCGAAGCCTGGGAAGAGAAGACGACAATGTTTGCTCTGGTACATTGGCTTCTTTTCTTTATTCCTAAATGTTTGAATCGTAGAAGCATAGAATCATCTAGGTTGGAAGGGACCTTCAATATCATCTTGTCCAACTATCAACCCAACTCTGACTAAAAAACCCATCACTAAACTATAATGTCTCCCAGCACCTTGTCAACCCATCTTTTGAACACCTCCAGGGATGGTGCCTCAACCCCTTCCCTGGGCAGCCCATTCCAAGGCTCAATAACCTTTTTAGTGTAAACATTTTTCCTAATCTCCAACCTGAACCTCCCCTGGTGCAACTTGAGGCCGTTTCCTCTTGTCCCATCCCTGTGATTTGGGAGAAGAGAACGACCCCCCCTGGCTACCCCCTCCTTTCAGGGAGTTGGAGAGAGCGAGGTCTCCCCTCAGCCTCCTTTTCTCCAGGCTGAACACCCCCAGCTCCCTCAATGGCTTTTTTCTGGTAGGGGGCCCAGAACTGGGGACAGCCCTCAAGGTGGGGCTTGACACAGGCCAGGATGCTGTTGGCCTCCTTGGCCACCTGCGCACACTGCTGGCTCATGTTCACCAACACCCCCATCACAAGAATCACTAGCCAAAATTTTATACAAATTGGCACTAAATTAAATTAACTAAAACTCCATGGCTTTAGTCTGTTTTGCCTGCTTGCATAAAGCCCCCCTGGGCGGAGCTGGGAGTTGCTGGTGTAACCCCTGTGCCAGGGACAGGGACTGCTGCCCCCCCTGCTCCAGTCCAGCTCTGGGGGTGTCCCTGCTTTGGACTGGGGGGACACCCTTCCCTCCCCACTCCCCCAGACAAACCATCGCCTTTCTTTTCTGTCCCGGGGCTGGGGGGCACTGCCAGGCTGCAGCCCAGGAGGAGGAAAGTGAGCAGTCCCAGGGCTGAGGAGGAGAAAGCCCCACCGTGAGCATCCCGCTCCTCCCTCCGGGGACAGCAGGGTGGGATGGTTTGTGGTAAAGCCTTCAGCCTCCACCGCCAGAGGAGCAGGGAGCCCACAGCCCGCGTTATCCAGACTGTGCTGGCAGGACACCCAACAAAAGGGATCCATCTTTGCAAACTTTCCCACGTAACAATTTTAAGGGTGGTAAGCAGGCTTTTTAAAAAGTCAGTTTGGACAATGAGTGTTGGTGTTCCTGTAACTGGACTAACAGTAACTGTTATATTTTTATTTGACTGTTAAAGCACTTACTGGCTCGACAGTATATTTTTAGCTCCTTATATATAGGGTGTTTCCTTTTTCTCTCAAAAAAAATTTCTGAGAATCACAAAGGAGGGCAGCTAATAGGCAGACTTCCCGCCAGCCCCCCGGTGAGGTGAGGCTCCGAGGGACAGAGGTCAGCTTTTTCAGCTTGTCTGTCTCCTGCAAGTCTGGCCTTTGGTGGCAGGATTGTCCTTTGTCTCGCTGGACCTTGTCCAGAGAGTGTAGTGCCACTCAGACTTTTAACTGCCAATAAAATAATGTCCCCGTGGAAATGCAGGGCTCGAGAAGATCTCGGAGGATTGTGCTGAATCCTCTCTTCTGAGGCAGCATAAAGATTCATCCACAGACCAATATCAGAGTCAACAGAAGCCTCTAAAGAAAGGACTTCTGCAGTTTTCCTAGGTGGCATTTCCCTTGTCTGTGTCTATTAAAGAGTTTATCATAATAGTCAGGCTATTTTTTTGCCTTTGAAATTTAGAATTTTTGTACACTTGAATGCAAGAGTGTGCAGCTCCCATGGAACGATGCTGCTCTAGCTCCAACAACAATCAGTCAAAAAATTTCAAGCCTCTGGGAAATGTAGGCACAGATCAATGTTACAAATGGACGCACAGCCTGCTCTGGTGAGTCTCCTGCCCAAACAGAAATATGGGCACGTACGCTCTGATTTACCCCTCCAGATTTCTACCCTGTCATCCCTGACCACCTCTGCCTCTCCAGCCCGACGCTCGCTGCCTGCCCGGCTCCTCTAGCTGCGCTTTAGGGACTTCAATCAGGATCCTACCCATAATTTTCACTCGCCCTGTTTCATTTTATCGCACTTCACTTCCCGTTTCCTTTCCTTTCTCTCACTTTAGGTCGTCCCAGCTCTGCAGCCACGTCCTCTGTTTGGCCCTGCTCTCCCGCGGGTCCCCTTGGCACAGCAGTGCCATCCCTTCGAAGAGGCCCAGGTAGCACTGCTGGTATTTGTATTTACGGTGTAAGAACAATTGATCAAGGTAATATTTCTTCAGTCTTTTTAGAAGATTGTGTCTCGAGACAGTTTCCGAGTCCTTGCAAAAGCAACGTACATTATGTCTACTGCTTCCCCTTCATCCATTACGCCAATTACACTGTCAGACAAGGACATCGGATTGTTTGACATCATCAGTTCTTAACACACTCGTGGGCTGTCTTTTATCTCACTGTCTGCTGCTGCTTTTGAATTGATTGTTGAAGAGTTTGTTCCATATTCTTTCTGGGAATTGAAGTCAACCGCTCTGTAATTCTCTGGATCCCTCCCCACCCCCTCCGCCTTTTTAAAGATTCCCTTTTCCAGTCCTTTGGGAGTTCTCTGCTTGAAACTCAGTAGATTTCTGAGAATGTTCTTGAGCCCAAAGGGATAAAAATGGTTTGTCCTAATTCCTTTTCCCTAGTGCATATGGTGAAAGTCATAAGACTGCTGAACTGAATACATTAATTTTCTAAATATTGAACCTCTTTTTTTGGCTTACTTTCCTGCTGATTGTTAAATTTAATTTTTTTAAGCCTCAGCAAACTAATTTCGGGAGGAGTGAAGCGCAGAATATAAACAAATTTTCTGCCTCACTTGTTATTGGTCTTTTTCCTGGTCCTCTAACTTTTTAGAGCAAGGGACTTCCTTCAGCGTTTGTAGAAATATATTTTATTCATAGATGAAATAAATCCTATTTGGCAGATCACAATCTTCATCATTTCTCCTCCTTACAGGCCTAAATCTGAGCAGAGAAACAGTCCCTTACAGATGCATAAAACTATTTACCTTCCAATGAGGTAAGTGTCTGAATGTCTGGGTGTTGCACTACTGAGTTGGGACTAGGAGCAGCATTGTCTGTTAGGCATAAAAACTGATTTTGTGCCTTTTCAGCTCTAACTTTGGCTCTCTCTTGTGGTTAGATTTCTCCCCTCTCTAAACCTTTCAGACTGGCGTCTCTCATAAACACATTATTCATGTACTTTGAATATTTCAGCCATACATGGGGAGGGAGGGCAGAAATGGTTACAAAAATAATCTTTCAAGTGGACAGTAAAAATGCCTTTTACGAGCCAGAGAATATTTTTGTGGGAAGTTGTAATCCCTTTAAAATATTACTTTATGTCGCACCTTCCACCAAAAGATCTGCAGGTTTTTTAGAAACGCTAGTTTGCTCTCTGTGGTGAATCCTATGAGGTAGGAAGGAAACACCTAAAATTTATATCAGGAGAACCAAGCAGAGACGATAAAATGACTTAGCTAAGGTGATACAGAAAGTCTCCGAAGGACCAGGATTAAAAACCAAGTTCCTACGTCACAACCGTTTGTCTTACTAGCCTCCTCTAATATAAATAACTGCTGAGAGTAAATTGCCTTCTTTAAAATAGTTACTGCTTTGATCTAATAGCATTAAAAAAAAAATAAAAATTAACAAGATCTCTTTGGTACCCACCTATTGCAACTTCCTTTTATTCTCCTTTCAAGGACGTGGCCTACAGAAAGGCTTCATACAAGATTCCTCTCTTTTAATTAGAACATTAATATTCACACTGTTTCCTTAGCTTCTAACTAAGACTAATTCTAATTCTTCCCCCTCCAGTCAGTAGGCAAAGACTGTTAAGACAGCAACAAGATGAGGCTCTGGATGCAAAGCTTTCTGAGTCACAAAACACCCGGCTGTGTTGTTACACCTGTCAAATTTTTGGGGTCTAGCAGGACTCATGTGGACCGTCCTCACCTTATCTCTGCACCACAGCAGGGCTCCTTCGCGTTGCTCCCTCACTCCCCCGAGCAACGCTTTCCTGGATTTCAAACTGAAGGGAATTATGTCATGAAAGTATGTTTGAAACGGTTGCGGTGTAACAAAAGTTTACCTCTCCAAAAAATAATAAGAAGGAAAAGCCCTTCCCATCAGCGTGTTGCTTAGCAACGGGATGCAGAGAGCTGGTGTGGCGGCTGGGGCCCCTTTGAATTGACAAGAGATCTGAGTGATGGAGCCACCCTCGCTGGCAGCTCTGGCAAGCAGCTGGAAAAAAGGGGTGACAAAACCCCCCAAATTACCGATGGAGGGGGTGGGATGACTTTCATGATGAGAGGGATGGTGTGTCCCACAAAAGAAAAGGAAACAGAAGTAAAGGGAGAAGCAAGATAGAAAAAAAATAATAATGATTAGGATTCCATTCAAACAGTTACTCTGGCTAGAAAATATGATTAATGTTCATCCCTAGGCAATTCCAGGAAACAATTTTGCAGGGTACATGAACAGGATTGCACAACCCGAAGTGCAGTTATCCCTGCGTGTTCCCTCACACGCTTGTGCGGGCTCCGGAGGGAGCTGGGAGCTGTCTCTGTGGAGCAGACACCCCCCCGTCAGCGGGACAGGCGTCAGTGACCAGTATCCCAGCAATACTGGTCTGGGGTGGGAAGAGCGTAGGAGGGGTAGAACAATTTAGAGAGTGTTTCTCCATGCTCTGTAAATTGGATGCTCTTGAATATTCACACTCATTTGAATAAACATGAAAATAGAGGCCGTGTCAGTAGCTGTCCACGTGCACACCTTTGAGATCTTAAGTCACTCACTGCGTGCCCTGAACTCGTGTAGGACTGCCAGGTCTTCAGCCCCAGCCTGGATGCTCACAGCCACCGAGGCAGCCGTGGCTGGGCCAGGCACACCATGCAGGGCAGTGCAGAGTGTGTTTTCATCCCCCAGCATCTCATCTGAGTTGTGCTGTGTCTCTCAGAGGCTCTAAACTTCTCTTTCCATCGTCCCTTGCAGTTTATGCTCAGAATTGCACACCAATAACCATTAATACGCTTTACATTTCTTTCAGTGCTTCTTACCTGAGGGCTTTTGAGACGCCTTAGAATTTTAATGAAAAGGAATATGCACTGTGACCGAATCCTTCTTAGTGTGATGTCCGTTGATAATAACTGCATGGGTTTCAAGGCTGGAGCTGTGTTTACGGGGCTGCATCTGGACGCAGAATGGGGACTGCTGTGCTGTGCCGTCCCGCTGGCTGGAGCGGGCACCAAACGCGACCCATCGTCCTGCCCTCACCCTGGCCCACGAAAGGTAATCCTCTCTCCACCCACCTCTTCAACAAAGCACTAAAGCTGTTTAAAACGGG
The DNA here is from genome assembly GCA_026546715.1 of Gallinago undulata. Taxonomy (NCBI): domain Eukaryota; kingdom Metazoa; phylum Chordata; class Aves; order Charadriiformes; family Scolopacidae; genus Gallinago; species Gallinago undulata. The sequence goes on from JAOTQQ010000023.1 coordinate 87,300,453, forward strand.
CTCTCATCCTTTGGGAAACGGTCAGAAAAAAAACTGCATGGTGGGTTGTCTGACTTCAACAAGATTACGAATTATGTATTTGAGTTCAGATGATTAATTAGAGCAGCCCCTTTAGAACTACAAGGGAGAGACATTTTAAATCACATCTATTGTAATTTATAAGAACTGAAATTGATTTAGTATCTTGACATGATTCATTATTTAGGTACTGACATAAATTTACGTGTTTCTGTGGTGTTAATCTGTACTTTCTCTTAGAGAGAGAGCACCAAGTCTCCTCACGTTCACGTGTTATTAGCTACTGTGTAAATATGTGAAAAGTGACAAGAAAAGTGTTTTGCTTTCAAAAGCACTCAATCCCTCTAGGTCACTGCCGTGTTCCACTAGTTATCTGCGTGCTCATGGGGTTTGGCTGTGCTTTCTTAAGAAATTTCTAAAATATGAACAGATATTAGTGAATACTGAGAAGTCCACACAGAACATGGTAAAAATGCATGTAGTACTGGTCTCGAGAAACAGGAGGAGAAGGTAGTCTTATCAATTGCTGTGCTGGTTAATTAACCTTAAATCTGTTAAACACTGCATCCCCAACTGATTTTGCTTTCCTTTCTATCACGTGGGATATAATATGTGAATGTCACAGCCCATTTTTTCTATTCTCTCCTGCTAGACATGATGTTTCTGTCCATGATGAATACTTTCTATTGTGCCCGGGTGCCTCAAACCATTTGTCCCATCTGTGTGGAGGTGAGCAGACCTTCTAAAACCATCCTTTGCTATTTACTGAATGTGACCTACGATAATAGGGACTTCTTATTGATATGGAGCACTGTGGTGTACCTGGTAACGTGTTATCAGCTTTGGTCCTACAGACCAAGACAAGTTCAATACCCTGATCCCTACCTACAAAGCCCTTGTTGGTCTGAGCCCAGAGCATCTAAGGTTGTGTAAGCATTGCACAGCAGATCTCAGTGCCGTGCTTCCACAGCTTGGACCAAAGAGGCTAGCAGAGGGGTGGAAAATAGGTGTGGTAATATGACAGTATGTCCAAGATGACAGATTTCAGGACACCAAGCATGGGTGCTTACCCTGGCATGGATGCCTATCAACTTCTGCAGAGAGAGACCTCACTGCTTTGCTCCAAGTAGGCACAGTCCAAAAGGTCTCCTCCCAGTCTGTGAGGAACAACCTGTTGGTACCCTTCCTCAAGTTCAGGCAAACTCAGTAACCCATCTGCTCAGCTCATCTGTTGAGTAGATGAAGGTTTCTCAGAGGTTGTTTTGAACAAGATCCGTCTGCTTTAATGCCCTTGGTTGTACATGGCAATCTACAAAATAAACTTCCAAAATTTGGCAATCATCTGGAAGTCTATTCTGCCTGTATTCTCCCCATGAGAGAAGTCAAGGGAACAAAACCTTCAGACTTGACCAACCTTACTTTTGTCACCTGGTACTAAACACTGGGATGGCACGAACGGGACCAGTGTTTGTGTGGAACCAGCTGGCACTGGTGACAGGGAGCTCAGCCTGCTGGTGTGTGCCACCACTGGGGATGGGTCCTGGCTTGTACCGTTGGGATTGATGACGGACTGCGGGATAACTTTCTTCTCTAACTTAAAAATGGTTTGTGGGACATAACCTCTATGGTCATTTTACCTAGCAGTTATTAGTTTTTAAAAGGGTGGCAGCTGTCATGTCATGCTCCCTAAAATATTTTATTTCAGAGTTTATTGCTTTTCTGGTCAGTTTTGAAGAGACGAGGGAATAGAATGTCCTTCCATTCCTTGTCTTTTGTCTTCTTTCTCCTTGCTGTGCTAATTTAAGTGCTGATCGCGGTGTCCTTGTCTCAGAATGCTACAGTCTAAACCTGCTGCAACCCAGGCTGCTGTAGGTGCTTGTCCAACACTCTGGCTCTTGGGGATGTGTCAGTGCCAAAACCTGTCACCTTTCCTTGCTGTATGCCTGGTGTTTATTTCTCACAGGGCTTTAAGAGAAATAGGATGTGTGTTGGTAGTTTTGGTGGGGATTTTTTTTTTTTTAATTTATTTAAAACTCAGCTGTCACCTGCTTGTTAGAAATGCTCTGTTCTTGGACCAGTCCAAACCAGATATGGTGAGAGGCCCAGATGGTGCCTCAGCTGAAGAAGGGGATCTTGAATAGGATGGAATGCAGCACCGGGCAGTTGACAGACCGGCGGGGCAGCTCTCAGCCGTCCAGGGCACAATGTATTAGCTGCTTTAGAACAAACTAATGGACGAACAGAATTGCTGAGCAGGGGGCAGAGGGCGCATAATTGGCACAAAAAAGTTATCAGGACACGCTTCAATTAGATAACAGTTCTCAAAAGCCTTCTGAGAAAATGACTTGCTAAAAAAAACCACAAAAAAGCACACCAAAACCGGACTTGTACCTGTTTGTGATGATTATTCAAGTGGAAATTAAAAGATCCCTCCCTCAGTGGTTTCTGAAGAGAGAATAGGAAATACATCTTTCCTATGCACAGGGGCTGGAAGCTGCAAACCCACCTGGCTGCAGGAGGGCTCACTGGACAGTGGGGTCTCGGGGCAGCTGGGGGTTGGACAAGGGCGACGTGAACGTGGGGCTGGCTGTGGCTGGCCCTGGAGAAACATTCACAGCCGCTCTGAAGGAAGCTGCCAGCGGGGGCTTGTCAGTTTGGCAGCCCCGCTCCCTCTGCTTGTGCTCCCTTCTGCTTTTCCCCTCTTCCTGCTGGGGTACAAGAGAGCAGTGGTGGTCTACAGAGTGTGACGTTGTCCTTAGATGGCCTTCTGTGGAGAAGAGTGACAGCTGGCAAAGAGGTTTGCACTTAGTGCATTCTTTATCAATGATACATTATCCTATATTTGTTATGCTGTGAATAGAGTTTATAACTATTAAAGAAGGGGCTGTGTTTCCACTGTCTTCACTCAGGGGGTTCCAAATGACAGGTACTCACAGATAACAGCAATGTCACCTCCTGCTTCTTGAACTGTACCAGCATGCAAAGATCATCCAGCAAATAAGGTTTCTACATGACAGTACGGGACTTTATTCCTACTGCCAGTGACTAACTCACTGGTACGTGTTCTTAAGTCTATTGGATTTGGCTCAGTCTTTTACCTGAACACTAGTCTCCAATTTAATTAATTACTGACCAGTCTTAGCAGTATCTTTTACACTATTAAATTAATAACCTGCTCTTTCTTCAAAGCTCAGCTGGCTTTCTATAGCAATAAAGAGTTACTTACCTTGATCTAAACCCTTTCACAATGCTTATCACATTTGGTCTCTCTGCTAGGGTATCTGTAAAGTTGACCTGGCTCCTCAGAACAGGCTTCCTCTTTCCTTGGAAGTGATTTCAAGAGTGATGCCCCTTTTTCAAGGAGGCAGCATAGTGCTCCAACAGCTCTTGAAGAAATTAGCCCTCTTCTTAAGGAAGAGTTGAAGAAGTCTGAGCAGCAGCATTTTTACCTGGCAGCCTTCCACTCCCTGGGACTGATAGTCCTCCCCTCAGGCACGGATTCCACTACTTTAATGACTGCAGCCTTGACCTTTTCATTAACTTTCCTTCTGTCTCCTGGTAGGTGTGTTTGAAAACTGTTTAAATTTATGATGCTTTGCTTGACTGTGCAATGTTTTCTCAGGAAAACACAGAGGCCAATTAAGTACGGTAAGGGTCCTTTATTTGTCATTCAGATTTGCAGAAGAGATTGCAGTTTCAAAACTGAAATGGTTTTGAAGGGATATAACATATTACTTCCTATAATAGCTTAGAATGTTCAGGTATTAATTTTTGCTGCACTTTTAACAGAACGTGATAAACAATCTCTCTTCCTGAGAAGCATGCATGGTTATTTAGTTCTTAGCAGCCCATTACTATAACTAGTCTTCAGAAAGTATAGTCCTTTAAATATAGTTCTTTCTGGAGCCCTTCACAACTCTCTAGAGTTTCCTCAATCGTGATACTAAATTGAGGCAAACATCACTTTTCTGAGGGATGATACTTGGAGCGCAAAAATTCCTCATTTTAATAATTCATAGTGAGCAGCATTCCATGTAACAATTGCTCATTTGGATGAATAAACACCACGGACCGGTAGCTCAGCTAGAGTAAATTAGGGTAATATTGTTTCAGTCGCTAGAGCTAGTGGAGAGTTGTGTCACACATTTTTATTTATGTAGTTCTTTTCTTTTTAACCTGGCATTCATAACTGTAGTAGATGACTGCCTCACATAATTAACTGGTTCATGCAGATAGTCCCCGTGGGAAGCAGGGAGGTGTGGTGTTTGTTTTACAGATGAGCAACTGAACCACAAAGGGATGCTTTGTAAAGGCATTGACATTTTAAAAATGTCCAGTATCTTGATGTTTTCAAAAAATTGTGTTGTAGAATTCCAGAGCCAGAGGAACATTGTCCGGAAAGGACCTCTGAAGGTACTGAGTGAGTCCACCCCTGAAGGTACTGAGTCCACCCCTGAAGGTACTGAGTCCACCCCACTCCCCGAAGCACGACTATTGCTGGTGCCAGAACAGGTCAGCCATGGCTTTGTCTAACCAAGCCCTGAAAACCTGCAGGCATGGAGATGCCATAAGCTCACCAGGAAACCTGAGTCAGTACCACATTGACCTTCTTGTGATTTTTTTCCCCCGCTAGTATTCGATTTGAACTTCCTAAACCACAGCTTATGGTGGTTTCCAAGGAAGGCTTAGCTTCATGACTTCTGTAATTGTTTCAATTCCTTTTGACTGCGGCTGCAGACCGAGTGGAGACCATCTTGGATGTTTTCTTCTTCCCTGAGCTGGGAACCCCTCCGTGCAGTGCCGTCCCACCCCAGCCTCGGGCTCACCTCAGGCTTTGCTGCCGGTGCCTCCAACTCAGTAAAGCCTGAGAAGAAAGCACAACAGCTTTACACCACTGATGTTGAGCATAAGGTGATGACAGGAGGGCCATGACGGGCCTCCCCTGTCACAGCGCAAGATTTGAGTGAGGACGCAGTAAATTAGGGATAAAATTATGTCCAAGTGTCCCTGTTGGCTGATGGGCAGAGATGCTAGGTGGAGGTGAAAGGACTTCTGTGTGGAAGGGAGGAAGCTGAGGCTACCCGTGGATCACTGCTGTCTCTGTAAAGGGAAACATGCTGAAACTGTGGTAGATAGGAAAGAGCTGGGCGTGTGGGCGATCAGTCTGGGACAGTTCTTTTCCAAACACTGGGAAAAGCTGGGAAGCAGTGGGGTTGACTGCTTACTCGTAGAGTGTTTTAGTCCCTCCCCTCTCAGAACTATCATTCTGCTGTTTTACTACCACTACTTATCCCCTTTGTCTTCTGGCAATACCAGCTCAACAATATTTCTCCTGCAAGGAGAGGCTCTCTCTGATCTATGAAATTTTCAAGGCAATCTGAGTCCCACAGCTGTCTGCATGGTTTTGTCTTGTGGGTGGGATGCAGCGATGGTGGTGGGTTCTACCCCTTTTGCTGTTGACTGTTGAGATGGCACTTAGTATTCAGGAGCTGCAGTGAGGTTTTGACCACCTGGGCAACTTTCTGTCTCATTAACCTCTTCCATTATTTCTCAGCTCTGAACAGCAAGAGGTGAATAGGAAGGTCACAGGCAAAGCAGCCAGTTAATTAACACATCAGTGCACCACCTGCCATACCTTCCTGACTCACCGGAGAAGAACCCTGCTCTCGTGCTCTCACTGACCTTACCAAGAACCTCTTCTGAAGAGCTGAGAGATGGGGTATGTTAGATGTGAAATGCAGGAAAAACAAGGAGGCACTTAATGTATAATGAATGGCATGAGACGTTATGGTAAGAATTTGGTGGCATCCTAGTAAGGGGTAGGAAGTGGGCAACCAGAGAAAAGATCTGGTAGAAGAGTGAAGGCTATGTAGGAGAACAAGAATGATCCATAATGTTTTATTTCTCTCTCACACATTGTTATAAAAAATATAATTATTTGTTTCAATGTCAAATGGCATGAAGTGGGGCACAGGGTTTGGCCCTGGTTTTGCCCATATAAAATGTCCTTGTTGACTGAACCACTGTGAGACACTGGAAGCACATGGATTTGTCTGACATGATAAATTTAGGAATGTTTAGATGAGATAAAAAGGATTTCATTTCAAATTTAAGCATTCTCTGGAAAGGATATGAAATATACCTAGAAAATTAAATATGTCTTCCTCAATCAGGTCATCTATATTTGAAAATAATTCCTGTGGAGTTTCAAGTTTAACTAAAAGATTTAAACCACACCTGTGAGTGTGTACCCTGAGCTAGATATTGTGTTGAGGTAGATTCATTTCTTAATGTGTTTTGTCTGAAAACAATAGTAGGATTTGAGCCTCTGAAACGAAGTTTTATGAGGATGCATACACTAGAGACAATGTGGAGTGAGAAAGAAGGGAAAGAAGGTCCCCTCTGAGCTTTGTTTGTATGTTGGCTCTTGGCTTTTCTCACCAGTCTACTGGCTTTGGCTCATTTTGCAAGCCTCTTGTTGGCTGAGGTTTCATGATTTTCCTGTTAGAGAAGATGTTCATGCTGCTCTTGCTCAGATGCTTACAAGTAAGGCTCAGTACCCCTGTCTCCTCATTTTCCCTGACTCACAGTCCAGCAACCATCGCCGTCCTGCCCAGACAAACACAATATTCCTTTCTAAATAAAAACATAACATGGATAATAATAAAAAATAAAAGCATAATATGCATATGCTTATTATGCACACACAATAAGCATAATATATATGCATATATATAAACATACTTAAAAGCATAATATACTTTTATATTACAAGCAACGAGGAAAGAGATACTATTTGCCATAACTGTGAAATAACATTTGTCTGTGAAATCCTTCTAAGGTAACACAATTCTCTTTGCCTAACCCCTACTTTTTGTAATAAATGTGGATGGCAAAGTTATAGAATAAAGCCCTATCCTCAGCTTAAATTATTTTAAAATATTTTTCATTTAAAAGTAACACGAAATATTTATGGTCATAAAGTCTAAAGCTTTAAGCTTAAGCTTGAATAAGATGTAAAAAACCTTAAAATAATATACATCTCAATATGTGATTCTTAAAAGTCTTGTTCTAGTCGTATAACTAAAATAATACAAACATAAACATACAGGGCTACTCACCTAGAGTGTTTCTCTAGCTGAATAAAGTCAGTATTCTGAAAGTTTTTCCTATTACAGGCCAAATAGGTCTCCAACACATGTGACGTTTCAAATACCTTTGTGGATTTGTCTCAATTGTGTTGCTGAGTTTGAGACAGAGCTGTGTGACAAAGCTCTGAAACACGCTTCTGGCTTCTTCTTTAGCCTCATCCAAGAAGATCTAAAGATTTCTTGCTACAATCTGTCTTTCAGGAATTCCTTTCTAGATAGTCTTTGGGTTTCCCTCTGATGTAACGCCTCTCATCCAGGCTCCTAGCACAAAGCCTCGTGTGTGAGGTAAACCCATGTAAACCCCTGTTCCACCTCACCCTCTGGTTTCTAATCAGGCACAGGTTCTCCTGCTGCACCTACATCATTTTAATAATGATAATCTTTCCTTGTCTTACCCTGACTCTTTTATTCTCATCCTCCAGGCGTTTTGTAGGACTCCTGATACTGTCAGACATGACATTCTTTCAAGTCCCTAAAGCCAATATGTGCAGTTTTATATACCTTGCTCTGTCATTTTGTTTTCACCTTACTTTATCTAATTACTTCTTTCTGTGCCTGAAAGTCTCTATTTTTACACTGGACTTATTTGCTGGAGGCAAGTCCGTGTGTATGGAAAAAGCCCATTGTCGTTTACATTCATAGTTCAGAGCAGAAAGGTCAAGATAAAAGTCTTGCTCACATTCATCTGTGTACCTTGTCTAGGCATGACAGTTCTGGAGCTTTTCAAACAGCTGAAGATGCTCCTTATTAAAGCTTTTGTTTGTTTCTGGGCAAAGCAAGAAAAAGTGTTGCTCTTTTGTCTGCATGAAACCAGAGAAAAGATACAACTAATGATCCAATTAAGCCCTCTTACTTGCGAAAAATATTAGATGCTGTAACTGCAAATGCAGTGAGACGATTCCTTTTAGGATTTGTAGCAAATACCATTCCCCTTCAAGCCTTTTGAAACCTCCATAATTTGCTGGGGTTGTACAGCCCATCAGCGCAAACCGTTGCTGTTGAATTTCTGAACATTTAAAAGTACACTAATAAAACACCTTGTCATACGCCTGTAAAAGCCACAACGGCCATAAAAAATGCCAAGCCCTTAAGTCACATCATAGCACTTTTTGAATGTCTACGGTAACCAGCTCAGGGAAGCAGTTCACACCGCTGCCAGCAGCCCTGGAGGTGTGTGTAATCATTTATAATACAACACATGGAGAGCAGAGACACCTCGCACTGCAAATTTTGCATTAGGGCACATGGAGCGAGCAGTGCATAAGACTACTCTAAAAATATGGATATATTGAAAGGATATTCACCCTTTTATTAATGATTCTTTAGAGAGGTTTTTACATTCTTCCATATATTTTCTTGCAGAAACTGCCCACTTGATGGATAATATCCAATAAAGAGACCTTGTTTGCACTGACTTCTACAGTCTTGGAAACAGATAAATGGAAGCTATCAAAATTAATGTATCAGTAATGGTAATCTTTACACTCTTATTTCTGGTGAGCCATAATCCAAAAGTACAACAAATCTGGCTTTAAAAAAAATCTGAAGCAAAGCAGACCTTATTTTTGGTTTATGCAGTAGTTCTGCAATGCACTGCGTTGTGAAACAGAACCGAGATGTTGCAAAGGGCTCAGCACCTCTCCTGTGAGGACAGGCTGAGAGAGCTGGGGGTGCTTCCAGGGAGACCTTATGGCAGCCTTCCAGAACCTGAAGGGGCTACAGGAGAGCTGGGGAGGGACTCGATCAGGGAGTGGAACGACAGCATGAAGGGGAGCAGTTTTAAACTTAAAGGGGAAAGATTTAGATTAGATCTTAGGAAGAAATTCTTTCCTCTGATGTTGGTGAGACACTGGAACAGGTTGCCCAGAGAAGTTGTGGCTGCCCCATTCCTGGAGGTGCTCAAAATCACTCCGGATGGGGTTTTGAGCAACGTGGTCTAGTAGGAGGTGTCCCTGGGCATGGCAGGGGGGGTTTGAACTTGATGATCTTTAAGGTCCATTCTAACATGAACCACTCTATAATTCTGTGATTCTCTGTCTACCACCTATTGTGGTAGACAACATAGGCTTTCAACCCTTCCGTATACTGGGGAGCAGCTGCTCACTGGAGCAGACTCTGACTTCAGCCGGTGGTAATAAGCGAATAGCTGGTCCCCACAAGTGACTAAGGACGTGAGGAGATCATAAACTTTTAGTTTGAGTAAGGAAAAATATCATAAAAATTCAAAATACAATGCAAGCCTGTTAAATAGAAGCCATTTAAAAAGAGTTCTAGCTATGGCAAAACCTCCCGACAATGACTGTAGTGTTTCCTAAACAGTTTTTAGAATGGTGTAAGTCCACTGTGAATGGAACATGAGTGTGAACAGTCGTGTAAGGCCTTGGTGGTTGCTTGGCTTTCAGGTTTCTCTCACCTTAGACTTAATATTGAGCATATCTCTTTGGATCAAATACTTTAAAGGCATTTAAATGCTGACCGTGTTTTATTGCCATCCTTTGCTTGTCTTACCAAGAAGATACAAATATTTTCAGAGCAGAGACCTCTTACGAGGTGCAATTATTGCAGATGTATTAGTTGCAGATACAGTGGATATTCCCAGCTTCTACTGTCAAATAAACAATAGTAATTCAAGCTATTCCTGACATACTTCATTTCCAGTAAGCACTGACCCGTTTGACCTTAATCTATTTAATGTAGCTCCTAATAGATCTATATCTGGTTGAAAAACCAGATATATTGGTTTTAGGCTGGGCAGGTACAAGGGCTTAGGCATATGCAATACTTTCTGAACATTGTAAGAAAGGGAGATCTATATCTAATAATAATAAGTGGCTATGTGGGAAGGGAAGCTTAGAGTCATGACAAAATTTCAGGCTGAGCCTGTCAACTAGTTGGTGGTTCCCATCAGTTCAAACATTTGGCATTTTATCTTCAGTAAAATAAATGTGTTTGTATGTGCTGTTCCTGACTACTAGATGTCACCATAGATCTGAGATCTGAAGGAGGTTTTGATGCATAAATGTCTTTAGGGAGATGTGGTAGAGTGTCGCATGGAGTATTCGTCACTGCAGTAATTAATGTAAGCAGTAATGACCTCCGGGTCAGGTAGATTCTTACAGTTAATGACTGTCTGAGCAGTGCACACTGCCTCAGACCATTAACTCCCCAGACAGTCATTTAAGTGTGACTTAACTGCCAGTCATTCTGGCTCAACATTAACAGGTTCTCATATCATAGCTGGTTTCCCCAACGTTCAATGGTAGGGGGTGCTACACCTTCTTCAACCAGAAACAGTTTAAAAGCATGCTAGTTTACATAAAATTTCCTGAAAAAAATCATCATCAGGCCAATAGATTGCAACTGAATGGGGCTACAGTAAAGTGAATGAGATAATCACCCATTTCCCAATACTTTTTTATTTCCCAGTACTTATTTATTTCCCAATACTTACCTACTGGCTTCACATCTGGATCAGGGGGATGGAAATGAGAATCAATACCAGTCATGCTAACTGGATGTTTCAATTCTGTTCCATATAGCAGAATCTGTTACAATTTTGTTTCAGTTAAAAAAAAAGTCATTTAATTGCTCATTGGCACTCTTAGTACATGCCAGACTTGATTAAAAAAGAATAAAAATGGACTGTAGAGGCTTTGGGAGTCTTCTGAGAAGCTTCTGTGTGCTGACATGAGCAAAAAGTATCGAGGAAAAAACAAGAAAAAAAGTAGGTTTCTTTTATGTAGTGAGGATTGTATGACAGGTCAGGCTGAGAGTGAAACTGTACATAATCTCTGGCTTGTAAAGGGTTTATATGGAAGATATCCTTTTTGCCCAAAGAAAACAGACTAACATAGTATTGACAGATGGTTTAGTGTGAATCTTATTTCATGTCCATTGAACTTAAAACTCTTTGAATAAATTTTTCCAGCAGTCATAAGTAAATGGCAACAGTCCTAGTATAATCTGTTGGGGATGTACTTCTACAAAATTGTAATTGCAGTTCTGATTTCCCTTTATACAGGTATACTGCTCTTCTTTGCTAATCCTTCATACTCATATTCAGTAAAAAATGAAAAATGTAAAATATCTTCCAGATTGTGTTAGTTCTTATCAAGAACCCAAGCCTTCTGTTCTATGAAAATTCTATGATTTGGGAAAAATTGAAGTTTTTTATGAATGTTGAAGACTTCAAGGAGAAATAAGAAATGCGTATCTGTAGATTCTCTTACCTCCTTAAGCATTGTAAAATGTATTTACTATATATATTGGTGGAACCAAAACTGTTGAGGTATTAGATGTCTGGGACTTGTCAAGGGATCACGTATTTTATACATGCATTGAGAAGTTTTTTATCATGCTTACAACAGCAAATCATTCTGAGTATGACCTATCTCCTTTTATGAATTACATTTACCTTCTATTATTCCTATAAAGATTTAAAAACTCAAGGGAATGTAGAAGAAACAATAGCATTTTATTCAGGTGTAGTATCTCATCATCCTTTGCCCCTTTGCTTAGACCAAAGGTAGATAGGTGCTTAAAAACTCATATATATATATAACAGCAACCTTGATTTTTAAATTAGTCTTCAGAAAAGTTGTCAATAACATAAATTACCACAGGCCCTTACTTCTACTTTCATGCAAAAGGGTTTGATATAGCATTTTGACTAAAGCAACAGATGCTTCAAGCCTGTGTGAAAATAAGAGAGCATTTTCATTACTTATTTGAATTTTGGTCAAGGGTTCCATCATGAAGAAATACAAAGAGAAATGCACTCTTTCCACTGTCGCTTCTTTCCATTTCAAAGTCCAACTCCTCATGCACTTTCATATTTACAGAACAGAACTACGTTATATTTTTGGACTTTGTAATGAACTTGTCTCACTCTTTGGCTTTCTTGGAGTATGCTCTGATTCTTAATGGAATGATTTCCAGCTTTTGCTGGCACTTTTTCATTATGTTATTAATAGAATATGCTTGACTTTCAACTTTATGGAATTAATTTTGACCTCTTTTAGAAGCATCTAAGGGTTAAAGTCTTAATCCTGAATGCCTTTCAAGCATCTTTTGCCTCTGTCCCACATTTATCACACTAATCTTTATAAACTCTGGCTTACCTGCCAAAACAATAAAGCAACCCCCTCTGTTGTTTCACCTCCATAATTTTTTCACTCTCTCATGATTCAGAAGCAGTATGGATTATGCTTGCAATAAGTTCCTATCAAGAAGTTTGATAGGAAAGGACCTTTGGAAGTCAGCTTCCTCCAGAGAGGTAGGTCATGTGGCCTAGACCCCCTGACTGTCTTAGACCCCCTGACTCTCTACCAAACCATCATCCTTCTTGAATTAGGGGTACCAAATCTAGACACTAGAAATTACTGCAGATGGATTTCATCAGTGCTGAGTAGAAGGACTATAGTTTCCCTTGATCTGCTAACGTAACGGGCCATATGAATTGTTCTCCTGGTAAGGAGAGCATGCTTTCACTTCCCTGCCCCCAGTAGCCCCCAGGGGCTTTTCAGCAAGATGATGACCAGGGGAAGTACTCCTAGACAGTAGCCCTATGTCTCTGATACCCCATCCCACAAGTTCATTTTTCTTCCCTAGTTGTCTCTTCTGTCTCTTCACCTCTGAATTTAATATTGCTCTTTTTTGGTGGACCTCAGCTGCAACTCTCTTCTGCCTCGGATTTTTTACAGGTTATCTTCAGCTGTAGATTACTGAGGCTACTGGTTCTTTGAGGACTTCTTTTCAAAGGGTGAAAAGGTGCTGAAATCCTGGTTACGTGTTTAAAAACATAGCAAAAATAAAGTGACTGACTGCTTCTTTTTTGGTTTCAATACTCATACCATAAAGACAGAAAATTAAATTTTACATATGGATGGTCCAAGTTTTTTATTGTTTAATAGCTTGGGTAGCTCGTATTGCTTTAACTCAACCAGAAGTCACCAAAGGCATGCAGGAACTGCTGGCTGAAATTCTTTGTCCAGTTTTATGAAAGCCGCCAGATGAACTGTTAACAGTGCCCCTGGCCTTAAAACCTGGATAGAGGAGCTTGTCATTACAGATTATCATCCTACATATGGTTTTTTTTTTCAACATGTGCTTTATTAACTCCGTGGGAGCTGGAGACAGAATAGTCTCGCAGGAAAATAGGAAGAATATGCTGCTTTTTATGTCTGTTGCTTTCTCAGATGGAAATAAAGCCAAATCCTGTGAAAATGTGTAAGCTCCAAGAGAGGTACCCAAGTCTTCGTGCAGTAATACGTGGTTATCCACTGCTCATATAACAGCCAAATTTAGGCTGGCTCTCTTCTGATACAGGACAGGAGGAACAAAAATAATGCAAGCACATTGGGAACAGATTTGGTAACTATTGCACGACGGGTCTGTAGTGAAGAAGTCAGCCTATGTTCTGTAGCAGGACTGGGAAAAACTGTTGAAATCCAAGTTAATTTGAAATGATGCCTTTTTCTCTGCAGTGTGTGCATAAAGCCTTACTGTGTGTATCTGTGACATAATGTATCCAGGAAACTGCAGTTATGAAAATCTTAGGATTAGTTGTTAAAAACCAATCTAGTCTTCTTAATAAGTATGAGGAATTGCTAAAGCCTGATGTACAGGCAATGGAAATTCTTTTTTTGGTGTTGCCTGAAAGGGCAGCTTGTAGGAAAGTTCCAAACAAGACTGAAATTCTCAACGTTTCTGCCAAGTTTCATAAAGTATTTGGGACCTTGATAATGACAGCTAGAATTTGGCTTCTGTCTCTTGCCAACAATCTGTCCTAATCAGATTCTTCTTGTAAAGGAGGAAAAGAAAAGAGACATATAGATGCGTTTTTCCTGAGTTATGTGAGAGAACTATGTAGAATGATAGAAGAAATTTAATCACACACACATCAGATATGTAAATCTATGTTTACACTGGCATGTTTTAAAAAAATAGCTTGACTTTTTTTGCTTTGCTTACACTGTTATGAGTAAGAGACAGCTCTGATGAGACCCATGGATGTATTCAAGGTTTACTGTGCTAAAAAGAATAAAACCTAACCTCTTCAAGTAAGGTGATTTACTTGCACTTAAAGTAATTTAATTTGTAATCTTTCTGTTTTATTCAGGAGTAAATCTATATTGTCCACATGCAAAAGAGAAGGATTTTTCCAGTACCCAGGAACTTGAAGCTGCCAGGTTACGTGTGTCTCCAGGAGTACTCTGCTGCAACCAGGGTGTTTGAGGCAGTACGGCAGCAGAAGTCACATCCCCTGCTGACCAGAGCAGATGCTGCTGCTCCTCCCATTGCGTTCCCAATTTCGCGTGCCTATACCTGCATCTTGCACGTGGGAATTAACCCTCGACCTGACTGTATTGGAGCTGACAGCTGTCCAGGCCCCTCCAGCTGTCACCAACACACATTCTCCACCGGTCTTCCTGCCTGTCCAGAATTCCTTAGGTGACACATGGTACGTTTTCCTAGTTGGCATCCATCTGTGGTGACACAGATCACAACGTGGCTGCTATAAAGCACACCCTGGCAAGAAGAACTCACTGGCTTGTCTTTTTCTCCTTCAGCTTTCACGAGGTTTGACTCCGATGCTCTGGTTGTGTAGCACGAAGCTAAACCCCCCCCGGGCTTCACGAATAGATGCTGCAAGTTGCAGGAGGAGCTGTCAGTCCAGGTTGGTGTTTCATAAAACATTCGCATCCTGGAGAGAGCTGTGAGTTGATTTTACCAGCCCTGATGTGGAAGTGAGACTAACTGGCATAGGACTGTCTCTCGGTTCACAGAGAGGGCAGACACACGTTTGGGGCACAAAAAGCAAGTGCTGAGATGAGACATCCTCTTAAACTTTCCAACAGTTGCTCTGTGAGCTAGGATGAATTGTAATCATTTGATCTCTGATCATCACGAAATTCCTTTGATGAAGGACTAAACATTTTTTGGAGAGGCTCTTGAGACAAAAAGGCAATTTTAGCAGCCTTACTTAACTCCTCCTGTCTCTTTCCAATCTATTTTAGACTCAGTTTTCTCTTACAGTCCTCTCAGTCTTCTCAGCACCTCACCTTGCGGCAGGACAGCAAATAAAAGTCTACAACAAAACCCTTAGCAATTTCATCATTCTTAATTCTGCAGAAAGTAGGATGGGGTACTCAATTCCTTTTTTACACTAGATGGCTGAGGCATTTCATGTTATTTTCTCATCTTTCTTGGATCTAGATAACCTACTACTGTCAAGAAGGTACGGCAGGAAGACCAATGGCAGGGGTAGAACCACCAGTTTTCTCCTACATGTCACAGAGAGGCATCGGTGCCAGGCAAAGTGTCACCTGCAGTCTTAGGCCTGAGGAAAGGATGGAGGAGTAGGGGCTTCCCTTCTGTCATGCTTTAGAATAAGGACTAGCAGTAACAGGAGCTTCGTGCTGGAGGGCAGCAGCAGTATCCTGCCATCCCTCCTTCAGGCTCAGAAGGATGAGGGTGCACAATGCTCGCCTTGGGCTGCTCTCAGGGGACAGCAGAGACCGCAGTGGCCTGGGCAGGGGTCTTACTGTGAGGCCATTTACACCCCCGAGCAGTGAAAGGGTAAGAGATGTGCTCACCCCCCCCCCCCCCTCAGAAGCAAGAAAGCAAGTAAAATGAATTAATGTGTCATTACCTCCATTTTAGGTAATCCACTAGTCAGTTATGGCTAATAAGATATGATACCAAAGAATCTTCATGGTTGGAAGGGACTTTTGAGATCATTGAGTCCAACCCTACACACACACACACAAAAAAAAAACATCTCGGGCACTAGAGCATGCCCTGAACTGCCACATCTACACTTTCACTGTAAAAAAGATGTTTTTCTTAGTCAGCAATTTAATGAAGGCTAAAACCAGTCATCTAGCTGCAGGTCACAAAACTTGTGTAGAAAGGCAAACTGGAAGTTTGATAGAAGTTGTAACTGCATCAATATTTACCCTATTAGAGACTAAAATCAATATCTAAGTTGCAGCATAGGCCACAAGTAGTCAAAACACAGTCATTAAAGAAAGATAAATATGTTCTGCTGTCTTTGATCTGTGTGATAAAGTCAAATGTGGACACAAGCTGAGAAGTATCTCCTGACACAGCAGCTGTATGGCAACAGCTACTCAATCACCTGAAATACTTGCGTTCAGACAGGTTTCATCAAGTGATCTCACTTGCTCAATATTTTTGCCTATTCCATGGAAGAGGTCCTCAAGCAGAGTGGGAGCCACAGCCTGTGAAATTCCAAACATTAGCTCGGTTCCATCCCTGCAGAACTGAAATGGTTTGAAGTAAACGCTGTAGTACCAGCTCGTCAGTTGGCTAATTCCCCTCACAGGATAATCAGATAACCAAAAGATGGCGCTGAGGCAGGTGATTCTGACCCTTTATTTTTTTGAAATTATGTATGATGGAATTATGCAGAGTTATTTTGGACTAAGAATATAGCATGGGTGTTTTTTGGCTTTGCAAGCCTAGCAGAGAAAGAGGTGTATCCTCCTCTTTTAGAATGTCATTAAATGCTTAAAATTTTCTCTAATTTTCTTAGATATGAGCTATTGAAAATATTTTCCTATTTTTTATTTTTTTAAAAAATAGTTTTCTATATAGTACTGGAAAGCTACCATTTGCAATGCAATTAGGGTTAGACTATCAAACATAACTCTTTTCCATCCTTTCTCCTGTTATGATTGATTGCTTTTTATTGTATAACAAGTAGTTTTTCTGCTTCTGAGCAATTTCCCTTGGTAATTGATCAGGTTTTAGTGGCATCTCCTAGTTGATTTGGTAAAGGAGTGGTTAACAGACCATATTAATGTTTCTGTGGAAAAAATAGCGTGTGTGTTTGTTTCCAGAAGCATGGCCTGAGTCTACACACTGACTTTATCTGCTTTGAGAGTGGAAGATGATCAGGGAGCTGCAGCACCTCTGCTATGGGGACAGGCTGAGAGAGTTGGGGTGGTTCAGCCTGGAGAAGAGAAGGCTCCGGGGAGACCTTTCCTCAGCCTTCCAGTGCCTGAAGGGGCTACAGGAGAGCTGGGGAGGGACTCATCAGGGAGTGGAGTGACAGGATGAGGGGTAATGGTTTTAAATTGAAAGTGAGGAGATTTAGATCAGATTTTAGGAAGAAATTCTTTACAGTGAGGGTGGTGAGGCACTGGAACAGGTTGCCCAGGGAAGCTGTGGCTGCCCGATCCCTGGATGTGTTAAAGACCAGGCTGGATGGGTTTTTGAGCAACCTGGTCTGGTGGGAGGTGTCCCTGGGCATGGCAGGGGGGTTGGAACTCAACAATCTTTAAAGTTCCTTCCAACTCTTACCATTCTATGATTCTAGGAATCTTCTACTTGATAACATAAGTGTTCAGAAGAGGAGCAGGAGTGGCAATGTGTGTTAGTGAGGATGCCTATGACATTCATATCATGTTGTCAAACCTGATATAAGACCCATAACCCCATGCCTTACTGGATATCTGAATATCCCAGAGCATCTCAGAAAATCTCCCCCTGGAGCTGGAGTCACCTGCCCAAACACCAGCACCTAGTATCGTTTTAGATGTGTGGTGGGGTACTTGCTTGGACCAGAAGGGTGTAGGTCTCGCTGAAGTTGCCTTTCATATCTGCAATCCACACGCAAGTCTTTAAAAGCTACAGGGCATCTTGTATTAACTGCGTCCTTACTCTAGGAATTGGAAAGCTGAATTGGTCTTTAGGCTCTATTGACTGTATCGACCTGTTCTCCACTGATTATAATGGGAGCTTTGACATTAGGTCACATGTTGATGACTAAATCTAGCTAAATCTGGTGCTTAATTTAGAATAATTTAATTGCCCTCGGGGGGCTTTTAAATTCTCTACGCAATCAATGGAAAGATGTCAGTACTGAGAGAACTGCCTGGACCTAGCTGGGCTTCACAGGGGCTTCCCTGTGGGTAACAGAGAGAACCTAGACAGCTGTGACAGGCAGAGTTAGATTGACCTGTGGAGGTCTGTGCTTGAAATATTGACAAGACAGCATTTTGAATAGAATTCTAAATGAAATAGAATTGATTCTACCTATCTGTGTTTAGAAACCATAGCTAATTCTTGCTGGATTTAAGAACCTAATTACTGAAAACAGAGCTCTAAAAATCTTTTCTTGCCAGGCAGCTCTTGAGAAGAGCAGGAAATAATGTGGTTAGGTCCAAAGAGACACCAAATAAGAAACTGAACATATGTACTAATCAATTTCTGTTTCTTTTTTGTATTATGACGTGTTTCAGGCATCACCTTTCGCAGATTCCTGAGTCAACAGCCCAGGGACATAATGCAATAAATCATTGAATTGAAGATAATAAAAAAATGTGAGCTTGTTGCTGCTGTTAGAATTAGATTTTGGGAACCAGATTTTAAAAAGCATTTCCACTCCTAAAGGTTTGATCCACAAAAGGACATTGATTTTTTGCGTCAGGTAGGGTTTAGATGCCCATTTCCTAAGGTTGGTCACATATTTTGACCACAGCACATTATCTGCTTATACAATGCAGGTAAAAAAGTAGACATCTCCATCTGGGCTTCCCTATTGCTGCCTTAGCTAATCACCAAGAAAAGAGAGACTAGAGCTCTTTCTTAAATCCCACCTCTCCTGGGGTACAGGTGCTTAACTCTTAGTCACAGCGATGAAGAGCCATGAGCAGGAGCTCCCAGCTCCTTCCCTCGCTCCGATGCCCAGATTCTGAATTTTAAAGGGTCCCTAAGTGAGTGGAAATCACTCTTTTAACACACAGCTGGAGGAAAGGGGCTTACAGAAACTGAAAAAAGTTCAGAATTCAGCACACTTTCGGGATGCGTGAAACAATTACTGTTTCATCTGAAAGGTTTTACACAGATTTTGTTCACTTTCTGCCTGTAAAGCCCACCCAGAGGGCTGTAGATAGCTCTCTACCAGCCTTGCTGGTCCATTTCTTATTCAAACAGGTACTCATGTATTTTCCATTAAATGGTTAGATTTTTAAAAAAGGTACAATTCGGGTGTTTTTAATGTGGTTTTTTGTCCTTTTTTTTTTATTATTTTTTTTTGCCTACTGAAAGAAAATCCATTTTAGAAGGTTCCTGGTTGAGTTTTTCCTTTCTTCTGCAGGGATCAAACAGAGTGCTCTAAGGAATTTGGGATTTACTGCGAGTTATTTAAGGACTTTAGCGGAAACAGCTGTAAAGGAGACAAGGGTGGCAGAAATCAGGGAAGGGCTTCCACATGAGGACTAATGGGACATGGGTCTGTAATCCTGAAAAAGAGGTGACCGTGGGGCCCATAAGCAGAAGCCTGTATCGTCACAAGAGGAAGTTGAATTGGTAAGTTATTAACTGTTCCTCATTAGAAATAATGAGGTATAAAATGAAACTAGTTCAGAAGAAAGAAGAAGAGCAGTGCAGTAACTCATTGGCACAGGATGGTCCAATGCAGCCTATCTAAGAGACAATTTCAAAACCACAGAAATGGCTCTTTCTTTACCTTACAATTGCCATTAATGGATAGAACATAAGTGGGAGTTCTAGGGTTAGAGGCAGTGGTCATGCTTATCTGCAACTGAATTTCTCTCACTGAGGCCTCTTCTGCTTTCCTTGCAAAGAAAGATGTTTCTAGAAAAGGAAGTAGGAAAGATCACAGCATTGCACTGGTTGAGACCTGTCTCAAAATGAATCACAGCTCCCCAAAGGCATATTCTCTGTTTACTCCCCCCATGAGAATGGGCTCGATTGCCCTATAACACTTTGAGAGGGGGAAATAACGTTTGCTTTGACGGGCTTCTTGTGGCTTATCCAGAGCCACAGCACAGCCTTGAGCTACTGCCCGAGGAACTGAAAGTCTACTCCTGTCAGTAGGCAGTGTCTCCATCTGCCCATTGCTAACCGGGACTTCCATATGCTTTTGCATCACCGGGTGGAAAGCAGGCTGCTGGTGCCGGGACAGACGGACGACTGCTTCCAAGCGGGGAGCAGACCTTTGGTGAGATCTGGTCTCTAGCAACCGTGGGGAATAAGGGCACGGAAAGCATCGGAGAACGTTTCACCTGGAGCAGCTCGGGGCTTGGGGTTTCCTGCCCGGTCAGCGTCCTGCTGGGTTTTAACAGGGACTACCCCAGCCTCAGCCCGTGGAAAACAAACAGCATTACGTGATTTGTGTCTCAGCATCACAGAAGCAAACTGTGTTCTCACAGGAAGAGTGCCAAGACAACATTCCCCAGAGAAGAGAACTGTTTCACTGATTCTGAAGAAATTCAGACCCCGTAGTGAATGAAGTGGAAAAGTCCCTACTCTGTTTGTCTCTTGTTACAGCTTTGTCCTAAATCTTCCCCCAAAGGAGTGGTCAGCGTTACGTATACGGCAGCATTAAGCCCGTGGCACTCCAAGGTCCATCCCACGGCAGCACTGCTATTCCTCCTCATCCCTTGTAGCGGCATTTAGTGCCTCTTTCCTTCTTCTTCTTCCCAGAGACACTGCCCAGTCTGAGCTGTTCAATAATGGCTAATTCTGAGTTTACCTCCCCAGAAGATTCTGGGTGAAATAGCATCACGCTGGCAAGAGTCCATGTAACAAATAGCACTTTAATGCCAACCCCCTTTGCACAGCCCTGGGTGTGAAATCGTGGCTATCATCTCCAACTGCTGTCTGTGATGTGTGGCTGCTCAGCTGGATTGCCTCTAGGCACCGTGCCCCTGTACCGAAAAGTCCAGGTCATGTTTTGTTCAGCATTGCCTTGCCAGGAAAAAAAAATCTTTCTCTGTATATGTTTGTAAGAGGAAGAGAGGGATAGAGGAACTGCATGTGCTTTTATACAATTAATACACTAATGCATATTTAAACTGCTGAGAAAATGAGGCCTTTCCCAAAAATGGATTGGATTTTTCTATATTTTATATATATATAAATATATATTCCTATCTAGGGAATATGCATTTCAAATTGAATCGAGGTAAACCCTAGGCTGAGCTCAACTGCCTTAATATGCTCCAGTGGCAGCTGCAGTGACACAGGTTAAGGGACCACGGGCACCTGGAGGTCTCTGTGGCTGCAGCTGGAGACCAGGAGAGGTAGCACCAGCCACTCCAGGGGCTCCTGCCCACCCTGGCAGGTGAGTTTCACTGAATGGATGGATGGATGGATGGATGGATGGATGGATGGATGGATGGATGGATGGATGGGTGGATGGATGGATGAATGGATGGATGGGTGGATGGATGAATGGATGGATGGATGGATGAATGGATGCGGAGCCCCCTCTCATCTCTGCACCTACTATAACACAGGGAGTTCTGCCTCAGTTTGCAAGAAATAGAAAGCCAAACACCTTGCCAGCCCTCTCCCCACGCCAGTTAACCCAGTGCATTTGGGCTTGTGCTGACCTTCTGGCTCTGGTCTGATGGGCAGCAACTCACAGACACGGAGCGAGCAGCGGCCCTGCAGCACCTCCAGCACCTTGCCTATGGAGAAGAAACTTTGTCAAATCATTAGCCAAATACACCGTGTTTCAGCATGTCCTTAGTGTTTCTAACTACGAAATATATCGGAAAATAAAAACGGCCAGCAGTTTCTGGGCAGGGTGGCCTGAGCTGTAAGGAAGGAGGCACTGAGCACTGCTGCTGGCACGCGGAAAGAGCAGCTGTGGCCAAGGCTAAACCCCAACCCAGGGGGTTATTAATAACAGCACAACTGGGCCAGGATGCAGACCGATTTGCCATGTTCCCTGGGTAAGTTTGCACCTTCCCCTAAGCTTTCTGCAGCTGTAGGTAGACCAGTGCTGAACAGCAGTTAGGTCATATAAAAGTTATGCAAATAATCTCTGCACCATAGTTATTGAAATACCAAGATACTCTGTATTTTATTATGTCTAGGTTGATCAAGGAGGATGCTAAGGCTCATATCTGGATTCAGAGACCTAAGCATCCTGGTTTGGTCTCAAAAATTAGATTTATCACACGCTCTGCTTTAGAGACGCTGATCATACTGCATGAAATCCTTAAAAAATGTGCAGTTTCTGTCGTATCTTTATGTGAAGGGAAAATAAAGCCCTTTTCGATTAGAACTTGATAGAAAGCAAGAGAGACGTTTCTGGTGCACTCTCGGATCTCCGTGGGTGGTGTTAGCAGCTTCACAGCCAGCCTGGCCTCCTCCTGCAGCTGCCTCCTGCATCAGCCTCTTGATAAAGGTCCAGTTCTGCTCCATGTTCTGTGACACTGATCTTCTGACTTCTACGCACCTGAACCATTTGATGAACTCGATACCAGGTTGGTAACTAGTTATTTTGCTTTTGCGTTGAAACATTAGCTTAGAGAAGTCTGCACTCTGCTTCAGATGCTCAAAGTAGGCAAAGTCAGGCTCCTTTTCATGCCTGAAGTACCTTATTATGGCCTGGAGAAAGGATTTACAAACTGAGACATGTTCCTGAAGGTTGGTCCTAAGATTGGTCCCAAGTACTTTTCTCTCAGCAGATGAATGATGACCTGGGGAGTTGGACTAGATGATCTCCAGAGGTCGCTTCCAACTGCGTATCACTCTGTAACTCTGTCATCTCCTACCAATGCTCAGGGTCAAGATCTTACCAACAGGACTCTATTTTGGTCTTTTTCTTCCTAAGCAGATTGGTGTCGTGTTGTCTTTCTCTCTAACAGCTCTTCAGCTGCAGCTTATTCAGTTCCATACAACAGGAACTAAAATAGTTTTAGAATTCTTTTTTTTCCTGGAAATAAGGCAACTGAATATTTGAGATACATCCTCCTCTTCTCCCCGTCACTCCCCCAGCTCTGCTGGAGATGAGGAGAGATTTTGAAGATCTGCTTTTGGGTCTAAGCATGGAAAGGGGGATACAGTATTTCTATTTCTAATTGATTAACTATATTTTCAACATAAACATGCTCTGCTCGTGATTGATAATATGACACACACTCATTTTTTTTGTCCAAAATAGTTCAGAATTTTTTATCTTTAAGGTCTTTCTTGTTACACAGCAACAAGACCATGCACAAGCTGTAATGATTCTGAATCAACATTTTCTTTGGGTGCTGTGCCTTGAAACTTAACTACCTTAACTTATTTTCCATTGTTTGTCTTTTGGCAACAAAACAAAAATTCTTATAAAACAAAACAATTGTAATAGTATTCGGACAAGTCCAATTTATATGGTACATTGTCACAAAAGAATACCCAAGTAAAGGCAGAATGGCTGTACAGATCTACTAATACTCCTTAGAAACTCTTTGCAGGAGCTAGAGCAACAGGCTGTTAAAACTTCAAACACATATTCAGTATGTGCGTTTTTAAATAAAACTTTATAAATATGCAAATTTAAGATAAACAAATACAGAATAAAATGCACTAAGAAACTGATATGTAGACAAAGGTTTATTTACACCATACAACATTTTAAATATTTTATACACAGCTGCAGCAGGGAAAGCTGCTCTGAGCTTTCCAGAGAAAACTGCAATAATAAAGGTGTGAAATATATTATTCATATAAAAGAGAGATTATTACTTTATTGCATTTAAAGCAATGAAGAATGTAGCTCAACAGACATTCATTTAATGACAAAAACTTTGCTTTTATATTATAAAGTAAAAAGTGTAGTAATGGCCAAACAGACTGTTATAAACCTTAAAAACTGCATAAATATATACATTGTGCTTCATGGTGAAGTTTTTTGAAAACTAAACCAAATGAAGCTGTTACAACATGAGCCGTTGCTTGAGGTTTATCTATAAAGATTACCTTACAAATCCATTCCACGGGTACTTACAACACACGATGGTAAGAATTGTACACCTGGTGCTCCGCCGGCCGCGCCGGTGGGAATATACTGTACGAAAGAAACCACTGACGTGGGGCAAGGAAGGGCCTGACATAAAGCAGTCTCTGCTCGGACAGGAGCGCCAGGCTTCCCAAAGTCTCTTGGTCGTCAGTGCAAGGAATTATATCTGTTTTGCTTTCCAATTGATCAGTTTGTTTTCGGTTCTGTTAAACTTCTGTTTGAAAGTCACCTTCTTGCACATCTAAAGGCAAGTTCAGACACTTCTCCCACTCTGCCGGTCTGAGTTCTAAAGCATCTTTTGTCTCTGTGTCTAGTACGTTTATGGTTGTGTAGTGCTGGTAGTCGCCTGTGGCTTTGTAACTGTCCCATGGAGCCTTGCTGGGGGCTGAGTTCTCCTGAAGACCAGGGGAGAAAGAAGAATTAGAAAGAGGGACCAATTAATGTGTTGTCTGTTAATAAGGCGGGTTGCTAACGTGCTCTCACGAGAAACCAGAGAGTGGAAGTGACTTTGCACTGGCGGGTGGTCAGGGTCGCTGTGACTCTGTCCCCGTGCACACTCTGACGGGCTCCTCACCCCCCCTGAGCCCCCCCCGAGCCCCTTCTGCCACAAGCCCCAACGCGCGTGAGGAATGGCCAAGTGATCCAGTACCCACAGCCAGCGTGTGACACGCCGGGAGGAGAAGGGAAGGTGACTGAGAAGGGCTTGCTGCCTGGAATGTGGTTTCAAAGGGGGACTGCCAGATGGATTTTAAATTGAGGCAGGTGCAGGAGAGAACCACCAAAGCCCGGTCCTTGAAATGGCTGTGAGAGCTACCTTGCTTCTCGGGCTGAGGAGCTCATGGGTATTAGGCTGAAAGCTGGTTATTTTCTGCTGGCTGAATTTTTTTGAATGTTAAGTTTTATAGGGTAAAAAGACATTATGGACTAAGACCAATTTAATCAGTGACTTCTGCTGTAACGTTGGGTGGGACTTAGTTGCCAAAACCTAACATTTTTGCATCATTTTAGATGTCTTTGGATTTTCTGCATCATCTCCAACTATCTGTTGTGAGAGGTCCTGTGTCATCAGTGCCCGTACCACGCTAATGACTAAGACTCCTGGGACTCTCTAAAATAGCCTGAGATGCCTATGTTTAGGTAAGTGGATCACTGTCTGTCTCACAGATAGACCATTCCTCCAGGCAGCTTTTATAGCAGACCTTTCGAAAACATAAAGCCAATGCAAAACAGGGTAAAAGCAACTCTTCCACTGAGATTCCCTTTGAGATTTTGAATTAATTCAAGCTTTAGATGGACAGAAAATCTCAAACAGGGAGGCGAATGCAAACTTTACATGTCAGCAAATCTCAGAAGGGGGAGAGAGTGACAATTGGGTGCAAAATAACACATAGCACAACTAAAGATTCATCAGAGAATCAGGGCCAAATTTATGCTGGATTAAGATGATGTAAATGACGTAAATCCATTGGCCTCACATCTGCTAAATACCTCTTCTTCATGTCTGAGAGCAGGTCTTCTGAAAAAGTTATAGAATACAATGACTCTAGCTCAGTTCCTTTTAATATACAATTTTCACATATAAAATGATATATAAAATTATTACTAATCATAATATTACTGCTAACAAATATGTCACACTAAATTAGCTGTTTTAATTAGGCAGAAGCAACTATTATCAGATGTAGTCAGGGTGTTTGTGTGAGTGTGTGTGTATAAATCTGAATTACAATGATGACAGAGTCTACTCAGGATAATTTAATTTTTGCTTTTCCCATGGTAAATACTTATAAACCTATTATGGAGAAGACACAGAATACAGACACCCTCTGTGCTTTCTGGACCGTCTCACGTATAGGTGAAGGTAGCTGGGCTTGTTTGGAGTAACTAATTTAATATCTGCTTCCCTAGCTCGAGGAAAAGCCATGTTGGCCAAATTCTATTAGTGAGTTGTTTTCTCTGTATACAGCACTTTAGACTTTCCAGGCACACCCAGGTTTGAAATGTGTTCCCTACAGTTCAATTTCTCCCCCTCTATAATGATGTCAGTGAGCTAGTCATGGTCTAGTTGTAAAACCTAATTAGTCTTGCCATAGGTTAGATTACTGAAAAGATCTTTTGTTCTCATTTCTGAGGCTATCTAAAGGTAACGCAGATCGAGATGTTCTCAGGAAATATACTGAATTCAAAGGACTCTTGTTTCTTTGTTGTTAAGGATCCATTATATTTTAAATATCTACGAAGGAAAACTTACCATACTGCCTGATTTTGGTATATCCCGAAATCTGTCCAGCGTCTGAAATTTCTGATTTAACTCTTGAAACAATTCCATGTGTCTCTTTCTTGTATGCATGACCTTCTGCAAAATGGAACATAATTGCTTATATTTATAATTGAATCTGGGCTTTTTTGTTGTTGTTGTTGTTGTTTTTAAGAGAA
Source organism: Gallinago undulata (assembly GCA_026546715.1). NCBI lineage: Eukaryota > Metazoa > Chordata > Aves > Charadriiformes > Scolopacidae > Gallinago > Gallinago undulata. Next base: position 87,326,850 of record JAOTQQ010000023.1, read on the forward strand.
GCATTATTTTCCTCAACACAAGAAAGTCAATTGAATTTGGCAGGGCTATCTTTTCCCTATAGACTCAACCAATGGAAGTGAATTGCACTGAGCCTTCTCTCTGCTCTTTAATGTTCTTGTGTGCAAGAGACTGGTTTTACCCCTCATTTATTGAGTTGCTGGAATTAAGGGACATTGATTTTGTGCTAGTCTAGAAATATTTTGACCACGATGGCAGTTTCTTAGAAGGGTATTTCTCTTGTACGCTAGGAATATTTTCTAGAATTTCTGCTTTCAGCAAGGATGTTAATATTTTAATTCCTATAGGAGCGCAACAGCAGTTTATAATGGTCCCTATTGGAATAATTTTTATGAGAACACTGAACTCAGAGATCTTGGCCCAAAACGGAAAGGAGGAGACTCTTGGTCACCTGTCTGCCTGGGCAGCTACATGGAGAGTGAAGCCTCTCCTCAAGTCAAGCCCAGACAGTCAAGGCTACCACCCGCGCTGTTCCCAGACTAGTTGGAGCTCAGGTTGGGGTTCAGGCAGCCCCATGGCTCTGTGTCTGTGTGGCCAGGGCAGCAGGGCTGAGGGTGCTGCACCCCGGTCCAGCAGCAGAGGGGCTCCGCTGGGCTTTTTCTTAACCTTCTGTAGCTGCTTGAGCCTGAAATTGGCCACATTATGCACAAAAGAGGCATGAGATACAGCAAGCAATTAAAGACCTATTAACTTAACCGAAGTTGTGGGGTGAATAAGGGAAACAATGCTTCAGAACTGGGCGAGGAACTCTTTGCAAAATGTAATTTATCTAGAGAGAGCTGATCTAAATTTATGAGGGGAGTTTCACTTAAGCGACTACCTAGGGATGCTTCTAAGGTACCGCTGGTATATTGGACAGCAGTATGGAGCAAATTCCATAGACATAGAATTTAACAAAGAAAGGTTCTGCCTCAAAGATTATTACTGGCTGAAAGGAGGAGACATGCTCACGGGAATAAAAAAGATTCAGTAGGTTAAAATATTGGATCTAAAGCAGGAAATAGCCTATGCCTGTGAAACCAGTATCTCCAGTTGGAAGCTTTTTAATAGAAGGTTAGGAATACAAAGAATGCTGCTTTTTGATATTTTCCTGAATCGTGTGCCCAAGAATTTGTTAAATAGCAAATATGAATAATGCAAATGTCTTACTCAGTTCATTACATTATTCCTGAGGCGAAGCAGGTGGGAGGAGAAATTAAACACTTGCGGTGGGAAACCTGCTAGAAAAAAGGCTTTACATTTTATACTTAATAAGCAGAATGACTGGTATGCACATGTACTTATGGATCTTTTCATTGCTTTGTGTTTCCCTGGCTTCCATTCCATAATCCCTACCCCTGGCAGCCGCCCCTCCCCACTGCTCACAAAGAACAATCTCAACTGCAGTTCAGTAACTTCAATTTCCAACTTCAACTCGGCTTTTCTAGACTTCTTTTACATTCCTTGTTAGAAAGCACCACCTTATCTCCTTTCTGTAAATGCGCTCTGTTGGGTAACTCTGTTATAAGTAACCCACCAAGTATTTGTGGGGGCTTAATCTGTTTTCTCTATCATGGGAAATGAGAACAGCACAGCTTTATCAGTCTGAGAAACACATACATTTTATCAACACAGAGCTGCCGATCTTGGCCAGTGTGTCCTAGGGTGATTGTACCAGCAGGACAAAAACAGGGTGGAAAAGGAGCTTCTCATGCTGCCCTTTAAAGCACACCTTCCTTCGGTGCAGCTGTGGATTTGCCCATCAATGACACTTCTCCAGAAGCTGCTGAGGTGGCCACCAGGCTGCAGACACACACCTGGATGTCTTTCCTGCAGGCTCCACACTCTTGTGCCCCACACCTAACGGGGGGTCAGGCTGCACTGACACCCTTCCCCATCCCCATCCCCACTCACAGGTAACACCTAGTGTGGGTTTTGAACAGACTAAGCCTTATTCTGGTGAGAGCCCACTCTCAGAAGAGGTTTCAGAGTGCAGGTGGCTATGATCGAGGTGGGAAGGGCTTCAAACAGAACCCTTCACCCAGCTCCCTTCTTAATTTATGGCAGGATTTCAGCTGAGCTCTAGCTCAAGCACAAATATTCTTATGAAGATTTGTGGTCAATGTCTTATGGACCATAGTAATAATAATAATAATAATAATAATAATAACAACAACATCATCAACAACAATCACGTCATTCAATTTGCCTTGGAGATTTTCTATATTGTCACCGGTAAAAAGCTCTCTCTCCAATATTGTACAGAACAGCTCAGTGAGCAGAGCAGATGGGGGAATGCCTTTCCAGCCCTAGAACGGAAACATGCCGTGTTTTCAAGATGTTATAGGTACGACCAATTGCCAAACTGAGGAACAAGAAAGGATTTTTCCCTGCGGGCGTATTTTTTTTTTTCACCTTTGTCTTCAAGAAAATGATTTTAAACTTTTGTGCGCATTTTCAATGTCGTTATAATGAAGAGCTGTTGCACATACAATTCTGAAAGAATGCAGATCCAGCAATTATTGATCAATTTAGCATTATTGCTGGTGAGACTCTACCACACTGTGGAAAGAAAATAGTGTGGAAAGTGTGGTATTCACCCTTGCCCCGTGCTCCCTTGCTCTCTCTCCCCCCGAGGCAGTGCTAAAAAAGGGACAGAGGGAACCTGAACCCTGGGAAGCAGGGTAATAAGGCGCTTTTCTGAATTATTTGGCATAAATGTTGCTACTAGAGGAGATCCAATGAAAGCCTCATAAAGAGGTGAGAGTGGGGTGGATGGCGGAGGAAATCCAGGAGTCAGACCCTCCCATAGAATTTAATGGTAATTGTGATCTTGAATCCTAAAACGCCTGTCAATAATACTGTTTAACTCTCCTGTATGTTTTTGCAAGTCTCGGCACACACCTATTATAAAGTCCTCCTGGGAGTTTCCACAGCATCTGTATTTCTGTTCAACATAATTAGAATTAATTTTATTTGATCTGACAGCTAAGTATTAGAGCTGAGCCTTCCTGAAAGAGCTACCTGTTCCAGCCTCAGGGAAAACCAGGACATAATGAGCAGGGTTGGAGGGCACCTGGCTGGGGTTTGCTGCAGCCAAAACTCCCAGAGCTACGAATTCTGGTCATGTTTTGCATACCTGACTGCATAAATGAGTCTAAAATAGTCTTTGGCAATAGCAAGAAAAGAGCTGTAAAGCTGTTGTACGTTGACTGTTCATTTTAGCAAACTTCAAAGTTCAAATAGATGAGTCAACGTTTTGCAAAACCTTATAGGGGACAGTATATTATTTAGCAGTAATACCTTCTGCCGACAGGTTAGACCCAGTACGTTAGAGTCTGCTGCTTTTTTCTGTGTAATGGGATAATTTGTGGATGTAATGGTGAAGTATTAAAAAAGGGAAATAAGATACAGTGGCCCAGTTCTTGAGAGACTTCTCGCTAAGATCTATGATATGGGCTGCCCAGTTTGGATATCATCATTTTCTCTCTCCCTCTCCTTTGGAGACAAAGGCTTTCTGTAACGCTACCCAGGCACGAGACTTTTATTGCATATAGTCCCTTGCAAAGGTCCTTAAAGCTACACCTTTATTTCTACATGTTATCTGCTGGAGATAACGGGGACAGAGACTATTTTATGGCACCGAGAATAATCATGATCTGCCTGTGTTCATACTACGTAGCAGCTGGCTTTGAGTCTGAACTGTGGCCCTCAGAAAAGAATTGCTCATCATGCATTTCTTAGTTCTTCACATTGTCTCTATTGAGGTGAGCGTTGCACTGCAGCCCACTAGCCCAATTCTTTTTTTTTTTTTTTTTTAAACAATGAAACTGTGACTCTACTGTAGTAAGTCAAATATATCCAAGACCATTCTCTGGCACCATCTACCATGGAATGTTCTCCATGAATTCTACAAAATTCTTTTAGTCTCCCAAATAAGAAGTCTACAACCAAATTGCCTATTGTGAACGGTACCTAGGTTGCACTGGTTCCCTAAGGACATTTCAGGAACTGTTTGGAGAGTCAGGGGTGATCCAGACTAGAATAGTAAAGATCACCCTAAAAATTCATCCATATGAATACTGGCATTTTGGCACCCAGGAATATTCCCCCCAAATGTCTTAAGTAAGATAGGCACAGGCTGAGGGTTTGTCTGGTGTGGATGTAGATGTGTGAGGGGTTGAAGGTGTAGAGAGTGCTGGGACTGTTAAAAGGAAAAGGATGGAGGGAGCCAAGATTGACAGTCTTGTCCGTGCTGCGTATTCAGCATTTGTCAGCCTCAGAGCCACATCCATAGCATTTGTTATCCTCAGAACCGTGGAAAGATACCATCTCAGAGTCACAGAGGAAGCAGAGCAAGTGTTAAACATTTAAGTAGTATGACCAATCACTCTGGCTTGACCTCACCTCCAAGCTGTATTCTGTTTTGCAGTCATGCTGGTTTGAAATACCAGAAGAGCAGAGTTTTGGCCACGCAACACTATCTCAGTTCCCTCCATCAGTATGCCTGGCGGAGCGAAGGAATCTGGGTGGCTATTTGAACACTTTAGGGCTTTTTTGCTTCGCTCTACCTCAGACAAACAGCCACGCTATGTGCAATCATGGGGTTGATTGGAGGAATGATAAAACAGAGGGGTGAGATGGGGTACAGCACAGCAGTAATGGCACACTATCGCTGGCCCTCACTCCCAACAACCCCAGTCCTCCCCTTTTTGCAAACAAATACCTTTTCCTGCATTATAATCATTCCTCTAAAAGTATTAGGCCGTGGAGCAACAGTACTGCAAACAAGGCAAGGAAAAGGGGTAAGCATGTTTTACTATCTGTTGCCCCAGAGAATGTTCTCATTGTGAGTGGCATGATATTCCTATCTTTCAAAAAAGAACAGTTAATTTCAGAATTCTTTATATCATTATAAGTATAAAACTGTTCATATTGCTTGCATTCAATTTTAGAACTGCTTGCTCATCAGAATTTTGTTGTTGATTCTTTTTTTTTTTTTTTTCTTCCTGTCTGGTCATTTATACTAAAGCATATTTGGGATAATATTTTCATTTTATTTTCCTTAAACTTCCAATGAACTTTTGTCTGGAGCTTTATTTGAGACGTTACAGGACTGCTTAAGGTAGCTATAGTCTATGGGGAAAATGATGTAAGAGATTAAGGCATGGTGTTCAACTCCAAGAGCCCACGACTGGACCCCGAGGGTCAGCATTTCAGGAAAGCAGATCACCAAACCAAACCCTGCCCTCATCCCAAGGCTTCTAGCACCACTGCCATGGTTGCATTTTAGTAGTTCTCCCTCTTTCTTTTCTGTGGACTAAAATCTGAAATCTTAAAATACAATTGCTGTGCTTACAACCCAAATAATAACATAAAAAAAATCTTTTGTTTGCACACGTAAACAGAAAGGGTGATTTTTAAAGTTATAGTCGATATATACTGGTCGCCAGATGTTAAGGTTCATCCCGACATCTGTAGGTTCCATGCAAATATTATGATTGTTCGATTTTTCTGGAGACACCGAATGAATTATATCAAACTATTAACATGCATGAACAGGTAACCTATGCAAGCCCCCCCGATCCATAAATTATTATGATCCACTTGAAAAATAACTCCTGTCTTGCTTCTGGTAGAGAGGAGAGAAAAAAACCCTCAAATAAACAAAACTCTAAGAGAATTATACCAACTGAGATATAGAACAAAATGGTCATTAACTAACACAACTGTCCCTTCTCATTCATTGGGGTCTAAGTCTGAAATTATGGGTATCCAAATTAAAGAACCTTACAAGAACTTCATTTTTTATATAGCGTGTGATCCATAAGCCTCGGCAACTGGAACACTTGTTTAAATTGTTAAAAATGTAACACATTTGTAATCACTATTGGGATGTGAAACTCATGTGCCAGTAAATTAGTATTGAAGAAAGAGAGATAGAACAAATGATGGAAAATGTCTTGAACAAAGCAACCTTCTGGAACAACCTGTCCTGTCCTGCAGGTGTGTCAGGCTTTTTCGGGAGAGAGCTAGCCAGCAAAACAAAGCAACAACAACAAAAGATGAAAATGAAGAGGCAGAGAATTTAAAAACTGAAACCATGATGGTTAATATTGCAATATGACAGTTTGATCTCAGAATATTTTACAAACAAGTTGCACCAAAGTAGTTTTAATGAATTGCTCAGCTGTTCATCACGTTCTGTGTAGTACCAATTGAGCAACCCTGGGACATCTCTTGTGTCAGAAGACTAAAATGAACACTTCACATTTACTTTTAGGAAAATACTTTTAATAACCAGGAATAATTCAGTAAAACTTACTTCAAAGTCAAGGTCCGAATAACGTGATTTTCTTCTCTATTAAGCAGTAAAAAAGAAAGAAAAAAGAGGTTGCATTAACAAGGGGACTTTTTACCAAATTATATTAATGAGTCTAAAAAACGCTCTTGTTTTCCTACGAGATACCTATTAGGTATTCTGTGAGAGATTGCAGATTTTATCTTGATAATTTAGGATTAAGGCATGACTTTGCATACAGTTTTTTCCGTATCTTATTCTTTTATCTGAAATAAATCAGACTGCGTTTCATTGGGACACATAACGTGCCTGTTATTTGCATGCATTGAACCTGCAGGTGTAAAAAATGTATCTATTTCTATACTTTCTATGGTATTTGCAAATTGTCATCATCTTTATCCTTTTTACACAGCTGTCGATACATATCTACGATTTAGATTAGTGTAGGTATACAGGAACTGGTTCTTTGCTATACCAAGCGTACATTGGTACAACTCCGTTGCTTTAATGGAATAACTGATAGCAAAACCAAGCCGAAGCCACCTACGCCTTCCATGGCTTGGGCTTGTTTGTTTGCAATGCCAATCTCGATGGAGAAAGCAATGGTTTTGTTTTACGCTCATGACAAGTCTGATCCAAAGCATCTGAGATAAAGCAGGAATGATTTACCAGTGAAGTAATCGCTCATAAAATGCAACAGAATATGATTGCTTAGACATATTACAAATAACTCAGCACAGATTTTTTACAGTTTCTAAAAGAAACCAATTATAAAGTCAAATTATATCAGAAAGAAGCAGAAATGTTACAAAGAAGAGATAAAAATATCTTTTTTTCCCCCCCCCTAGGTTTGGGAACTGAATGGCTTGCAATAGGCTAAAGAGGTACAGAAACCGTGGTTGGAAGAGCTGAAAAGGAGCACAGAGCACGTGTGAATGGAAAGGTGAGTGAACCTTTTCGAATTGCACCCGATTTCTGCAGTGGCATACAAATCAAACCCGTGTTAATGACTTCATTAGCCTTTATCTGGTCTAACAAACATGCAGGTTTTAGTGCAATTGAAAGAAATAATTTTACAAGTCTTTCCGTTGTAGAGAGTGGAAAGTGTTTGGTTTCTGAGACTTTGATAACACTTTGTGAGTTATGGAGTGGTTCTGTAGTAAAATCTGATGCTCCAATCTACGGTGTTGAGAATATCACTGCAGCACTGGGAACACACTCTGATGCCTAAAAAGCTGGGGGGCAGTATAAAAGAACAGACTAGAATACAATAAAACAATCAGCACCAACAAGCTTTGGAGAAGCTGCTTTTAATCAGCAAGGCTTGATGGAACCCAGCACACCTTAAAAAAAACGTATTTTAAAATGAATTAAACAATTTTTCAAAAATTAGTATCATTAAAACATGGAAACCGCAAAGCTCCTGGAGGTGAGACATTATGCCCAAATTCTGAAAGTAGCTAAGTTCTTACTTCTCACTCATATTAACGGGGCCTTAGTACCTCTGACATAGACCTTCATCACTCCGCAGCAAACCAGCACCTGCAGAAATCTAAGTATTTCTAATGAGGAGGAATCTATTTTTAAGGTGCAATTAGAGCACATCTAGCACTTTAAAGGCTCTGTGGTTACAAAAGAAGCAGCCAATAGCAGATAATGAGGTGAAGTTTACAGAATTAGCTTTGAAAAATGCTTGAAAAGGTTATTTTTAAGCTACAGTTCCATAATATACCTGTTATCATCGAACCATCTGACTGACAACCGTAAGTGAAAACGTGGAATATTTAGGAAGAAATTTGCTAGATATTGTGATTTATAAAATTGGAGCATTTGCGTTTTGCCTTAGGTCTGCTTGACCGCAGTCGAAATGTTCCTGACAGGAACGTGTTCCAAGCTGGGTTATTGGATTTTGCAGCCAGAACCTTATCACTGTTTACTTGGAATAAAGACAAATCTAACAGACTGCAACATATTTAACTGCATTCTGTCAGAAAGAGGGAACCGTTGCAATTTTGCTGCTTGGTCACAGCAGTTACGACCAAACAGCTGATGCTACAGCTTCATCTCTGTGAGGATTTTTCTAGGGCTTAATAAGAACCTATCACAAACAGGTTTATTTTAAACTTATGTAGTAAAGAACAGCTGTTCTGTGCTTTTTGCTTCACCTTCTTCTATGGCTGCATATGGTGAAATAGAGCAGGAGTGCTGCCAGAGCCCATTCTCCTAAGACATAAAAAGGCTGTAAGTGCCACAGGTCTGAAGAGCAGCAGCAAAGTTCTGCCGGTTTCTGAAGAACACAGTCATCAGCAATATTGTCCCCGACAACACTGTCTGACCGGGGCCTCCTCGATGCTACACCGTGGCCTTGGAGTGATTGCAGGGCTATTTTGTGAAGCATGAAGTCATGGGGAATCTTGATTTATGAGGATGGAAGTTTTCCTTTGGTCCCAACTGGAAGCTGTCATTTTACTAAACTCTTCTCCTAGTGTCTGTATGATATACATCATGCATTTTAAAACATGCAAATCAATCCTTTGTGTTTGCATATATATTTTTTTTTTTCTTAAATGAAGTTTACTTCGTTTCTTGTGTCTCTTTTGGCTGCAAAAATGGGGTTTTCCACACAGACCTAAATGCTTTCAGAAATCAACCATCTGGCCCATTCTACGACTTGAATTAATGAAAGCCAGGAGCTGAGTGAAGTGGAGTTAGGGGAAAAAACACAACACAACCTTCTTGCATCAAATAAGCTGCTGAACTGGTCACACCAGTATGCTTCTTTCCTTTTACCTACCTGCAAAACTGAGAATGATTTTAGCCAACAAGAAATTTAGACTGGAAGCAGGTGTTTTTTTCAAGGATGAGTTGGGATATGCTTGCGTATTAATGTTAGTAGAATATAAATAACCCATGACTGTAAAGGATAATATCTATGGTTTCCCTCATTTGGTATTTTGTACTTGACCAGGTTCTGCAGTGATGCTTCAGGAATGATATAAGAACGGCAATTATAAAAGTTTCTGCTCCAATACTCTCCCTAGTTCTTCAGCGGTTTAGGAATTTCCTTGGGAGGAGCTTACTCTGTTGACCTGCTGGAGAGCAGCTCTGAGGAGAAAGACCTGGTGGACAATAGGATGCCCATGAGCCAGCAATGTGCCCTTGTGGCCAAGGCCAATGGCATCCTGGGGGGCATCAAGAAGACCGTGGCCAGCAGGTGGAGTGAGGTCATCCTGCCCCTCTACTCTGCCCTGGGGAGGCCCCATCTGGAGCACTGGGACCAGTTCTGGGCTCCCCAGTTCAAGGAGGACAGAGAACTGCTGGAGAGGGGACAGCAGAGGGTACAGCAGAGGGCTACAAAGATGATGAGGGACCTGGAGCCTCTCCCTTATGAGAAGAGGCTGAGGGACTTGGGTCTTTTTAGTGTGGAGAAGAGAAGACTGAGGGGGGATCTGATCAA
>JAOTQQ010000023.1:87336705-87366837 GCA_026546715.1 Gallinago undulata
GTGGTGGAGTCTCCTTCTCTGGAGACATTCCAAACCCCACCTGGACACGTTCCTGTGGGACCTGCTCTGGGTGGACCCGCTTTGGCAGGGGGCTGGACTAGATGATCTCCAGAGGTTCCTGCCAACCCCATGTGATTCTATGATTCTGTGACCTTAATAACATTTTTTTACATTTTTCCATTAGTCTAATAATGTTTTAAAATTTTTCCTAATTTCCAAAATGTGCTGAGGTAGTGAGTTTGACAATTTAAATATGTATAACGTGCCACAAGAAATTGTGTTGTTTATCCCTTTGCCATCTCATTGGACTCTCCCGTTTTGCTATAGGGGACACAAACCGTTCCCCATTCCCTGTCCCCTGCTGACCCCAAGAGCCCTAAGGCTGAAGACCTGCAGGGTCACGAATAAAGGGACTGCCCAAAAAGCTGGAGTATCCAGGGTCAGAGAGTTAGCTGGGATAATTCTGACAAAGCCACGGGGCAGGGGTAATAGGGAACTGCAATCTCTGCCCCACTGCAAACACTACAGAAATAACCCTGCCAGGTCTCCATTTAAATGGGAAAGGGAGTGAATAGCCCTTTCTGAACAACTCTAGTGAGCTGTGTCAGTGCTCTATGCTGACAAAAGCCAAATAATTCCTGTAAACTGGGGAGACACTGTAGAAAATGTTTGTGCATTGATAAAAGAGAAGACCTAACGAGGTTTTTTCCATCTCTGATTTCCACAGCTCTTTGATGTGAACTGATAAAACCCATTTTACAGCAAGCCCTGCCCCCCCCTTCATGACAGGACCAAAGTAAAACTCTGTGAAAACAGGTCTGCAGTAGTAATTTATTTGAAATCAATTTTACTTTGTGCCAATCATATATAGCTTCTCTGTGTAACTCCTGATCAACTTTAAACTCTGGTCTCTCAGGGACAAAAATAGAATGCTGAAGAATAATTTCCATACACCAGCGTGCACTAACCCGCTGGCATCAGGAAAGAGCTGCTCTCACTAAATGACTAATAAAATCCCTCTCCATCTCTGTAAAATGACAAATGCCTGGTTTTCTCCCCATTCTACTCTGCATTACAGCAGTACCTGATTAATTACAGGGGATACTCCTGAAGATATATCGCATCGTGCAAAGTATAATTGAAACCAGAGATACCATATTATAGTGAGGGTTACAACCACGCTGCCATTAATATAAAGCCTTATTATCTGCAGTTTATAATTCACTCTGAGATTAGATTTGACATACAAGATCGCAGGCTGGAGAGGATTTTTTCCCTGAACAAAATTAAAGGAAAATCTTTTTTGGCCCTCAGAGATACGGCAGTGGAATGGGGACAGATGGGTTTGATTTTAAATGCCTTTTATATGTATATAACTGAAAAAAACACCTTAGTTTTTGAATAGAAGATTATGTTGGATGTTAGTTCATAATATGAGCTAGATATAAAGCAAGCTAATTTTCATGAAAAAGTGGATTTGCTGTTAAATGTGGGAACTTTAAATTTTAATACATGCCGGCAAATTTAGCACATCAACACACAGCACAAAGAGACCTCAACTTCAAAATGTTCTGGGAAATTACTCTGGTTTGTTGCTCACCCTTTTTTTTTTATAGGGTAAGCTGACTATGTATTTACTCAGTCAACCAAAACCGCTTGTTTTGTGTTTCTGAAGGCTTTGGGGCGAAATGTAACAATTGCCAAAGAAATGAAAATGTGTTTCTTCAGGATCATTTGTAGATAAGATAGCTGCTCAGGACCATTTGTAGATAAGATATAGCTGCTTATTCTAGAAAATCTGAAATATACACTACACCATAGTGCTGACTACAATTTCGGTTCTTTACATCTTCAGTTACTGGAATCAACTGTGCCTGATTCTGCCCAATTCTAATCCCACTCTTGCTAAAAATAAGCAGCACCAATTTCTGAAGTCAGAGGAATCTGAAACCTACTCACTCAAGTGGAGGAAAGAGAGGGTTGTTATGGGGCTAGACTTCATTTCACTGAGAGTCACAAAATTGGCAAGAACTGTCTCCACAGCTTATTGAGGAATGAAATGAAGAATGGGAGGGAGAGAAATCTGAGAAATAGAATGCCTGAAAATAAATGCAACGTGGAAACATGATAAGAGGAAATTCCCGTGTTTCTCATCTCTCTTTTTTAGTTCTCTCTCTCTATTGTTTTCATTTCTCATATCGTAAATCAAAATGACTTCACACTGTTTTGCTTTTGTTCTGCCTGATCGTCTGATACTTTATTGGCAAGATTGACCATTTTGACCTGTCTTCTCTCCTCTCCTGTTCTTGTTCCTCTCCTGATGCGGTTATTTCATTCTTCCTGACACCTTCATTTTAAGCTTCTTCTCCATTTCTGCCATCTTTCTTTTCTTTTCTTTTTTTTTTTCAGCTTGTCTGTCTTTTCTCTCCTCTTTATCTACACCTTTCCTTTTAGTTTGAACCCCATTATCTTTAATGGATCCCTTTATTTTCTCAGCTGTAACAGGGTTTTACATCAGCTATTTGGTCAAGGAGCTCTGGAGTTGCCTTTCTCTGAATGTATGAAGAGCTCTCATGAACGAATACAGAAGCATTATTTTGGTCACACAATCAACTTGCTGTCTAAAAGCTTTATGTCTTTCTCCACAGAAAGATCTCGTAGCAGAAACTGAGCCAGAAATATAAAGAAGGAAGATATGAGACTGGAAAGAGAATTCTGGTCCTTGACGTGACTAACACTTTGGGAAGTCCTTTTCTTCCTCTTCTTGTAAAGCAGATGCTCCTTCTTTTTTTCCACTTTAATAAATTTTTCTAGTGTCTGTCTTTGCATGCCCTTCCTCTTCTAACAGTGAAATGTCTTTGTCTCTCCCAGCTCTGTTCTGTTTTGCCTCACACTGCACTAACCACAGTTCCCCTGAAAGAACCCGTCATTCTTCTCCGACAAAGGTAACGCTGCCGGTCTCCTCACGGTCAGGCAGCTGGTGTCTACTCCTCTTCCAGTGATTTTGCACAATAAAACCAAAAGAATTGCTTATCCTGGAGATACCTTGCACAGAGCAGCTTCTTCCTCTGCATTTAAACCTCCTCACCTTTCCCTGGATCTAAGTGGCTGGGAATGCACTACTTCACTTCAAAGCAACTTAATTGTAATGAGCACACCACTCTTGAGTGTACATTTTCAAAACAGAAAAAAACATTCCAAAAGAGTGTATCGAGTGCTGTCTTCATTAAAATCAAAACATTTTGAGCTGAAGGAGCACACTCCAAGCCACTTTGTTGCCGAGGTAGTGGAGCCAGTTTTAATCCATGCGTATAAGGGCTGTGCAGGAGATTAGCCAGATGTCCAATTACTCCTCCTAAGAAACTCTGTGATGTGCTGATCTGCTGCCTGTGATCATACTGCTGGGTACAGACCAAACAAAATAAAAATCACTGACTTGCACACTGGGGATCCGCAGAGCCTTAAATTTGTACTTATTTGGGCGATACTTGTATGTGAATGTTGTGGCATTTGCAGTGAAAATAAGAAATAATTTGATTGTTCCCAAAGTGGCCTCAGAAATTTGAACTCTGTGTAAGATGGATTAATTATTGTCCCAATTTTTACAACTTAACTAAAGTTTCCTTTTTTTTTCAGGTCTCCTAGATGGCCTTTATCACCAATGGAAAGAAAGAGGCACCACCAGAGAGCAATTTAGACCCCGGTGGTGGCCGTGGATGATGTGGTGGCATGTATGTCTGTGTTCTCAAGGAATGGCGAACCTCCCCTAGATATCTCACCCATATGCCTCATCTTAACCAGGCTGGATTTGAGTCTTATGTCTGACAAAAAGTATCTGAAAGATAGTATTGTCGATAGGTAGGAGAGGGTACTATTGGAAGGTGAATTTAGCTATCCAGCTTTTGGAGTCGCATTAAATTGGAGAAAAACTGCACGATGTAAGATCTATCAACTAGTATACCTGAGATGAGGGCAGAAACGTCTTTAATGATGCAAACTTGTTTTGAAAAAGCCTGTCTGTCTGAGTATTTAGTGGGCAAGCACTTACACTATTTCTTAGAAATAATTTTGAAAATCTGTCCCAAGGTTATACATACTCACTTTAACAACAAACAAAAAGCAGACACTATTTGATTACTTGCAAAGCCCCCTCCTTCATTTTTCAACTAAGTTTTTCAAATAAATTATGTGTTGAAGAAATGGCAATACACACACAATACAAACAGCAAGGGAAATACTTCACTTTCAAAGCTTGTAAAGACTTCTCTTGAAAAGGAACTAAGTTCTATCCTGCCCAAGCTCTCCAGTCGATACACACATGAAACTTCAACTCCATTTTAAAAGAAATATCCCAAAGTACTCCCTATTCTATGAAGTATGGGTGACGGTTCTGTGTCCAACAATTGAAAAATCAGGTAAAGTTACTGCTTTGCTATGCAGATGGGTCCAAAAATTGTAGAGTAATAGCTCATGGCTTCAAGTTCACACATGCAGTAGATTTTTTTTCCATCTGTAACTTCTTTCAGAGAATGAGTAGATAGCATATTTTTCCCATATGTCTTTTTCTTTCCCAGCAAATATAACATTTCATAACATTTGAAATGATGGTGAAATGTATTTCCAGTTCTTAGGGAGACCCAAGTATGAAATTAACCGCACGTCACTGGTAGTTTTGCATAACTAAAAGCTTAATAGGAGTGGTAGTAGCTGACACTTAGGTCTTAAGAAACAATGTCCATGGTTTTCACTTTTATCATGTTTAAATCCCACAGATTGTAGTAATGAAGAGAATCCCTTTTAAAAGCATTTCAGTTCACTTTTTCAATCTGCTTAGAATCTAGACTACTCCACATGAAGTCCGCTTGTACCTCCTGCACACATTAGTTACCCCAACACACACGCAAACAAAACGAAACCAAACCAGTAAATGGTGAACCACTGGATGAAGAAGCCAAGATCTACCTACACTAGCGAGAGCAGAATCAGATCTGTATCTGAGCAAGAAAATGGCAAAGTTTTTCAACTGCATGTGCTTGTAGGCAGCATCAATGATTGTCATTTATATCTTGCAGTAATAGTTTTTCTTCTCATAGCAACACAGTATTTTCCAGTGGACTTTATATAGCAGGTCACGAAATCCTTTCCAGTCGTGTGGAATATTAAATCTCCGGAACGATACGGTTTCACGCAGACTGGCTCTGAAACTTTAATCTTGTTTTCTATGTATAAACACCTCTGATAATACGAGAAATATGAACAGCCATGTATGATCCCGAACAATAATTTATACTGAATTAAAATATCAGTTTCACCCCTTAGACACAAGACAAAATGTATTGTCTTATCGTATAATTAGAACAACAGGGCATGCAATCTGTTTACGCGTCACTGACCTCTAAGGAGCTCATTGATATCGTGGATCCAGTCTCACTTCTTGACAATCCCGCATTGTCATCCAGCTCCGAGGCAATGAAATTCTTCACTGCTGTGCGGGGCTCAAACGGTAAACTCTGCATATGTTCTTGGGTGGGAATATGCTGGTCTAAATTGATATTAAATTGGTCCATTACAGAAGGATTCATATTGAACTCCGGATTAACTTTGTAGTGTAGCAGCCTTTCGTGAGGCAACGTATCCATGCCTATATTCATTTTGTTCTCATCTTTCAGTGATGGCTGGGTATTTACGGAGCCCCTAGGCATGACTATGTAGTCGCTTTCTATCATCCGTTCCTGAGGGTGGACCATGTCCATATCTGCCCCTCTCAAATTATCGTCAGTGCATAAATACACAGTCCTCCGCAGCTCACTGTTGTCTTTTTTCAAGCACTGGTTGGCCAGTTCACTCATACTCATGGGCATGTGGAGACCTGTTGGTTGCTGGATGATGACTTTGGAGATGATGTTTCCGGGCAAGGTAGAATAGCTCATTCCTTCAGGGTTTGGTCCCTTCTCCTCCTCTTCATCGTTTAGTGAAATTCTAGAAAGCGTTCCTGTTATAGTGGCTGCTCTGCAAGGTCCAATGTCTTTATGCAGAACTGTGGGTCAGAGAACAGAATTCTTAAAACATGAGACCACGTCTGCCTAATGCTGCTTCTCCTAGTGGCTTTATTTAGCAGCGTTCCCTTTACCAGTGTATCTTCTTAACTCTTTTTTTCTATCCACTTAATAACTTTTATTCTGTATATATTGGTTTAGGAAGGTTCTTTTTTTTTTTTTTTTTTAAATCAGTATCTCTTAATCTACTGTGTATACCTGACACAGATCTCTGACGAAGCTGCAGCCATTAATTAATTAATTAATTAAAAGCACTCCTTTATTTATTCCTACTGCCTTACATAGATCTTAGGTGACGTACAGCTTTAGCGAAAGCCTGCCACGTGGAACTCAATTAAGGCTTTTCACAAAAACCCACCATGAGATCTGTACTGCCACTAGTAACTCCACATAAACTCCTGGAAAATATCAAACAGCCTGTAAGGCAGATTTGGGGTATAAGACCGGCATTCTTTCCAAAACCATTTGACTCTGGTAGACAATCATACCTTTGGTTGCTTCCCAACTTCTGAATTCTAGCAAAAGGCTTTTGTAAGAAAATGAAATAAATGTGGCATAAATTTTTATTTACATTTATAAATATGTGTTGTGAACCATTATGCTCTGATATTTTTCCGTTTTTCTCTTCACAAGGAACTAGTACAAGAGTTCTTTAATTGGCTAAATACTCTCTCAGTGTTCTTACCTGACCGACAAGCAATGTCCACGTCCTTTTCAAAATCAGTCTGTAACAAGAAACAATGATTTGGGACAGCCATTATTAATTTAAAACTAAACCACAATACCTTTTTGCCAACTAGCGCTTCCAAAATGTCCTACTTACAGAGTCATAGTCTCTGAAAAGTGGGTTCTTGTTGCTGAGAAGGTGAAGTGTATTGTTTTACAACAGCAGAGCTTTACAAAGTTTCCTAAAGTATAACTGGGTGGTTTTCAATGTATGCTGCCTGACCAGAAAAAATAAAATAAAATAGGTGGGAGTATATAATTTTAATAAAATGACACACTGTATAGTTTTTTTTATGTATATGGAAGAGTAACTTCTACAGCGTATGGAAGTATCATCTTTAAGGAATTTTTTCATAGTAATTTTAAGAACAGAATTATGGAAAAAAGCCTGCAATACAAATTACTGTGAATACTTTAATCCAATCCAATTTGTTATGAAGTGGATATTTATTACATAACATTCTGTTCCATCCTTGCTACTAATGTAATCACGGAAAGTTTATAGTCTCCAAAACCAAGTATTATTTATATCGTCAAGATATAAATCAAGATCAAATTATAAAAGCTAAGAATGAATTTTAACAGTTGAAAATTCAAGCACATTCTTCCCAGTTAAGTAAAACTATTTATGCTCTTATAGAATTCAATTAATTTTAAATTATATTTTTATTTCCACAAAAAGTTAATTGCATGAAAAACGTTTCATAAAACTGACCTCCTTCTTGCTTGTGAAATCTAAGCATTGCATTCTTTTTTGAGTCATCGTTTTTTGATTGACATCAAAATGATTGACATTTGCTGAGCCTTTCCTGTGTTTTAGGGCCTCATTCTGTCCCCACTATAATCCATGACAAACTGTCATCAAAAGTGGAGGGACCAGTATTTTGTCTACATATGCTACCTAAGAAATCCAAATTGGCATTCTAAGCCATTCTCCTTGCCTGAATTAGTTTGAGAGTAACATTTTTCAAGGCCTCATGAAGGGAAAACTCTTGATCAGTGTTCCTTACACCAACAGTAGGAAAAGTCATTATATATTATTAGATTACTTTCTTATTTTCATATGTAAGAACCTTTTGTCATAAAGAACAATGGTGAAAGATATTAATTCATGTGCTCCACTAAATGATCACACCAATAATTTAAAACTTGCTAAGAGATTTAAGCAAGCAGATAATGACCTAAACCAACTAACACTTAAAAACAGTGTTCGTATTTCAGCTGTGTATACATTCCATGTACAGCACTGTAATTTTTTTTCTTTTGGACAGGAACACCATATTAAGAGGCAAAGAGAAACAATAAAAGCTAACCATGATTTGAGCGTGTCCGTTAGGAAAAGAGCTTGAAGAATCTGCATTGATTGGGTCCTGGCAATTTCTCAGTCGACATCTGAATGCGTCTTGAACCTGTGGAAACAATATCTTATACTGATTCTTGTGCAACATCAGACACTCCACTCCTACTGAAGATTAAATTAAACTGCTTGGAATAGAATGTGTGGTTTTCTTTAGTATACTTAATCAATCAGAAGCAGTAAACATAAATGCTTATTTCTGCTGTTTCATATATTTGGTCTATTTTGTGGCTGCTGCAAAGCCTGTCTGTTACACCACGACCACAGAATCAGATTTGCCTACAGACAGAATTAGCTAGAAGTCAGTGATGGGCTGGAACTCAAGCCAAATCCATCTTGGCTGACAGTTTTTGGCTTTGTCTTCTCATTCCGTTTGGTACAGGTCTGGTAGCAGGGTTAGTAAATATGCTTTGATTATTGCAAAATAAAACGCACCTTCTGCTTGATAAATGTAAGATACTTGAAAGACAGTTCTTAACATCTACTATGATCAGATACATACTGCTCTCGTAATTATATTTTAAAGAATAAGTCAGTTTGAAAGATATTACTGTTTTCAATCATAAGCTCTAACTCAATGTATAGGGAATCTCATGCATCACTGCTAGGAGTAAAGCTCTTCAGACCAGGTAAATACCTTCAGTGTGAGGACAACTAAAAGAAAAGTGGACCATTTGCATTGAGTCTGGTTTCTTTAAAGAAAAAAAGAAACTTCTCAGAAATTATTAAGATGATCCATGAAGTAAATTTGAAGATTTGTCCCTAAACACAAGTATATTCAAGGAACTATCTTTTGCATAGGAAAGGCTACTTTTCTTTTGATCTGGCCCAGAATGTACGGCTAAAGAAATATTATTACACAACACTTTGGTCAGAAGGATGTGGTTCAACAGAGAAGGCACATTCAAAAGAGAAATTCAGTTCCTGTTTGCTGACAGCAGAATGCAAACACATTTTACTGCTTTCTCCCACATACCACAGTAAGAACAGCAAGGCAACTTTGTAATGGGAAGTTTTAAAACCTGAATTTTGGTTCCAGAAATGTAAGTATCCCCATTAGCAACCTGATTGCAAGGTGTCACTTGGAAAACAGGGATTTAGGCAGATGACCTTCAGTTGAAACAAACTAGTATAATTTCTTGTTAGAACATGAAAATACCCTCAATGAAATGCCTTTGAAAATCTACATTCCATTTATTATCTGTAGAAATCACTTGATGTCTTATTCAGAATAATTAAAAAGGAGAAAACCGTATTCTACACATGGACATTTTGTGAACAGCAGAAGAAGATAATTCATGACTTGCTTCTGGTGAAAAGCCATACCTTTTCAACGCCTCCTATTTTACTGCAAGCTGTTTCAGATGTTTCAAAAATCGGAAAATAAAATAGAAAAAAAGTGTTTATTTTTGTAATGAGAAGCATTATTGTAAAATGCTTGACTATTAAATGAGTAACAGGGATCTGCTGTCTTGATAAGTGACCGTGGCAGGTGGAGGAAGACTGCTATAGAGCAGAAAGAAGAATGAACCAAGGTAGGAAGGTTTGAATTGATTTCTAAACACTGTGTTTTCCCACATGTGGTAGGGTAATGCAAAGTGGCCTTGACCTATATCGTGACTCAGAATCTGATTTTAGGGACTGTACTTCATGTGGTTTTCCTTATACTTGACATTAACTTAATTGGGCATCTCTCAGTTGTCGCAAACTTGAATCCAAGTCCTCTCTCACTTCATCAATGCTGATGTCAGGTCACACTCCACAGATTTATGCTCTTGAATAAGCACTGGCACAGTGATTTCACACACAAAAAAAATAAAAAAATAATCTGAAGCATCCCCAGCTGTGCTGAAACTCAACTCAACCCTCATGATGCTTGACCCCAAAACACTGAACACATTGTGTGCTCTCTCACGCTGTGCAGTGGTCCCCCTGGTTTTGGGACTCTGTGCTCATGAAGCTTCCCCAGTTCTGATAGCTCCAGAGATCTCATAAATCTCACGTCCTACTTTCCCTGCCTTCTGTATGAAAGTGGTGAATCTTGATGTTAGGATTCTCTTAAATGCACATGTTTCTTTCAGTGTTTCTGAAGTGCAAGCAGCACGTGATTTGAACATGTTCACAGAATACCAAATGCAGTTTATCCATCACACAGGCATATGCTGCACCTTCTGGGTGTCCTCACACACGTCAGAAACAAAAAGGCTGAACTTTCCAAATACCAGCTTATTTTTCTAAACTGCTCGTTCAAACGTGTTGTTTGAGTACAGGAAGACTATGCTGTCTTTACATTTTACTTTGAGACACGATCCTGCTTCCCTCCCTGCTTTTATCATCGAGTGACAAAATTTCCTGAGAGCCAGGCAGAGCAGGAGGCAGAAGATGCTCCTGTGGATACCAGGGAAGTTGTTCCCTTAGTTGTTCCCAACCCCAAGCCTTTACAGCCTGTCCTCTCCCTACTCTGTTTTCCCCCTGCAACACAGAAACGTGGGCTTTAGAGGCCAGCGATGCATTGAATCCAAATGCTCTCTAGTCAGCAGAGCACAGCGAGGGGAGAAAATCCACGTGGGTTCCTTGCATGGCCAGCGTTACCAGGAGTGACTCCGTGTGATGCCAACGAGCTCTAGAGCATCTCGTGTTGAAGCAGGTCAGGCACACTGCTTTGCTCTGATAGAGAAACTTCAGCACTAATCTCCCCTTCATTCTCTGCTCTGTGACACGGACTTCATCATCTTCCAATGCCCAGTTAGGTATTTAAACAGTATTTAAACAGCAAGAAGGGGAACAAAGCCCTACTAGGCTTTCTGGGCAAAGGCAGCAACATAAAGCAAGAATACCTAATTTGCATTTTTCTTTCCTAATTTCCAAATGGTCCATAACAGATCTCATGCTTAAGAAGTATAATATTTATCTTAGAAGCTAGGAAAAGGAAGTAAGAAAGATTTAATGTCTTTCCAAAAGATGCTGAATGGATGGAGGGCAGAAATAGACACAACACATCATTTAGTCCTCTTCTAGTTTTAAGTCTTACTCGATGAACGTCCCTGGATTACTAATGCACTCCTTGTCACACAAGACCTTTGATACAGCATACTAGAGAAAGTAAAAAATGTTTCCATCATTTATGCTTATATCAATATAACTAAGTGGAGAAACGGTGGGCTTATATTCAGCTAATTGTAAAAGTCTGTGTTTTTTGGTAATGTAGCAACAAAAAAGGCATAGTAAAGCAGGGCTGTCCTTTTCTTTGTTTGAATTTTATGGTGACATATTCCACCCCATAATTTTTTTCCTGACAGTCAGAATTACTGTTTTGCCTGAGCTGACGTGCTATAAATATCAGATCAATGCTACAGGCTATAACTGAGAGTGCTTTGTAGCTGTCACCGAGATTGACAAATCCGTTGGCACGGTTTCCCTGCCAGGCACGGGCAGAGCAGAATGCCTTTGCAGACACGAGGATGTAAGGGGTGATTCTTTGAGCTGGGGAGGTACCAGTGCAGTGCTGATGGGCACCACCTACCCCTGGACTCGCCTAAGGGTCTCCAGAGCTAGAAAACTACTCTCTCTAGAGCCAGATTGAAACATAACTTATGGAGTTTTGTCTCTTTTCTCTGTAGGAACTTGTAGTAAACAATTACATCTGCCCCTGCAAAATGGTCCATATAAATGCAGCCCTTTCACATTTTTCAAACAAAAATTGTTTCAAGAGCACCAATTCTTTGCCATCCTTGAAGAGCTTAAAAATATAGTGAGTTTTGATGTTTAAAGGGTGCGAACAGTAAAGAGGGAAACCACTGTGTAACATTCCTCACTCAGCACTGACAATAAGCTGTTCTTGAAACGTCTTCCTGGCTTTTTAGTCCTGAAGTGCTTTTGAATGACTCCTACCAATCACAAGGAACCGTGCCAGACAGTGAGATTTTGTTTATCGGTGTCGTAAACATATAAAATAAATATATAAAATAAAAAGTTGATAAATGCTAAGGCATAGATATGCTGGACCAGGTTACTGCTCTCTCTGCACCCCCCTGTCTTCAGCCTGACTTTCTCCATAACTGAAGTATGTACCCGAGTTTATAGAACTGAAAGGGTAGATGTTCATCACCATCAACACCTCGTCTGCTTGTGTCCTCTTTCAGGGACAATATGAGTCAAATCATTATGTGTTCGAATCACTTTTAGAGACTTCAAAAAGCAATAGCTTTTGGTCTTAGGGAAAATGGCATTCATATTAGCATTTCCCAATCCTCACAATATGGGGAAAACCTAACAAAAATAAACTAAACTTGAGAATGACAAAAAGCCACCGTTAATGAAATCGGTGCAGTTTTCTACTGAAACTGATAATCTGCACCTGAAATTAACTGATCTTCCACCTCTCTCTCACTTGTTCCTTCCTCTGTGTCTCACCATAAAATGCCTTTCTCTTTCTATGAAATAAATAGATTTCTGCAGAACGAACAGCGTTAAAGAGCAGAGGAGAGGTTAACGGGAGCACAGCCCCTAGGAGACCGGGAAGCCATTCCTCACCTCCCTTCGGAGAATACAATGGACCATGACAATAACAAAGCCTTGTAATGAATCAAATACAGCAAAAAGTATCTGAAATAATATTGATCTTTTGTCTGTCATGGCCAGAACCGCAGACATCCAGGTCAGCGCCAGAAGCGGCAGCACCACACAGGAACTCCAAAGGGATGCCCTATTGAAAAGAGAAGAAAAGCAGCATTGTAATACTGTAAAAGATTATTAAAAACCTCACTATTAAAATAAAACATATTTATGGTCGGTAATTTATCAAGCTAACTTGAAAATCACAGACAAGAATGTAACAGTGTTGGTATTTTATGTTCTAAAGAATATCCTGTATTCAGTTAATAAAGACAGTTGCGTTTTGTTGTTGTTGTTTGTTTTTTTTTTTTTGTTAAAAAGTATTTAAACGTGCTCAGCACTCTATGCAGTGTTAGCAAACACAGTTGTCATCATCAAACTATTGTCTCACATGCACTGTATAAGATTTGTAACAAGAAGATGTAAATGATCAGGACTAACATGGCATTACTGGCGGTGGTGGCTGACAAAGCTGTTGTTGAAACTACTCCACACTTGGCACATTTGAGCGTCAAACCGCTATGAGGCTCACTCATCTGACTGCAAACAAACAGAACACCCACAAAAAGAACAAAATATTCAATTGTCACCAAAAAACGTTGCTACTGAAAATTAGCTTTTAAATTACGACGTCATGCAGAAAAAGTAAGTAGACTTGTTCAGGATGAATGCTCTATGCTGTTGCAAAATTGTACTCTGTACTTTACGTTACTGTTAGCTTTAAACATTAATGCTATGGGGCTTCATTTCATGCAGACTCTTGTTCTTCCATTTAAGCTAAAAAAGGCCCCAAATATCCAGTGATCGAAACTGCTGAGTACACTAAACACAAGCACGTGCTAGGAGAGACAGACAAAGTGAAATACCTCTATTCAGACCTGTTAAAAGACTGTTGTATCCAAACTTGCTTGAGGAACAGGCTGGGACACTTAAAGGAGGAGTATGCAATATATATAATTACAGAGCATTAATAAAGGAAGAAACCTGCAGAATGGCTTCAAGAATCAAATCAGCTTTGGGGTACCGCAGAGTGGGGTTTGCAGCAGTGAACTGAATGGCCCACGAACACCCGGAGTGACGACAGTCACCCCATACCAAGGTCTGAATACAGGGCTTGGAATGTATGGAGTCTGATGGGGTAAATACCAGTTGGTACCAAAAGAAGTGTGACCTGGTTTGCGTTTTAATAAAACACAGTACACAAGCATTAAGCTCAAAGCATTGGATGGACAATTGTACCTCGGCACCTGTCAGAGGAGTTAAAAGGCAAAACCTGGAATTTAAATTTTCTTTTACGTACAATATGCATTCAGCTTCCTAAGCCCACTAGAAGACTTTTGCTATTCCTTCTCTCTCTGCTGTCAGAACCAGGAGTCACCCCAGCTCACCGAGATGCAACAGGAAGGGTACTTTACCTATTTCCAGTTGGAAAGTGGTCAACATGGTGGAGACTGGTAAGGCTTCAGTTTTTTGTCCCAGTTATTTCAACCAACAGAACTCCTTTTTATTGCCAAACTCAGCGCTCAAAAGATTTTTAACACACTGCCCAAAACAACATTGAACTCCACTGGTTTCCATTTTGATAAACCAAATGATGACTTTCCCCCCCAAAAAAAAAGAAGGGCAGTACATTTTCCATTCAAAAGTATTTTTTCCCATTAAAATGTATTTTTTTTCCATTAAAAAAACAGTGAAAATCATGACTTTGTGTAACGTGATTGTACGGTGAGAAAAGAATGCAGCGAACCCACATCAGCTTAGACCAATTAAGGATTTACGTTAATGAATAAAATAGAAAAATGCCTTGGGTAAGCTTAACCTAAGCCTGGGAAAATACTTTCCGTCTTTTCTCGGTGATACTTCAATGTCATCAGACTGGATTATTCTCTTTGCCTCTACAGATTTGTTTTGGATCTTGCAAATAATAGACCTTGATGTGTATAGGGACTAAACCTAAACATCATTTCTGGCTGAGCATACACACATCCCACCCTTTTTGCCAGGAAAGTGATTGACATCCACCGAGACACTTGTTGGTTCTCCGTATGCTTACTAAGGTGGGAAAAACCATATGGAGTTCACATATTTTGCCCCACTCATCGCTTTGAGTCCTACACAAATAATTCCTACAGCTGAACTTTTCATAGATGTAAGTTGAATGTTTGCCAGAAAGAATAAAGTTGCCTTCCTGAGCACGACTGGCAAGACGTATTTGAGAAATGAGTGACACCCCCCTTCCTGCTGGAGGTCAAATGCTGCACCAACTCCCGTGCCCCAAAGAAGGACTCAAGACCCTTTATCTGCCAAGTAGTATCAAGAAGGGCTGTTGCCAAGCCACTGTCTCCTACTGTCACCAAAGTTAGGATTACTTCTCAACTAGGGCATCGGCATGCTTTCCCAGGATAGCTGGATTGTTTCTGACAGAAAAGTTTCTCTTCTTTATCTTTTTACTTTAAAATAAAATGCCTTTTTAGTAAGTTACCCACTGTTAGAAAGCAAGTTATTTGTTTCATCAGGAACGCATACAATAAGCAAATAGATTTCTATAGCTGACAATTAAGTAGCTGAAAAAAAATAATGCGGTTAAATCATAGCTTGGATATCCTTAGAAAATGTACAAAGCTGCTCCAACTCCTTAAATCACTGTAATTAGAGCAGATGTGAATTTGAATCAGTGATTACTAAGTTATTACTACTCTTGAAATAATTTGGGTTGTTTCATAATATTCTAAATTTCATCAGTGTTATTACACAGTTAAGGCTGTTGATGGAGTAATACAGACAAAAGTAGGGTGAAGAAATTAATGCTTTCTAATAAAAAAAAAAGAAAAGAGAAAAAGGAAGAAACAAAATGAAGGCTTTTGGTACATATTTGTCAAAATAATGATGAAAGAGCTGAAAAGCAGAAAGATTTAATTGAATTAATATCAAATGCAAATCACACCAGCTGAAGTGTGTCACAAATTTGATCATCTAACCAATAAATTGAACTTATTAGGAATGCTACTGTTAGTGAAATGGCAAAATAATTCAAAGTTAAGCTGTAATAAATTTATCCAGTAATACACAGTAAACTGAAGATATCATTGCTTATGATTGCTAGAAATGCAGATATTGCTGGTGTTAACTACAAGCTGGCCCAGAAGAGAATACCAGAACATGTAGCTGTAAAAAATGATTATGCAAAGTTTAAATATACTTTCATAAGCATTAAGAAAGTGATGATGCCTTTGTGAAATACTTTTTCCAACGTGGGATGAATGTAAGTTTGCTGCTGCAGTACTTCAAATCATTGTCATCCACTGAAAACATTTCTGATACTATCACTGCCATAATCCTTTTTTTTTCTGATGATAACAAACAGAATTTGAATGTGCATGCAAGCAAATAAACAATAGCACAGAATTTCCATTTATCTTTTTTTTGGGGCTTAAAACCACCTGTTTTTTTACTTGAAATTCTTTTACTCTAACTTAGAACATACATGTATGTAGATATGGGTGTAACAATATCTAATTCTAATAATAAGGCAAATTCTTCACATGGTCAGAATGACAGGACGGCATTGACCCCAGCAAGGCATATATTGCTGTAAAATATATTTTATAACAGTTTACAGAAATGAGTAACATTTCCCACCCCAGTGATTAAAGCTGACAGCTAGACAAAAATAATCAGTTCCTATAGCACACACAGTTCCTAAAACTGTTTTCCTAACTGCAACAACTTTACGTATGTGACACTGTTGTGAAACCTCCACTCAGATTTGTTTAATCCTCATTATTATTAACTTAATACTGTTGTACTTGTGTTTTATTACGTTTACTTTGTTTAGTTGCATTCCCTCAGGATAATGCAACGGCAGCTTTTGAGATGAATGGAATCTGTTAGACACAATTTTACACTGATATAAAAGTTCAAAGTACAATCAAAAGCATTTTTGGTGAATATCTGTAACTGAAAATTTGTGATACAAATTTAATATGCTTTAAAATAACCCGGTTGTTGCTTACCCCGCTCTGTGTTTGAGCTTTTTATCTAGGATTCCATCTCTGGAAACAAGCTTATTAAATACCAAAATGCCAATCACCATGTTGACCTGTGGAACAGAAAACAAACAGTTGATCTTTCACGGCCTGAAAGCAAGCACTTTATCCCATGGCTTCAGAAACAGCCTTTTGCGGGGTTCTGTCCCGTACCGAGTTCTGTGCCCCCACGGCTGCTGGCCAGGAGCTTGAGGAACACGGCCCTGGGGCTCCCCCCTTAATGGCAAGGGCACATCCCATGCCGGGCAGCCCCTGACCCTCGGGGGGGCTGGTCACACTCGGTGGCCATCCCCACCTGGGCAGGCCCTGTGTGCCCACTCGGTGGCCATCCCCACCTGGGCAGGACCAGCCCGAGGCTGCCCACCTCCCCCAGCATCAATCACTGCCTGCGCAATCCCCACAACACCCTCCTGAGCCTTCTTTCACTGCAGGTTCCTTGCTTTTTTTAATTTTTTGTGGGCCAGAGGAATGCCCCGGGTAAGTCTGTCTCACTCTGTTAAAGTAAACGGTGTTACGAGCACATACGTGGGCTGAAGACCTAGCCAAAAAAAATATAATTAAATAATTCAAGTGTTTCAGCAGCCAGACTTTGGCACCCGATAAACATACTAATGGCATTTAATGGACCACTTAATGACTGTCATTATCCACTTGTATTATTGAGCTCAGCTCTATGAACTTGTCTCTATATGGCCTGCAAAGAGGTAATTGGATCTTTTAAATAAGTGTACCCTTATTTTTTTCTTTATTAGAAAAGGGTAATCCTTTTTTCCTTTCAAACAGATTTTTCGAGACCTGTGCTGAAACACCTAACTGTGGCCAGTCTGTCCTTCCAACTCTCTCCCAGCTTTTCTTATTAGCACTTTATTTTCAGCATTTACACGTTTTCAGCTGACGTTCTATCACTCTGGCATCGTTGGGCTGAAGCGGTTGCCCGAGCGGCTCCTTCCCCGGCTCCCAGCTAGCCCTCGCGGGGCACGCTGCCGCTGACACCCCCAGGGCTCTCTGCACAAAGCCTCCCAGTCACCCAGAGAACACACAGTTCAGAAAATTACGAGGCTGGCTTTTGGTAAACATCCCTGGCCCCTCTGTGATGCCGGAGACCCCGCGTTGGCAGCGCTGGGACACACTCCCCTCCCCGGGAGCAGCCAGCACCCGCGGCAGGGAGAGCTGTGCCAACCCGTGGCTGCACCTTTAAACGCCACCAAGACCGATTCCCTTTTGCGAGGGAAAATCAGAAATCACCAGTGTTGATAGGCCTACATCCTAGTATGGAGCGGAAAGAAGAATTAGCTTCAAATACGTAAAAGGTTATAGTAAAAAAATCCCTCCAGACTGCAGAGCAGATGACTGACAGCCAGTGGCACACGCAGGCTGCAATTCTTACCCTAAAGCAGACACCTGAAATAATTCTGATGGTTTGAGCCTGAAAAGTATGTATTTTTCTCCACTGGCAACGAAGTATGGCTGGGATAACTAGGTCAGGTGCAGAAAACTACACTGAAGATGTCTACAATTAGGCAAAGTGGAACCTGTAGGAACACCTAAATGCATTTCCAGAGATGGGACAGATTAATACACAAATGAGTAATGTTTCCCAGCTAGGATAATTTTTTTTTCTTTGTCTTCAGAAGCATGATCCATGGAGAACTCTCTGGCTGGTCCCCTGCCTCCTGTGGCTTTTGCCAGCACAGCGATACACTGCCAACACCCTCCCCGAACTCCCAGTCACTTCCAGTGACAACTGGGTAGATGCTACTGGTAATAACTCAGTGATGCCTGTAACCAGTCTTCTGTGCCACCCCTCAGTACGTTATTCTGTCACAGCTTACCTTGTAAACACGGGGAGGTAATTAGTATAAAGAAGCGATACAATTAAATGAATCATGCATTCAAACTCCTGAAGGTATGTTAAAAAAGACCGAGCTGGGTATTTAAAGCAAAGCGTAGTGCTACTGTACAGCTCAGCCTTCAGCATTTAAATAACACGGTCCCTCATTCCACATGAAAATACTGGAAAGTATATGAACGTTTACCAAGACAACAGCAGCTGCGGGTCCAACGAAAGCATAAAGCAGCCCTCCTTCCAGAGACAGCCAACAGCTGGAAAGAACATTAGAGAAGAACTAACACAAATTAAAAATAAGTATAACACATTACTAAGAAAGCATTAATAATAACTGCAGCATGAGAGTCTTCTGGTGTGTGTTCGATCCTACACATAGAGATTCATATGCAAACACAAAAAATAATTACTTTGTTGATAAGATGATGTAGACAATTGACAGTTATTTCCATTATCAACTGTTAATGTTTCAAAAAATTTAACATCACTTATACTGAAATGCTGAATATGTTTTAAAAGCACAATAGAAAGTAAATTTGCAAATATTTATCGAATGTCCTCTATCCCTGTATGATGAGGTAACTGAAGAGGACTTGCTGGGCGGGTATCAAGAAACATTTCCAGCTTACAATGTCTGACAGTTCTATCCTTAAAGCAAAGAAAGAAAAAACTTCAGAAAAAAACAGGTTTCTACATATCTTATGTCAAGTAGTAACCGCTATTATAACTAGGTTTTACAGACAATATTCCCATTAAAAAAAATTTAATATATTATCTAACTGTTCTGTATTCCCTGGAATATTTTGCAAACAATTTAAATGTATATTTTAAAGCATCTGAAAACTCTATTTTCTGGTGAGCTACTAATCTTGCACAGCTTGTCATACTGCATTGGGGCTTTCACTTTGAACCACCAGATTTCCAAACACACAGCACCTAAGGAATCAAGTTCTAAATGTTTGATAGCCCATGATGTAAAGCTTTCCGTAGGCGCAGAAGATGAGGAGCTACGGACTCTGCAGTAACAGCAGCTGTCCTATTTCCCACTGATTACACATCCAGGGGACTGCCTGCTTATCTGAATGCACGATCACACCTACGTATAAGAAACCCAAAGTATATACATCCAAATAATTTACTCGGATCTCACATCCAGAAACATTCACATCAGAATCGTACGTATCTTCTTTATTTTCCAGGACTGTTTTTGTAATTTTGAAATCCAAGTAAATTAAATGCCAACGCATCATAATATTAATGGTCCGTTACGGCTGGAATCCTAACTGCAAAGAATAAGTGTGTTTCCCCTTTTAATGTGAAATCTGCCACGTGAACCCAGCTACATCAGTGTGCTAAATTCTGGAATAATAAATTGATGCAAATAGTTCATATCTGCTTCACTGTTAAAAAATTAATGTATGTCAGTCTATTCTACATCCTTCCTCAAAAACCAACTACAGCAATAATGCTCAATAATTTTTTGTAACGTCAAAGAAAAAGGTTTTCAAAATTTTCTGCATTTTTTCTTTCTATTTTTCCAAAAGCTAAGTTATTTATCACGAGAGACTGAGAACATGGGCTTCTGGGAGGGAGGAAAGTATTCACAGTACATTCCCCTATCACTATGAATTTTTAAACCTATTAAAGATGACAACTCTGCATAACTAAGAAATGTAATTAAAGTTTTCATGTTTACTGGGAGATGGAAAATAAAAATTGTTGACTTATTGTATTTCAATCATAATTTCAGTTACCTGTGCTGAAAAAAACTGTCAACAAGTTGGTATTTTTTTTAGCAAAAAGTAAGCAGTTTCTACCACAAAAACCCTTTAAGACCAAGGGAGAATTCTCCCCTCCCTTTCCCGTGCCCTCAAGTCCAACCCTTAAGGTAGGAGTAGATGGTCTGAGAGGTCCTTTCCAACCCAGGCAACCCTGTCCTTCAAGTTCTAGGATTCAGGCTGTTCAAACAGGTGACTCCCATTTAGAGGCAGAGATGGAAAAAATGTAGAGGTTGCCCTCTTTTCTTTATGCAGTCTCAATTTTCAACAATCTGAATTTTCAACAACATGTGACGTGATTATTGCAATGTATTCATTGTCTGCCAGTCGATGATTCCAAAATGTACTTTTTCCCAATTGTTTTCCATTGAAGACTTTCTGAAGAGATTCTCAGATGCCTTTTTATACTAAGGCAATTGCCAATTTTTTGATATTTTTTCCGTCTCTTCTTTTCTTTGCTCTGATAGCTTTTTTCTATGCTTTATAGTTGTTTTTATTTTGCTCTCCTGTTCTGTCTTCTTTCTCCCTAATCCCCACATAGCAGAAAGCCATATAAATTGGTTAGTATTAAAAGCATCCACTGGTGTTTTCATGGGCCTGTGTTACATGGTCATAAAATCCTGCTGAGAGATGGAGTATCTGTAGACTTGGTCCTGCATCCTGTACACTCTGTAGGCTGTTTGATGGTCTCTACAGGAGAATGGTTCTTTCTCTTAGGAGAGCATGACTTTGACAGAATTTTAATTTTTACTGATATAATTTTCTTCTCATATTTGAGTGGAACTTCCCATGTTCCACCCTGTGCCTGTTGTCCCTTGTCCTGTCACTGGGAACCACTGGAAAGAGTCCGGCTCCATCTTCCCTCAACCCACCCTTTAGATACTTGGAAGCATTACTAAGGTCTCCCCTCAGCCTTCTCCTCTCCAGGCTAAAGATCCCAGGTCTCTCAGCCTTTCCTCATCAGGGAGATGCTCCAACCCCAATCCCAATGATTGCCAAGTATTGCTGTCCCACAGTTAAGCACTTCAGTTCACAAAGCCACTCCTCATTAAATCATTGTGAGACGAATGTTGTCCCAATTTAACACTAAAGACCTCAATGGTCTGAGCCCGTGTTCAGTAGGAGATTGATTTTTGAATCCTAACCCACCTAGAGCTGGAGCCTCCCCCATCATGTGCCAAGATGGTAGGACACACAGCATGGGGAGTGGGAATCCTGATCTCACCAGGTGATAATGCTAAGGAGAATAATTAAATATTCCTTCAAGTGAGGACCTAACTCCTCCAGATCTCTGATGAATGCCCTCATTATCAGGCTACAGAGTCATATTTCCTCTCTTTCTGCCCAGATGCACATTAATTTCTTAGGCAAGGTGAGGAGAGCTCCAACAGGATGACTGAAGGGAACACGCTTTCTCGCACACGTCTTGGTGGTTGGAGGGCTCTGCTGGCAGAGGGGAGCAGGATGGAGCCTCAGACCAAGCTCCTTCTTCAGCAGGAGACAACCGAGGGGCAGCCTCGCTGAGGAGGGAATTTTTCAAGGTGCTAAATGTGCACTGGAACCAGCCAGGTGACTAAACTGGAACTGTACTGATAAAAAGTAAATGAGGTACAGAGATCTCCTCCCTGCCATCTCCCAGGTCCAGCCCCTGCAGGAAAAGGGCTGCAGCACTCACTCCAGGGTGGAGGGAAGAGATGTCCTGAGATATCTGCAGGGCTTTGGCTCCAAGAAGCTGAGGGGCATTAAAGCTGTGGTACGTGCTGGCTGGGCAGAAACCTGGGTGCCAAAGAGACTCCTGCCAGTAGTTTTGGGCATGTTTAGAGGTTGGAAAAGACTAACAGTAACATTTAATGTTCTCTTTGGTAAATGTATATAAATACTAGGTGTCGCAGTGGACATAATCCTCAGTGTTTCTAAAACGGTTGCTATTTCAACCACCTCAAGAACTGCAGGATCCCTGGTGCTTTGTTGAGCTCAGTCCCATGGCATATGGTTCTCTTTGTTCTTTTGTGGACCTCTTTACGGTTCTCTTTGTTCTTTTGTGGACCACTTGATGGCTCCTACAGCAGCTCCAAGAATCAATGGATACTCATAGAGCCTTCAGACTCTGCTATGTAATTTCTGATGGGTATGACAATCTTGTTTATTAAAAACATTATTTATCATTTCAGATTGACTTACTAATGGGCTGTTCCATATCCTTTTGTCTTGGTAAAGCCTATTGATATCGCAACCACTAATGCTGGTAAACCTGAAAAAAACCAAAAGAGTAACAACCATCAGATGCTGAGCAATATATGGCTGTTCTGCCTGGACAAGAAGTCACAGGCCAAGGTAATGCGAAACGGCCAACTTTACATGGAATGAATCATTTAATGGAGCACAGTGCTATTGCAGGATTTGTTTTTCTGCAGTCCTGGCAAGGAGGAGGACACTGTTTTCTGCCCACGGTGTACCGCTTGGATGTCGCTAAATGACTGGTACATCTGACGGGTCTTAAAGTGAACTAGGAAGAGACTTCATCAATATTCAATGAATCATCTTTCTTGTTTTATTTTGATTTCTTGATATTATATTACCTTGCTGAAAACCTAAAATTTTGTGAAAAAATATTTATAAAAGAATGCTAAATTATACATCAGCATAGCTTGAGCTTGAGATAAAGTGGAAAGGCTACTAACCTAGTTTTCCTTTTATTAATGTGCTGCCTACTACCTTTCAGGTTTACTGAAGAAAATGACAATATTCTTGACTTTGTCACTGCATTAAACATTTCATTCCAATGATTCTGAAGAAATGAATTTACAGACTTACCCCATCCAAGGCAGAGGAAACGTTTCCTTATGAGCCGTGTCCTAATTTTTCCAGTAACAGCCATATACGACTGCCACGCTTCTGTCAAAACCCAACAGAATGAAGCTAAGAAGAAGAAGTGTAAAAATGCGGTGGTTGTGGTGCAGATGCCCTGCAGGGAGCAAAGAGAAGCTCATTCTGAATACTTAGGGACATTCATTTCTCTTTTCAATTCAAAGAGTTGTCATATTCTATCATCTTGACCTTTATCCTGAGCACCAATTCCCCTTTGTGGTGTGATGGCCACAGAGAGGGAGAAAGCAGGCGAGATGCTGATGGTCATTAGGCAGAGGAGGTCTTGACTGTTCCCACAAACACCGAGTGTGCAGAGCAGGGAAAAAGAACACCAAATAAATGGTGCCACCAGATTTTTTCTCTACGCATTTATTTGAGCAGGGGTCATCATAATGCCACGTGGTAAGCAAGTTTCGGAGTTACTGATTATAAAATGTCACAGAGCTGAATAAAGATAATGTTAGGATACAAATTCTCCTAATTGCCAGTTATCTTTTCTTTCCCTCAGTGCAGAAAGATCCTGACTGTAAATTTGAATTTTAGGCAACAGATTACGTTTAATTTATTTGATTTCTATATTAGAATCTTACAGAATGCTAACCTATTGTAATATGCTGCCTGGGATCTTTTTAGTCAGCTTTAAGTATCATAACCTTAACAATTATCCTGGATATTGTTTTTGTGGGTGTCAGTCATTTGTCATGTGAAAAGTATTGTGAACACGTCCAATTGGCTTTCTTTTGTCACTGGACTTGACATTGTAGCTTTTATAAACTAGTTCTTGGCATAAATGAAGATCTACCCTCCACCGTTTTACTTCAAATGCCAGTTGTAGGGTACAAAAAGCAGCGTGCACTGCACCCCAGAACCAAACCACACCAGCAATATTGAGAATATCCTTATCACAATTTATGCTTACTACAATTTGCAAAATCATACCAAGGTTAAAAAAGAAATACCTTACACACCCAGTATTAAGAACGCAGTATTGGAGTTGAGAAATCTAGATATTATTTTTATGATTATTTCTTTATGCAGCAGACACAGCTAATAGCTATCTTTTTTTTTTTTTTGTTTTTGTAAACTAAAATCCCAGTTCAGCAAACTATTTAGGGCTAAAATATGCAAGTTTCTAACTATATATAGAGGCTTGCATATATTGTCAAATCAAGGCTGGTAGCTACAAAAACTTGGGAAGAATAACATATATATATGACATCATGCATTATTTCTAGTTAATTTTATACTCCTAAATGCTTTCAGGTTTTTTTGTCTTAGATTTCCTATTGTGTTAATTTTCCCATATTCTTATCTGAAAAGAGTTGCATTGGTTCACTCCAACAGTTATCTCAGACACATAGCTGCTATCAGCTGATATTGGCATTAGCACATATCAAACTCTGAACTTTCAAAAAGTTATGCACTTGAACACTCACAACTCAATGATTTCCTCCTATGAATTTACAGATGTGACAAACATCTCGCATTCTAATCCTGGGTCAAATTATCTACTTGAAACTGGGGTAAAGGGTTTCTATATAACTATATGCAAGAGAACTATCGTTTATTTTTAAAAAGCAAGGAATGTAAACTGGAGAAAACCCCAGAAAATCCTGAAAATGTACTAGTCATTCCATCCTAGATTTTGCCAAAAATTCTTATGTTTAGATGTCCCTAAAGTATGTGGATTTATAAAATCTATTCTGTTATAGCTTGACTAATAGTATTTCCCATACATGAAAAATAAATACTTATTTAAAATGAAAGCTATGCAGTGAAATAAAAAATAAATCTAATAGAAAATACAGAAATGTCCTAATGTCCTTTCTTTTACTAGCTGCCTTACTGTTATAAATTTCCACTGTGCAATTTGAATTTCCTTTCCTATCAATATTTTCGTAAAAGCTTGCATGTTCTGTTGGAATGACAATTTGACAATAAAAATGACTTTTGAGGAATAGCAAAGAATCTTTTCGGGAAAAAACTCTATAGGTAAAACACCCTGAAAAAAAAAAAAATTGAATATGATATTTCCCTTCTAAATAATGCAAATACAAACATATCCCGAACTTTCTGGTGAAAACACTGCTAGCCCTTATGGTTGACTGAGTAAGACTGTAGGATTTGGTTCATAATTTGTCCCCTGTATCAAAAGAAAGATGAAAATCCGAGACAAATGTGGACAAATGATCGTGTTGATCCCAAAATGAGAAGAGAGAAGCAAGTTGTGTGAGACGGGGTCTGTGCTGGGGCTGGCTGATGATAATTAACCGTTCTGGATGGCAGCCAGGGATCTTTAACGAACCCCCAGGGCAGGTGTGTGTCACTGATATGCAAGCAGCACATTTGCATCACATGCCGTCAGAAAGATGTAAATCAGCCCCAAAACATCACCCAACACCCCCCCGTGGGATCCCGATGACGGAACCAGGCTGGCGGTGAGTTCAGCGTCCCCCTTCCCCGGGCACAGAAGCAAAAAAAATTCCTGGAAAAAGGAACTCCCTCTCCCAGGGTATCCAGGTACAGCCATGGCTCGGCACAGCTCACCAAGACTCCCCTGAAAGTCTGGTTTTTATGTCTTTCTGCATTCCTCCTCGTTGAGGAAGGAAGGACCATGCTGGGCTGTGGGGGAGCGCTATACAGGGGGAGTCTGTTTCCAAAAGGGGACACTGATTTTCACCAAAGGGCCCCTCCTCCTCCCACGGCTCTTGTTCTCAGCTCCCCGTGTTCAACTGGGATTACAGGTGGGAGAGGGGAGCTCTTCTGTCCTCACAACACACAATTTCAGGAGGTTTAATTGAGCCTAAAGCGTTAGCTACCTTGAATATATAAGGAAGGCCATTCATCCCTTTTAATAAACAAAATACTATTGAAAGCAAGAGCTCAC
This sequence comes from Gallinago undulata, assembly GCA_026546715.1. Lineage (NCBI taxonomy): Eukaryota > Metazoa > Chordata > Aves > Charadriiformes > Scolopacidae > Gallinago > Gallinago undulata. The sequence continues at coordinate 87,362,884 of JAOTQQ010000023.1, forward strand.
GTCAGGTATCAAATTATTTCCTTCCTTCATCCCTGTAAGACACCCACTCCGATTCAGGGTAAAGAGCTCAAAAATGTAAAAAATGGAAATTCAAAGCTACTTATTCTAGGAATTAATATTTTTAATATAGTAATGTTGAATAATATAGAGCATATTTGTCCATTTTTATGACCTACAAAAAGTAGGTAATAAATGCAACCTCAAAATAATAATTTATCATTATTTTGGGGGCATTTATTGTTTCTCCTTTTTTTCATTTTTAACATAATAGTGATTAGTTTTGCTTTGTTTTTTTTTTTTTTTTTATTTTTAATAGCAGTGTGAACAGATCTTCCACATAAAGACAAAAAGGGTTAGGTAAGGACACCTGATTTGTCTTCTTGCCCTGAATTATGTTCTTTTACCGTCAACAAACTATTGCTTGTCTCTGGATTCTGATAAGTAGTGTAAGAATCAAAGCTACTGGAAAATAAACACGAAAACCGAAATCTGTGATAGTTACTGGTGATAGTAAAATGACTAGGACTAAAATCCATTAAGCTGGATTTTGTCATGAAGTAGAAATTAAAACTAGTAGAAAATAATTTAAATAGTAAAATTTCTTGGAGACTAAAAGAAATCTTGCCCTTAGCTCTGAGGAGATAAGCCTGAGGAGACTAATTAAGTGTTAATTTTATAATAATAAAGTACTGACCATGCGCTGAATACCCAAATAAAAAGCCCTCAAAGACCACAACAAAGATCAAATGAAACAAAGAACAAATAAAACAGAGAGAATGCGGAAAATCTAGAAAAGAGCAGAAATATAATTCTATGTCAAAACTGATATATTTTGTTGCCTTTTTGCGACTCTTGAAGTCTGCAACTATAAAACATTTTATCTTTTCCTTCTTTAAATTAAAAATACAAATTCATAAAGGAAAATACTGCTTATTATTCTTCATTTAATTATTTCATTAATTTGAATTTAATTTTTAAATTATTATTTACTTTTAAATGGATTTGCACAATACAGTACCTTTGCTGCAGGAACAGCAGACACTGTGAGAATACAGGGGTTATAATGTTAGTGCACTGGACAGATAGTACCAAATTCTAGACTAAACACTAGTTTCTAGAATAAACTGCCATGAAACTGTAAAGCTTTGAAGGTACTTTTAACATTTCATTTAAATATCACACGTTCTTTTCTTTTGCCAGGCTCCAGTCCTGCTAACACCACTCATTTAAGCAAAGAATTTGGGAAATCTGGTACCTATATTGAGAATACAGGTATGGTAGAAGGAATTGTTCTAAAATAACATTATTCATATTTTAAATCAACAACTATGAAACCATTTAATTAGCTTATAGACAAACTTTTAGATGTAAAAATCTTTGCTGGCGTCTTTAAAAGGTGGAGGCCCAAGTGGTTTAACTTCATTACAGAATGTTCTGATATCTGACATGATAACCCAAAATAATTAGCATTTGACTTAATGAGCATTTATGTGAAAAGATATGCACAGTTAATTATACTGCAGGACTCTATATGTGCTACAAGACAATGCGAATGGCAACCTTTACTTGGATTTTTAGAGCAAAATTATTTTTATGTACTTGTAGTGCGTTTTAAGCAGCTGTGTGCTCCCCCTCACAAAGACAAGGAGTGATAACTAAGAACACTCCATTTTTTGTTCTTCTACTCACTCATTTCTGTTTGCCTGCAACAAGCACGTTGCCTTCCTCGGTTCTGGTAAACAGCTTGTGAACTGGCTCTAAGTGACCAGCTGGTTCTGTAATTCCTACAGTCTCACAAGGGACATCTACATCAGCAGCATCCCAATGGCACAGGAAGATAGTTTTGGTATCAATATTATATTTTTTTTTGTTTGTTTTCAAGTGCAAATTATGACAAGAGTTGCTAAACTTTGGGGCCACTTCATGGTCCCGGTCTCAGGGTGCAGTATCATTTCTTCAGCCAGTTTGGTTTGAGGATCCCTTGTCTGTCACACCTTGTCTTCTCCTCTGGGGTCCACCATCCTATCTGACAGTATGACCCCCGGGACCCTACTGCGATGCTCTAAGTGTGACTGAAAGAAAACTAATACTTTAAACTGTAAGCTTTCTCTGTATTTAAATATCAGTTTTCTTATTTCCACCTAAAGTTCCTCCAGATGCTTTACTGACAGATTCAATTCCTGCTCCTCTTTTTCCAACATTTACCTCAAAGGTATTTCTGAAAATTACCTTTTGGCGAGTTAAGTATTCACGGTCTTTATCGACACTTTTTTACGAAGGAGAGCAGTCAGAATATTTTCCTTTTTTCCCCAGGTCCCAAGTCCCACAGTAGAGGTGCTATTCATATCTGATCCACAAAAAGTGTAGGAAGCCTTCAATTTACCTTCTGCCCTTTGCACTTCTTTTTCTTAAAAGTTTTGCTTTCATGGTTGTCACCTCTATCATTCATATCAATAACCTCCGTATTTAAATTTGATACTGTGTAGTTGTACTTCACATCCCTTAGTTATTTCTATAAAGAACGGAAGATTTTTATCCAAACTAGTTCCTCTGCTAGCCATTATTCTTCTCCACACCTTCTAACGCACACAGTACAAAATCATTCCATTAACCAGATGTGAAGGGATAGTCTTCTATTTTGGGGACAGGAGAGAATTCATGGATATTGCTGCATTTGCAAACCTTCCTTGCCCTGTTGTAGGGTAGAACCTGTCTATGCCAATAAGAAAAGAGGTGTCCTTTGTGCACTGGCACTGATCCACACTGCTAAATTGATAGTGAATTCCTTGCAGCACATCAGACCTGGGCCATAAAACACTCTCCCAGGCCAGGCTCAGACTGATGGAGAGTCTGGGCCAGGAACCCTGCCTGGTTGGACCTCCTTGCACCCAACTGCCTTCCTGCCCCGAAGAGCTCAGCTGGAAAGGTTTGACTCGGGGCTGTAGAAATATTTGTGGCTGATTTTGGTTAGGGGTTGGGATAGAGGCAAGAAATCCAGCTGGATAAGCCATAAGATGCTCAGTGGAATTAATTCCACCGTGCCAGCGGTGCTCTCTGGAGATGGTCGGTGCCACGTCCACGTTTGCCATGCCTGAGCTCAGGACTGCTGTCTTGGTGCCATGCCTGCTGGAACTTGAAAGCCAGTTGGAAGACAGTTTCCATCCAGCTTCGTTATGCTTATGCTCGTTTAAGCCTTCCTCCTGGTTTGGATTGTTATTGCCAGGTTATAGTCAGGTTATATTCCAGGAAACGAGCTCAGAACACACAACGCCGTAGAAGAGGTTCCTCAGAGGCAATTGAATTTCCTCGATGACAAAACCTGGGAAGGGAAGCTCTTCCCGTTTTCCTTTGTGCCGTGAACATGAGTATTTTTCTGTGCAGGCAGGAAATGAAGGAATAGGATCCTGTAACTGTTTACAGGATTAATGAAAAAGTCAGTGGTGAAACTCGCATTAATTTAAGTGGGTTTTTAATTGGGCATTACACGTGTAGGACAGCGGAAGAAAAGTGCAAGAGCAGAGGCTTGTGATCTTGCTTCTTATCCTACGTGTTTTAAATGGATGAATATTTTTCTGGTAAGTGAATATGGTCTACTTCACATCCTGGATTGATTCTGTTGGCTTTGATGTTAAACACTTTAAACAGGGTAAACGTCAATGCTGTCAGGACAAAATAACTTAGTATTTTAACTGTGTCCCCACATGAATGTGTTGTGAAGTTTATGAAGCTCAGAACAGCAGGTTTTCAGGCAAACATACGAGAAAAGAAGTAGCTCTTTATAATTCTGAGGTATTAAATCAATTTAAATATACATTTTTCAACTTCTGGTGAGGGGTCTGGAGCACAAGTCTTGTGAGGAGAGGCTGAGGGAGCTGGGGGCGTTCAGCCTGGAGAAAAGGAGGCTGAGGGGAGACCTTCTGGCTCTCTCCAACTCCCTGAAAGGAGGGTGTAGCC
>JAOTQQ010000023.1:87366937-87387521 GCA_026546715.1 Gallinago undulata
GCTCTCTCCAACTCCCTGAAAGGAGGGTGTAGCCGGGGGGGTCGGTCTCTTCTCCCAAGGAACAGGCCATGGGACAAAAGGAAACAGCCTCAAGTGGCACCAGGAGAGGTTCAGACTGCAGATTAAGGAATATTTTTACATGGAAAGGGTTATTGCCCATTGGAATGGGCTGCCCAGGGAAGGGGTTGAGGCCCCATCCCTGGAGGGATTTAAAAGCCAGGTTGACATGGTGCTTAGAGCCATGTGATGGGTTTTTTCCCAAGTTAGGTTGATGGTTGGTCTAGATGATCTGGAAGGTCCCTTCCAACCCTGACAATTCTATGATTCTGTGATTCTTCCTGACTAATTAATCTCAAATATTTATCACTGTCTAATAATAGCGATGTTTCGCTGTGCCAGAGTACACCCTTTCCTAGTTCTCAGAATATCAGCCCTTTTGAGTGTAAAGTGATCGTGCTCACTTCAAGTGGAAATGGCTGGCATGCTTTCTTAAAAAAACTTCTTTGCTACCGGGCTATTGAGGAACAACAAAAATGTAAATCAAAGGTGATGTTATCCTGAAAAATTATTCTAGAAAAATATCATAGTGATGTTTTACATTACATTACTAAGGCCGAAAGATTTATTATTATAGATTTGTGGATAAAATATAACTTTTTAGTTTTAATTAATGGTCAAGCAAAATCAGCCTGGTCTCTGAAAACCATTGAAGAATTGAAGTTCTCATGTTCTTGCACATCATTGAGGGTATCAGTATTACAGACACAGAACTGAGGGAGCAGTGCGAACATAAGGGACTGGATTGATGCTGATGAAAGTGCAATTTGGCCTGAAAAGTCTCTGTCACTGGCTGTGACTCTCAGGAAAAAAGACCGTGCCTGCTGGCTGCCAGAGTGGTTCTCCTGGGCTGTCAGAAACAATTCCATTTACTTGGGAACAACACAAATTAAGGTGGAGATTATGGATAAATAACAAACAGGCTTCACTGATGTTATTACACTTTTGGTTTTAGGTCAGTTGTTTTTCTGGAATTGTTTTTAGACTCTGAGAATTCCATATTGGTTTTATGTTAAAATATGGAATGTGCAGTGAGCTCTCTTAAGTGAAGACAAATGCTCTTGGCAGGTTTCAAGAGATATAATAATCAGACAAGTGCATTAACGATGGAGCAAGAGCTGTTTGGCTATAACATACAACAACGCGTTTTATGTTTATCTCAACTTACTACATAAAGATATCCAGATTTTCAGATCTCCCTTTGGGTCGTTGCAAGTAGAAATATTTGGTTGCATTATATTACATTTTGCTTGCGAAAGAATGAGGGATCTAAGAGCCAACAGTCGATTAGAGCAATGAGGAGCCCAAGTGAGAGTGTTCCAAAGGTCCTGAGTCCTCCTAGCTTCGATTTGTGCACAAGTTCCCTGTGGGGGCTGTGTGAGGAGGTGGGGGCACCGAGCCAGCACTGACACTGAAGGGGGGGCTCAGCTACGCACAAGGGTGATGCGTGAGTCAGCAAGGAGCACTGAGAAAAAGAGGAGGAGGGGTCCGGGCACTGACAAAGGCAAGGAATTGAAGGAGCTTCCTTGAGGAGATGACAAAACATAAGAAGGTAACAGAGTGGATACTGAGACATTCAAGACAGTGGAGCCTGATATACAAGACTTCAAATTTCTACAGGAGGATCCAAGTGCAGCCAGTGCAAACTGATGTCCTGATAGAAAAATTATCAGGAAAAGCCCTCATGGGGGCTGATGGAAATGCTCACTGAGCCAATTTCCATCATTTATCAGCAAAACAGGCAGGTCCCAGCCAGCTGGCATCTAGCAAATGTGATGCCCATCCACAAGAAGGGTTGGAAGGATGATCTGGGGAACTACAGGCCTGTCAGTCTGACCTCGGTGCCTGGGAAGGTGATGGAACAAATCATCCCGAGTGCCATTATGCCGTGCGTGAGGGACACCCAGGTGATCAGGTTCATGAGAGGCAGGTCCTGCTTGACAAACCTGATCTCCTTCTATGATAAAGTGACTCGCTTGGTGGATGAGGGAAAGGCTATGGATGTTGTTTATCTGGACCTTAGTAAGGTCTTTGATACAGTCTCCCACAGTATCCTCCTGGAGAAACTGGCTGCCCATGGCTTGGATGAGAGGACTCTCTGCTGGAGGCCGGGCCCAGAGAGTGGTGGTTAAATGGAGCTAAATCCAGTTGGTGGCCAGTCATGAGTGGTGTCCCACAGGGCTCGGTACTGGGGCCTGTTCTCTTTAACATCTTCCTCAATGATCTGGACAAGGGGATTGAGTCCACCTCAGTAAATTTGCAGATGACACCAAGTTGGGTAGGGATGTCGACCTGCTGGAGGGTAGAGAGGCTTTGCAGAGGGATCTGGACAGGCTGGATGGATTGGCCAAGGCCAGTGGGATGAGGTTCAACAAGGCCAAGTGTCAGGTCCTGCACTTGGGTCACAACGACCCCATGCAGGTCTCAAAAGTCTTTATATAAGAATTACAATAACAGAAAAAAGGGATGATTTTGCCCCTAAGAGCACCCTCAGTTTCAAGCACGCCCAGTTTTCCTCAAAGGACAGTGTCTTTTGGGATTAGCAGTATGGAGACAAATGAGAAATGGTCCCTTTCCAAAGAGCTAATTTAAGTCCAAATATGAAATAATCCAGGAAAGGGAGATAGTATCTACATTGCTGTGGTCATCCAAAGTCTTCTCATACCATGTAACTTCAATGTATTTTTCAAAAATAACCGATAATGTAAATTTTTAAAAGATACATTATGGCTACGTCTATTTGTACTTGCAAACACAATGGGTTTAGAGAGCATTCATTCATCCTGCAGCCAGCTGGAATGATACAGAATATGTCTATATTAGTAAATTATTTTGTACTCCAAAATAAGGTGGCCACATCCAAAGAGCCTGCTGTCACTGGTCCCTTGCCAATCCCAACTCTCCCCAACCCAAGGCATTGACTGGGATGATGCTAGTTAGCGTGGCACAAGACTGCGCCAGGAGGTGTGTAGTGCTTCAAGAGTAGGGGTGACTTCACGCCAGGGACTGGGGTCATGCCCACCTACAGAGGCATTTACAACATTTTGGCTTTGTTCTCTTATCCAGAAAAACACGTGGTGGGTTTCAGCAAACGTGGTGGGCTAACCTCAGCCAGCAGCGAAGCACCCACCTAATCACTTGCTCGCTCTCCCCAGCAACATGGGGGAGGGAATCGGAAGAGCAAAAGTGAGAAAAAACTTGTGGGTCGAGATAAAGACTGTTTAATAAGTGAAGGAAAAAAAAAAAACAACCCTGCACCAAGTGATGCAAAGGCAATCACTCACCACCTCCCACCAGCAGACTGTTGCCCAGCCAGTCTCCAGGCAACTGCTACCATGGAAAGACTACCCCCAGTTGTACTGCTGGTAATGTTTTCATGTGATATGGGATGTCTCTTTGATCAGTTGAGGTCAGCTGTCCTGGCCGGGTCCCCTCCTAACTTCTTGCCACCCCAAACCTACTCTCTGGCAGGGCAGCTGAGGAATGGAGAAGGTCTTGATGCTGTACAAGCACTGCTCAGCAATATCTAGTGTTAGCAGCACTGTTGGAATTACTAACACAAAACACAGCAGCAAAGAGGCTCCTTTGAAGAAAATGAACTCCATCCCAGCTAGTCCCAGTACAGGACCCTACAGGGAGCCCAGCTGGAGTGTGTGTGTGTGTGTGTGCTCGTGTGTGTGTGCGCACACGTGTGCCTATGAAGAGAGGAGAACAGAGGCTTTTGAATCAAGCAGTGCTCATATAACATACAGACACACACACACACGGACTAAAAACTTGATGGAAACACATCTGAAAGTTGCTAATGGGAATCACATGTGTCCACACGTGCCACTTATTACTGTTTCATTTAACTGACAACCCCAATATTTTTTTTTCCAAAATAGGTACTCTTTCCCTGTAGTATTAGAATGGTGGCACACACTGTCACACTAGAAAATTAAGCGGAGATACCTTGGACTGGCTGGAGAATTGGGCAGAGAGGAACCTGATGAACTTCAGCAAGGGCAAGTGTAGGGTGCTGCACCCGGGGAGGAATAACCCCCTGCCCCAGGACAGGCTGGGGGTGACCTGCTGGAGAGCAGCTCTGAGGAAAGAGACCTGGGAGTCCTGGTGGACAATAGGATGACCATGAGCCAGCAATGGGCCCTGTGGCCAAGAAGGCCAATGGCATCCTGGGGGGCATCAGGAAGAGTGTGACCAGAAGGACAACAGAGGTCATCCTCCCCCTCTGCTCTGTCCTGGGGAGGCCCCATCTGGAGCACTGGGACCAGTTCTGGGCTCCCCAGTTCAAGAAGGACAGGGAACTGCTGGAGAGGGGACAGCAGAGGACTACAAAGATGATGAGGGGCCTGTAGCATCTCTCTGATGAGGAAAGGCTGAAGGACTCGGGTCTTTTTAGTCCGGAGAAGAGAAGACTGAGGGGGGATCTGATCAACACCTATAAATACTTAAAATTCTTAAATACTATAAATACTTAAATACTATAAAGGGAGGCTGTCAAGAGGATGGGGCAGTCATGTCCCTTCCATCCCCATATCATTCTGTGTTTCTGTGATTCTGTTTATGAATTGCAAATAAAAATTTTCAGCAGAGAATACAGAGGAGATCGCTTTACATCGCTACACCAGATTGTGTCAACCTGCTCACCCAAGAGTGAACGTGGAGTGAGGGGTGAGGAACACAACCTCCAATATGGGCAACTGACAGTTGCTAGCTCGTGTACAACACAGTCAATGCAAACTTATTATGCAAAACCATCGTGAATCGTATTAATTCCTCTTATGGTTGTGATACTAATTTGTAATGCCTTCGATGCATTAGCCATAGGCTGTTTCAGAGGACAACTACCTCTTTCTTCACCTCGGGTAGAGATCCATTTAATGGCAATGAAGCTGCCCCATCTACAGGATGAACTTTCAGCTGGAGGAAAGAAATTCCTAGTAGAGGGCTCTATTTTATGGAAAACATAGCTAAAGAAACAAGGCTATAATTTTCGAGTGTCTCTAAATACAGGAAAGGGAAAAAAATGAGTAATTTCAGATTTCAAATGATGTTAATGAAATCTCAGTGATTTTCACACGGAATAAAGATTGTATAGCTATGGATGTTGATATGCACACTGAGGAATTAAGGGAACACAGTTCCTCGGTTGCTTTGTACCTTTGCCTGAGCATCAGCTCTGGTTATCGTATACCGTGGCTGCTGGCAGGAAAGGCAATTAAATAATGTACAGAAGCTGAAAGAAAAAAAGCAACCACAAAAGAAAGAAAAAAGTATCCACAATTAGAGAAAAGAAGAGGTTGTGATCATAGATGTATATGGAAAATTGACTAAGAATGGGAAGAACAACAGGTAAAAAAGCCAAATTCTCCACTCAGTTAATATTTTGACATTAGCTTCCATTCATCGCTTTCACAAGAAAGCAAAACGTCAAGAATTTATATATTTTTTTCTTGTATAAAACGTGAAAACACTTATGTGGCTTGTACCTTTGCATTGTCTTCTAGGAAAGAAGAAATTCTGTGAGGTATCATATTCATTCAGTTCTCTTTATCTGCCACGTTAAACCAGTGGGATAAAAGGTTTGTGGTAATGACAAGATAATATTTATGACAAAGCGGTGTGGAATTTTTCACAATGATTTCTTTACCGCGATAATAAAAATTTGTAAAGCTGTGCTCTTAGGTAATGCTGGCCAAGGAATTTGAAGACCTTCCTTCCCGTTAAAGATCCCCACAGCAGCAGAAGAGTTACACTTATCTTAGCTTTGCTGTTCCAGGGAGAAGAAGGACCAGAAAGGCTACGCCGGATGGGGTAGGAAGAAGGTCCTATCAGTTTCTGAGCTGTGGACACACAAGGAGCAACAAGAGGAAGGAGGCAGCGTACAAAGCCCCCAGTATGAACAAAGGGTACTTTATTCTTATATCTGTGTATTTTCCGTATGAAAGATGGCCTGAGATTCCCGTATGTATTTGGGCTGTTTATTATCCTGCCCCACTCCTAACAGAGCCCCCTGCGCACACAGGAGAGAGATTGACGCCCCACAAGAAGGTCATTTGTCCTCCCTAATCAAGCATGTGAGATCACTACATGCACGAACACATATTTTACTAAAGAGAACAGAATTGAGTAAAACTACAGCTTCATTGCTTTGGGTCTAGTGTTGTGAATTTTCTCTGCTCCGTGCCCGACTGCAGCCTCCTCCAGAAAGGAGCCCCTCGGCGCTGGTGCAGAGCCAGCACCCCGATACCCAGCTCTGCTCACTCGGGGGGATGCCTTCAGAGGACATTAATGCTAGCAGTGTCTCTGCCCCGGGAGATTTGGGGAGAAGTACAGCACTGAAAGGCAGGTAGGAAAAGAGCAAACGCATTTCTGGAAGGTTTGTTTTATGCATTAGTCAAAGGGCAAACAGAACTGCTCAGTTTACAAAACTCCTAATTTATTTTCACCCCGCATACCAAAAGAAGGACTGATTTTTCAGTCTACTTACCCAAATCTATCATTGCCTAATAAATTACTCGCGCGTCTCCAAGTGCCTCGCCGTTGATTTTTAGCTCCACTCACCTCTCAGCACGCTGCTGTCTCCTGGCCTGTCCCCTCGTTAACACTACCTTCCCAGCCCATGCCAGGCACGCAGTTTCTAAAGATAAATTGTTTTCAGCTGTTGAAGGTGGGAATGCTGTGATGGCTCTATGGTAAGTACTTGCTATTAATTACTTTAGAATTACTGTTGAATCAACTTCAGCTGGAGGAGGCAGATATTTTGTGGCTTTTTTTTCCCTCTCTCCCTCTCCTCTAAATAACTTTCCTATTCTTAGCCATTAAAAATATTTTTAAAGAATATTTTTGACTATTTTATTCTTCCTTTAGTTGGCAAATTGTAAGACAGCTTTCTGTCTGTATGTTGCACAAAAGCATTGGTTGATATTACTAAGGGATATTTTAAAAAAGGCTTTTCTGGTGAGAACACTCATTCTAATTACTCAATTGATCTCCATAAACTACCACCGTATACATTTCAAAACTTCCTCTTACAGTTTCTTATTCTAAACCACAAACCATCGAATATTAAATATTCAATTAAAGAAATTGCAGAGTTTCTAATATTTGTAAGAAAATTGCTGGTGCTTAAAACTATAAGCACATCCTGATGAAGCTGAAATGATGACACTTTGGCTTGTTTCACAGCCTGAAACATAACAGCCAAGAGGATGCAGCACATCATCTGCAGCTTTGTGGGAGTGTTGGACACACATCAATCAGTTTCAGCTGTGGTGCTTTTTAAAATTTACTTCCAGTTATTGTGAGGGACTGTAAAAACAAACAACTCTGCTCAGGATACAAATAATACGATTTGCATTCATGTAAAATTTTAGGTGTTAGTCTTGCTAGCACTGCTGAACGTATTACTTTATTTTTATGTCATTGGTACATCACAATACTGAAATGTGGAACTCACTGCTTTAGGATTCAGATAAATGAGTTTAAAATGAAGAGAATAGGTTGACTGCTGGATGCTTTGGATGCAAACCTGGCTCAGGAAATCTTTGAATTGCTGATTGCAAAAAGCCAGGAAGGCATACCAGAGATGGGATCATTCATTCCCTTTTCCCATGCTCTTCCCTACATGTCTGGTTAATGCACGGTGAATAAGACAGATGACTGAGCTGATCTGGCACTGTTGTTCTTACACTCTAAAGCTGGGAGGTAGCCAAATCGTATCAGATAATTTAAAAAAATCAGGTCAAATCACGAGGGATAAGAATTCTGCCTGTGTGAAGAAAATCTCTTTCATCTACATAGTTGTGAAGAAGAACAGGCGTCACGAAGAAGAATAGGACCAACAAAGGTCCAAGATCCTCAGTAAAATTCTTCTCTGCAGGTAGCTCAAACCAGCACCAGCTGCTTTCACTCCTCCATTGCCCAGGAACACCATCCCAACTTCATTGTAAGCACCAGTCTTCAGACTTATCTTTTTTTCTTCCAGTGAAGAACATAGGGTTTACACCCACTATTCTTACACGAAAGACTTTGATTTAATGTAACTGAATAGGATTTTAGAGAAACAGATTTTCTCTACTTTCGTACAGGTTTCCTTTTCTCTGTGAATTTAATGGCCTTTTGAGGCAATCAGTGTCACAACTCTCGGGGGGTTTCCTGCTTGTTTGTGGGCATTTTTATACAGCAACAGAAAAAAGAGGCAAGGTTATAATGAACCAGAAATGCTGTATTGTAAAACCTTCCAAATAAGGCGAGCTTAGGTATAAAGTGTACTACCAGAAAACACTTGTTAAGGTACTAAAAATCTGTAAATCTGCTACTACAGTCAGTGAAACTGTTAGCTGGCTGGCTGACCTTGGATAATTCTTTTTCTTTTCCTGTCTGTACTTGCCTCCTCCCAGACATAAAACAGTAATGATCACACACACACACTACTCTTATAAAACACTCGGAGTTATAGAGGAAAAAAAAAAAATCTATGCATATTTTGAGTAATTGGATTTCAAATTGAATGTATCTTTCTTTTTTTCTTACTATTTCTCAAAGAAAAGGAAAAGAAGTTTCCTGGAATGTCTTTGAAATACCTGTTAATGGGAAAGGTCAAGTATAATGCAAACAACCACCTACTCTTCCCAACTTGAGAGATGTTTCTATGTGGACATTATATTTTATCTTTCTATCAGTATCAGTCACGCAACAGAATAATGCAAGAAGGGGAAGGGAGAGACAAAGATTTAAAAAAAACCCCAACCAACTAAATAGGCTAAAAAAATGTTGCCATAGAGACCGATTCAGACATTTTAAAAATAGCTCTCTGTATTGTTGGTGCAATAGTTTTGCTTTCTGGCATTGTACCTGAGTGCAGCAGACAACCTCAGCAGCATGCCCACGGTCACCATTAGCAAGGCAGCGAGTCCAGGGAGCTTCTCCCAGGTTACTTTGAATCTGTGGCTACCTGCAAATTGGGGTTAAACTACTTGATTCAAAATCTAATAACACAGCTCCTGGAAGCCAGGCCAAAAGATTTGGCTCTTTACAGCTGTTCTGTTGTGTAGCAGTTTCCTGACAATTATATAAATTCTCTTTTTTAAAATGCAAAAGAAAACCAGTAAAATCACTCTTCTGTCCTTTCATAATCACTGGAGTCTTTTTTTACGCGTAAAGTTGTGTGCTTTTGTTTTGAAATTGTTTTGTGTTTTGTGCCTATGGATTTTTTGTTTTATTTTGGTTTCTTGTGAGTTGATAAAATAAGTGGCATTCTTGAAATTCCTGCCTGGAGATATATATCTTTTATAGTCTCATTACACATTTATAGCCTGTAGAAACTATCTGGAGGTTTTTGGGTTTTTTTTAGTCATGGGAGTTTAACAAATTGATGAACAGGACATTATTTTGGATTAATTTTCTGTAACCAGAAATATTGCGTTTTTCCACTCAATTTTGAAACATCGCCACAGTCTTTCTTTCATATACTAGACAGATTTCCTATATACTTGGAAAATTTCATTGGGAAAAAAAAAAAGGTTTTGGGAGAGGAGCGTTTCAGTCCCTGTGAAAAATATCTTCAGAAAAACAATTCTGATGAAAATAAAGAGAGATATAGGTCTGTAATGGAAAAGCCCAACTGAGACTAATTGCTGCTCTGCTTCCCCCCCTCCTTGGGGCTTAACCCCCCTAAACAGGAGCGTACGAGCCCTGCACTTGTTGGGTTATCCCAGCCATTGCTTCACCTTGGTCTAATCCTATTTTTCTAGTCCCCGCTTTGAAATTGATATGACAGGCTTACCTATACATCATTTATTCCAGAGATGAGGGATTTGAGACGTTTATTTTGTTGTGTTAGCAGAGCAGCTAGAATTAATGGAATTATATCTGCTAAAATAGGGTGATAGATTTCAATAAAATAATCTTCCTAGCACAACTGGAACTGAAGAGGCCAGATCTTTGCTCTCCGTCTGCATTTTTGTACTGGCAAGGGAGTTGTTTGTCAAAGGAAATGATCAATCCCTAATCCTGACAGACACTTCATGCCCTTCCCCGTGGTGTTGGGTCTGCAAGGCTCTGAGGCACTGCGGAGGGCCTGGCTTAGAGCCTCCTGCCACTTACTGGTGGGGTTTAGGGCAAAGCAGTTTCTTGTGGGCCACAGATTTGCTTTGACTGATATTTGTGGTCTTGGAAAACGTCACTTTGACCACCAGAAATGAACTGTGTCTCTATATCCAGGGTTGAAGTGGTGGGTTGGGCAGCAGTCCGTGCAGTTGTCCAGAGCACAGGACTCCAGATTGCAGAAGAGTGAGGACAATAAGCAGCAAGAATGTCCTTATTTGAGAATTTTTCAGCTGAAGTTCAACTATGAGACATGTTTGTTTATGTGATGACCCAACATGATGCAAGGAGTGGGAAGAAGTATGTTAGAAAGAATATTAGATACGATAAGGCCAAACTTATTGGAAAGTTCCAGGAAAAAGAGGGGGGGAAAAAAAAAAAAAAAGAAACTTTTAGCTGCTGCAGTTCAGTCTTGCTGAAGGTTGCAAATGCAGAATGGTAGAAGAAAAGAGTTATAAAAGAGAAGAGAGCTGATAGCATCAGACACACTAGTTTGCCAGCAAAGCTTTATTTAGACCCAGATCTAACAGTAGGAAAAGTGAGGTCTCACGAAGCCTTAAAAATAGCACCGTGGTTTACATGTTAGCGGCGTAAGAGGGATGTTACCAGGCAATATTGAGGGAAAGAGAAAGGTCACAGCTGTGACAATTAACTGAGGCCTGTCAGGGAGGTTGTGCATTGGTATGGGTACACAGACACGACCACGTGCTGCTCGCAGGTCACGGGGCATTAATTTGAACACCATCGGTCAAAACATTATCACGGCCAGATGTTAATGGGGGTTCCTGCCAAACCCACCTAGCGAAGGAACCTCTTTCCTTGGACACCTGCGTCAACGCCCCCGGCAAGAAGATGCGCATCTAATGGCTATCGCCTGTGGGTCTCCACCACTGATCACCTCCCAGACACTCACTCAGACTGCCAACCTGCCAGCGTCTTTCCTTTCTGAAAAAGATCTAGTTGTGGAGCAGAGACTCAAGTTTCGTCTCAAGTTGTAAATATTCAAATATATGACCAGAATGTGTACATTTACAGCAGAAATGATAATAAATAGGGCAGATGAATAAATGCAGTTTTGAGGTCGAACAACCTGACATGTCTATAAATGTTAATTATAAACTGGGAAATTCATAACACTGATATGAGTAAAGAGGAAATTCAGCCACTTTATACAAACGTCTACGATCCAGGCAGTTTCTAATTTAAGATGATACCTGGCTATGGCAAATCAATGGAGAAATTTTCACAGACCATTTTTAATTCTTACATTCACAGGGTCACATTCATGACTCTATAAAGTCACAGAAAAGCACAAAAAGACTCTTTATGGATTTTCACAGAGTCATTCTAAACCAACAGCAATGTTGGGCACAGCTTGTTGTGGTCAGCATGCCACAGACAAACACCAAGGAGCTGGAAGAAGACCAGGCAACAATTACGGGCACGTGAAAAGCCTTTACAGAAACTGACTGACAATGTCCTGTGGAAAAGGAGACATTAGCATACGATTTTTTCTCTTCTATTTTATTTCCCCTTGAAAAAGTTATAAACATCTGGTGAAATTCCTGGGTTTGAAAGTCTTGCATGAAATTTGATGTTAAACTTCAAGATTTTGACTAATTCTTTTCAGCACTGAATGCAAAGGCAAAAGCACTCATGGCAGCAGCCAGTAATCACTGCTTGAATGAAGCAACTACCAACAAAAGAATAAAAGGCTTTAAATAAAGATTTTCAGGTCCACATTGACCTTGTCCTGGCAACAATCCCAGCATTTGACAGTTAATTTCTACAAATTAGAGATGAATAACTAATGGACTAGACTTGCCAGAAACCTGTCCGGCTCTGCCAGAGAGGGAGATATCAGTAAAGTCAGCACCTAAAAAACTTACTATTTTATTGGAAGAACTGAACTGATTTACACACAACCGATGGCCAAATTTTGAAGGGACAGCAGTGTCTAATCTATACTGAACTTCAGGCAGAGATCTCTTCCAAAATGTGAGTGAGACCAGGACACAGGCAAAGTCAGTGCACCAGGACCAATAACCAGTGCGGTGGCTTGTTTTGAGGAACTGATTCCAGACACCAGGAGAATAAGGTGATGAATGTCAGCAAATAAAAAATACACCTTACCAGATTCTAGAAAACTCTTCGATAAGTGGCTTGTACTGGTTTTAGTGTTGTTATTTTAGACTTTGGTTTGGTTTTTTTTTGTTTGTTTGGGGTTTTTTTTTGTGGGTTTTTTGGTGGTTTTGGTTATTCTTTCTTTTTGCTTGTTCTTTTTTTTTTCCCCTAAGAAGAATACATGAAAGTTCCTGTAGCAGTGACTTTGCTAAATATATCAAGTTGTTTACAGTTTCAAGACCTCATCACAACATATTATGCAAAAAAGAAGCCAATATTTGCAAAATGCCAGCTATGTCTGTACTAGCAAACTAAGCAAGGCTGGAACTGCCACCATGCCCCCTGCCCAAGCAACACCCCCTCCACAATTCCCACCACGCTCCAGGGGACAGCACAGCCCAACAGGCTGTATGGACTCAGGCAGCCTCTTCTGGGAAGCCAGAGTTTGTATGGATGAGCTGGGGGTCACCAACTGTCCTTGGGGACAGAGAGCATTTCCCGGCCTCTTTAATTCATTTATGGATGTACAGACGAAGCCATGGACTTTCCAAAGTCCTTGTAACACAACATGGATCTCATTTCCTTTCTCTGAAATGTTCTGATGAATGCTTTCCTTGCTGCCTCACAGCTTGGAGTCAAAAATTGCCAAAAGGTTTCCATTATTTCTTTTTGCTCAAATATGCTCAAATATTTCAGATACCTATCATCTGAAATATTATTGGTGGTGCCACTCACCCCGTGCACATTGTGAAGGGGGAAACATCACGCTTCCCTCCAGAAGCACTGCCACAAACACAGTGTGAATGTGAAACTCCCAGACACTCAATACCTTACACCTTTGACCGAGTCTGGGGATTACATGGAATTTTAAGACAAAACTAAAGGCATTTCTTAATTATCACTAATATCTTCACGGAAAATGTTATAAAAGCAGACAGCTTGCTTTGTCCTCTTCCACAGACAAGCTGCCATAAAATAATTTATGTCTATACTACGCTAAAGAATTTAATAAATAGTGTTTATAGTAAAAGTCTGAGATTCTTTTTCAGTTTTACAGATTCAGCAGCACTAATATTTCTACTCCTCCCCTTGCCTTGACTTCACATTCCCTGTGTGTGTTTGAACTTGAACCTCTCTGTCCCTTGCAAGCCTTAGCACTTACCCATGCACTTGATTAATAAGTACTAAATGTCTCTGTGTACATATATATATATATATTACACTTAATTGATATGAGTGCAAAGATTTGTGGCACTTGGACCCTCTCTGCACAGGTTACGTGGAGTCTTTGGCAGTAAAGAGTCAAGGCTCCCAAATAACTCTATGTCAAATTATTCACAATGTAGTGCTTTCAACTAAAGTGTTTTGGATGCCCACAATGTATTTGGCAGATCCCCATAGCTTAACAAGACTTTTCCCCCCCCCTGCAGCGTTGTGTGGGATTACTGCAGAATTCCATAGGGGCTGGGAATACAGCAAACTCACGGTCTGAATTCTTGCAGGTTCTTACTCTTCATATGTTCATACTCTTCAAAATGTATTGACATACTAGTACAGAAGGAATTAAGCTGGGATACTATGCAAAAGTGCTTTGACCTTTCCTATTAAAATATCAGGGATCAATTATTCTTTTTATTCACTGCAGACAGGCTTATACGAAAGCAGGAAAAAACGTAGGTCATCTAATAGGAAAAAAGCTTTTGGCAATATAACACATTCCACGGGCAATTGCAGAAGCATCAATATTCAAAACCAGACATTGTTTCCACAGGTGATCATTCAGGACTAATCATTTCAGGTACCATGTGATGGATAGGATGGCACCAAACAGAAAATTGAAGAATTATTATTAAAGGCTTTAGGTAAGGAGTTGCACGTAAAACTGTCTTAAATTCTGCAGTTTCTCCTTGTTTGAAAGCTGTTCTCTATATCTGCAATGGATGCCCAGTATCAGTAACAACTCACCAGAACAGTAACATCAACATCAGTGACAACTCACCAGAACGGAAGAAAGGAAGAAAGTGAAAGTACAGAGGAGAAGACCAAGCCTGACTCCATGGGCTGAACCTTTCCCTGACACTGCTCTGTACCTCTAGGTGCCCGAGCACCTTTAGACGTGATGATGACTTGGGAAAAGCCACGAATTAGAGGGGTAAATCTGCTTCTCCCTGGAGGGTGCCTGTGGGTGTTACTTTTGGATCTGCCACAAACTCCTTCCTCCACAGTGGAGGACAGAGCACAGTTGTACCAGATAGCTCTGATACACCAGAAAAACAGGAGCATCATTCCTCCTTCTTCTACATTAGTTAGTCTTGCTTGAACTCAGCTGCTGGGCTAGCAACTTCACACTTCAAATAACATTCTACTCTGTTAGCGTAAAAGTTTCATGTACACTAATCGAAAACATTTATTAAAAATAACATGCAAGACAGCTTACTAAAAGGTACTCACTAACCAAAGTTATTATTGTCGGTTATTACTGGCTATTATTATTGGTTATCTTATGCAAATACTGTTCCACTGCTGCTCCAGCTGATATTTCTATCTTTCATGTCTAGAATTTTATATTCTCTATTCTTCACTGCATATAGAAAATATAGGCTTGCTTTGAAGGAAATAAAAATTGATGTCTGGCTCTGGGCACTTTTGATACCTGTATGTTCTCAGGGGTTTAATGACAGTTTAAAGCACAAATATAATTCTATGTGCTTTTTACATCATCATTAACTTTTTAATTGAACTTTATGCTTTTTCCTATATTTTAATTACCTTTCCTTTAATCTTTCTAGGTTTTATCTAGCTTTTATTGTTGTATTCTTTCCTTTATTTCTGTTGCAGCTATCAATCTCTGAATAGATTCTTCAGTATTGCCACTCTCCTTTTTCCCTGAATTATCCTTTTAGCCTCATTTGCTCCAGGCACAGTCCTCGATCGTACCAAACCAACCCCAGTATGCATCGAGACATCCTCACATCCTTCACCAGGGAGGGAGAGAGCAGAGAAAGGCTGTGCTTGGATATTTATCTGAAGCTTCATGCCGGGAAGATGGATTTATGATTTATGGCCTGTATAAAGAATTAATCTTCTAGCACGCAGGAGAAATGACCATAACCAACCCAGTCCTGTAATCGTTAACGGAGCGCAATACCCCATCACACTGATATTCTCTCCAAAAAGCCTAAGGCTTGCATGTTCTGCTGCTGGTAGCTACTTTTTCTACATGTATTACTGTATTCACTCCAAAAAGCAGGTCTCATGAACGATGGGTAACACAACATTGCCCCGGGTGTCAAGCCAGTGATCTTTCTGTTCTAACGGTACACCCCTTTTACTGCACATCGTCTTCCCCACTTTCACCAGAAACTCTCGAGTCTCTCTCCCCTTGTCAGTGAGTATGGCTCTCATCATGCCATGCCAGACTCCCCTCAATTAGGATGATATTATTGTGACTTATGTAGGAATTTAGGCTGCTTCTGTTCATCAGGTTTTGGTTGTTTCCTAAGTATTGGCTTGCTTTGGGGCTTAAATGTGTAATATTTATTACATATTTATTACACATATTTACACATAGTATCTTATGTTTGCATAAGATATTAGATAGACATAAGTGGCCTTTTGTCTAACCAATTAATTATGCTGTTCTGAGATTAAGGGGCTCCTCACTCTATTTGTACAGATTAGTTGATAAATCTACACTAATGTAAGAAACAGTTGTTTTGTTTTTTCTTCCAAAGAACTCCTTGTAGGGCTCCTTAGATATATAGAATTATAATGAAATGCATAGAGAGTGTTTTAGTCTCGAGGCAATAAGGCAATACATTTATATATATATATATATATACATCATATCATGTTCTTTACATAACAACTTATCCAAGCAAAGGTGGACAGACAGCAGACTCCACTTTTGCTTTGTACAAAGAGTGGGGGCAAATAGTGTTCAGAGAGACTTGTACAGAAAAGATAAATACTATTTCACACCAACCACTTCTGTTAAACTTTGGCATTGGTGCTCTAAGGCCCCTTAGTTGCTCCCACTGAATAAATGATGGGCTCTGAGGCTTACTTTCCTCTCACCAAATGAAACCTGAACTAGGAAGGCCAACCTGGGAAATCTTTTAATATAATAATTTCCAAAAGAACCATATTTTAAGTAAGTATTGAGTTACCGGTTTTGATTTAAACATTACTTATATGAGTGATGTGACTATTAATGACAAAGATACAAGGGGTTTTACTTGTACAGCTCATAGGGGTAAGCAGAGAGAAACCCAAAAGTTTGAACCTTGTACAATATTGTTGAGATAAGGACAAAGATCGTTACAAGGAGGGATTTGTAGGTAGGAGAGAGAAGTCAGTGTTCTCAGTATTGGCAGGTGCTTCCCCTGAATGGCTGTCACCTGTCTGCAGGCACGTATACATCAAGTGACATCCTCCACTTTGGGAAGGATGACTTTGGTGTAGGAGAGAAACACAGCTCTCAGCACTAAGCTATATACAGTATAAATAAGATAATTTGGATTTAAAGAAGAAGCTGTTAGTGCTGTAAGAAATTAGTGCCCAGTGGTAGTTGGGAGAGATTCGCTATGGAGAGATTCCTCTGCAGGATCCCCACACCGTGGGAGCTCTCTGCTGTTACAAGAAGCTGTCTTTGCCAGGCGACCAAGGAGAAAATCACAATTGTAAGGAAATTGCCAGCAGCTGATGGAGTGTAATCAAGTCAGCTGACAGAGTACCGGCAGCGTGCTGTGTCTTCTTCTCTTGAACCAAACCACTGCTCATGGGTCACGGGTACCAGGGAACCCTCGTTTCTTAGCAGGCTTAGCCAGCAGCTGGGAAAATCCAGTGATCCAGAATGGGCACCGGTTGCACCTGGGGCTGGGGAGGTCCCTCCTCCTGGGAGGCTCCGTGGGGCAAGGTGTCTCAGAAATACTGTCCCTCCTCTGCCAGGGATGTGCCTTGACCCACAGCCTGCAGCTGTGTCTCCAGTGAGCGTTTCATACACGCATCTCTTCTCAGCAGGGAAGACTGAAAAGTGGGATTTTGGGGATGCAGCTTGAAAATGTACTATATTACAGGAGGGTAGCAAGCAGGATAGAGACTAGCACCAAACGTGCAATCCAATCCCAGAGTAGGCATTTTCACAAATCTGTGTATGGCCTGTCTATACGCATCAGGACAGGTCACTGACATTGTTATGGTCAAGCCTCCCAATTTTCTGCTAATTGGGTAAAAAGTTCCAATTTCTGTCCATGATTTTGTTAGCATGCACATCGGAAGGGATGAATACAAATACACGCATAAGTGTAACCTCGAGTAACTGCTGGAGACTCAAGGCTTTAAGGACATAAATGGGATTCAGAAGACTGCACTCAAAGGAACATTATGCCATTGATCATAAATGGCTGGGAAGATTTGCAGTAAAAGCCATATTCTTCCTACAATTTCAGTAGTTTATACTCAGGCTTGTCTTGAAGATAATTTGAGGATAAACTTGACATTTATGGAAAATATTCAGTCAGTAACTGAATAATTTTGATTTTGAGAAAAAGATCCTTTCAGGGTGTTGTGTCTTCCTCCCTTCCCTCCCCTCCTTCAAATGCCAGAATGTTTTAATCTTCATTATTTTTATACCTGGAAGAGATATTGGAAACCCCAGAGAACATGATGATTGATATTTTTACTGATCAACTGAGAGAGCAGGCAGTCTTGAAATCAACTTAGAAACATAAACCAGAAGATACAGTATTGTGCTTCCTGAAAGGTGGTTTTCTACTTTTACTTCTGTCTCACTAACATTAATGATTTAAAACAAATTTTTAACACAACTTTTATTGTTAATTGCTCTTGCAAGTGGGTGACACTTTTATTCTGCTGAGACTGGGATACTGACTGAGCCTCGCTGGCTTGACTTGGCAGGGAACTCGTTAGCTTTCTCCAAAGGAGGTAAGAAAGGCAGTTTTTTCTCGAATATCTGAGGAATATCTGAAAATCCAGCCAATAAAAAGGGGGACAGAATGATCTGGAGTTCATTGTTCATTTCTGTTTAACTTCCTGTTTGTGAAAGTTTCCAGTAATGGATGAATTCTGATCCAGAACGGTCCATGCTGACACTTTGAGGACTTTCTGTTCAGAATCTGAAATTATCACTGTCTTTGATATCTATTTTTAATTATTTTAAAAGATTTAAAATTATATTTTCCAGATAGGTTAATTGTAGTCTCTAAGGCTTTAACTCTGAAGTTTCCATCACTACTAAGAGGCACCATAGAGTCACTGATTACCCTAAAACACACCATCGTTTGGTAAAAACTCAAAGTAAAGATGACAAAAGCGCTCTGACACAGCAGTGAGTTGCATGTGGTGGTACCTCCACACTTCCACCTCTCTGCTTGTGCCTCTGTTTACAAAATATGAACAGTGATTTAATCTTAAGGCCGGCACAGTTTTGAATCTCCTGGTCACTGGGCTCTGGTGAATATCTGGTGGCCTTCACTTGATGGTGCACCTAGCTCAGTAAATCCCTGGTGTTCCAGGGCAGGTCTTTGCACGTGGTGACAGCAAAGAGAGCACAGTGTAGGAAGTGGTATGCAACAGATGGACACACACACACACACAAATCTTTTCACTGTCATGAGTTTGGGGCTCGTGTGCACCTGGAATTGTTGGAATATCCCAGGAATCGTATATTCCAAGCAGGGCTGCAATGGGCCCCACCTGGAGGCTTTGGCCACCGCTAGATGGGGGCGAGGGAGGAATGGAGAATGATGTCTCCTTGGTCCATTGCTGGAGTCTCAGCCACCCCAGCTGCTGAGCCAGTGATTGCTCTTATGTTACCACAATATTGCTACCCTGGGCTAGGAAGGTCGTATTGAAATGATCCTCCAAGGGCTCCCTGAAATAGCCTTCTGGTCGTTTTATCTCTGCAGCTTGATGTTAGAGGTCCGCACCAGTTCACAAAAAGAAGCATGAGCTGCCACAGTCAGTGACTAACCTAAAATTGCTAAATCAAAAGCAAAATATGTAGACTGATGGGATGTTCTTTGTCAGATGAAATGAGATAAACCAAAACTGACACCAGTATAAATTGGCCGGGTGCTGGCGCAGTCAGTGGAGGTTGGCCTGCTTATTCCAGTAATACATTTGGCTCGGTGCCTTGTGGTCGTGGCTCAGGGGGCACTCACAGCACTAAAAATTGCTACGTTTTCAAGAACAGTGGTCATGTACGAAAGCGGAAAATACATATCGCTGAAAACCTGTTGTCACCAAATGGGGCAGAAAACAGAACAGAATAAAAAAATATTTCCATTGGTTGGTAACAGTTGGTAAAATCAAACGCATATTAAGATTCAAGGCAATTAAGAAAAAAATTTCACTGGATTAAAATGATATCACAGGGTAACAGTCTCCCATTGACATAAAAATTCTGAGGACTATCAGAAACATTAACCAGTAGCAAGATATTTAAACCATTAATTACAGTTTCTACTGTACTGAGGAATTAATCAATTAAAAAAGAAATGAAACAAACTAATTGGTGCTTGGAAGTCGGAGTTAAAGGGTTAAAATAAAGAACAATCTTTTAGTTGAAAAATCCTGTTTTGTCTAGCTGAGCTCACAGTGATAGCAAGGCAAGATGAGAGCCAAGGACAGAAAAATGCAGTTTGCAAACTTGTGAAAAAGTAGAAACCAGCTTAAAACTATCAGTTCTAAAATCTTGTTTGTTTGTTTGTTTGCTTCTTTGCTTGTTTCCTAATTGGCAGGAGGATTCCGTTCTGCAGTAAAATGTCAAAATTTGTATCAGTTTATCTACACATCCAGCCTTGCTCCTCCTGTTCACATATGCCATGAAAATGGGTCATAAAAAACATTACTTAGATATGATTTTTCAGCTGTATAGTATATCCATGAAAGAGTACATAAAATTATTTTAGATTAATCTAATTTTAGTATCTATAGGATAAAGCCTATAGATATTTTATGAACAGTTGCAATCAACACCGGCAATCTAAACTCATATTTACCAAGGTGCTTAGGTCCCTGTCACTTCAGGTGCCAAAATGAAGATCTAGATTAGAAAGCACTTATTTTTTGCCAAAATGGTTCTCAAGAAACACTGATTTCTGCCAGGAGGAGCATACAGAACCCCACAAATTCTGATTTTGGCCAGAATTTCATAGAATAGTTAGAGTTGGAAGGAACTTTAAAGATCATCTCATTCCAACCCCCTGCCCTGGGCAGGGACACCTCCCACCAGACCAGGTTGCTCCAAGCCCCATCCAGCCTGGCCTTG
>JAOTQQ010000023.1:87396577-87436369 GCA_026546715.1 Gallinago undulata
TTCATGCAATTTGCACGAGCCCACCTCTCCAGCCTGTCCAGGTCCCTCTGGATGGCATCCCTTCCCTCCAGCGTGTCCACCATGCTACCAAACTTGGTGTCGTCAGCAAATCTGCTGAGGGTGCACTCTATCCCACTGTCCATGTCACCAACAAAAATGTTAAATAATACTGGTCCCAGTACTCTCCCTTTTCTTAATTTTTAATTTGAAAACAGAATATTTTTTTTTCCACATAAAGGCCTGAAAGGGGAATCTCCACTCACTATGAACACTTCTTGCAAGAAGGAGATGATAGAAAAATAAAATCCATCCTTCAAAATTAAGACCCTTCCCTCCCCATGCCACACAGCAAGAGCTGTTTAAAGTCATTCTTGACTCCCACCTAAAGACAGCCTGGCTGCAAGCTTCTCCCTCTCTCTCCCTTTCTGACAGTCAGTGGCAGAAATAATGACTGTGGAGCTCAGGAAGCACCTTCCTGCTACCCAAGAGGTGACCTGCATTTTTCACAGTAATTAGGAAGGAAATAACCTTATGGTGACCCTCTTCTCCGCAAAGCCAGCCGTACCGCAGCTCTGTCTTCACAAGGAGGATTGTGCCTTGGACCAAGAGTTGATGTTCAAGAAGAGAAGAACAGGTAGCTGTCTTACCTATTGAACATCTTGCTCTGCTGTTCTCCACTCCAGCTCTCTACGGCTTGGAGGGCACTGCGTATAACTGAAGACAAAGTAACTGGTATTGCTACTAACACACTTAGTTTTTAGCAATTTTTTCTTCCTAATTAGAAATCATTAGCATATATAAACATGCTTTTGCCAAAGTGCTTTCTGCTCTGTTGCAATTTAGATTTGGTTATTTCGAAAGGTAAATAACCAGAAAAATATTAAGCAAAATGCAACATTGCACATAAAGCTCAAAGAAACATAGATTTTCCCCACACAGCCTCAAATTGAAAGTAAATGCTACTGTATTGTCTTCAGCGTGCATAACTACAAATTGTTCCTAAGTAACGGCATTATCATTGACCGAGCCTAGGCATTTTATTATATACAAAATATGACTTATTAACTAATGCATTAGTAGCATTTTAAAGGAAATAAAACCCCTTTAGTTATTTCAAATCATTAACCAAATGGCTAATCATATTATTAACCCTTGGCTCTACGTCTCACTGAGTCTCACGTTAAAAATTTAATGTATATGGGATGCAAACAGTTCCCATGTAAAACAGTATGCACTAGGAGACAATCTGCAGAAAAAAATTAGTATCTCTGTGGGAGGAGATGGGTTGTTATCTGGCACAGAGCTATGTGTGTGGATGCACTCAAATCAGGGAAGGTCTAAGACAGAGCAGGAGTACCTTAGGGAAAGTAAGAAAGTTATGTGTTCCACATTGCCTGGCCTTCTCACTCCTAACTCCTGACTTCTAACTTGTAAAGCCTCCAGGAAGTTCTTCCTGCCAGACAGCTTTTTTTTTTTTACTGTATTTAAAACTGGCTAATATTTTATTATAGGTGTATTCTTATATTTTAAAAGCTCCTGAAAACAAAAGTCTCTGGTAGACCATGCTGAGAGAACCCGACTCTCAAAGAGAAGGATTGCATATGAGCCTAACAAGAAGTTTGGAGAAGAAATAGGTTGGGGACTGCACTGAAAGGCTACTTGTTTTGTGCCTTCATAGCCATCAATTTTTTATTCCTTTTTCCTTTGCACCACTTAGAAAAATTCCTTCCAGAAGTTTCAGCTTTCATAGTGCACTAGCAGATTTCTGCTCTTCTGCTGTCCAGGGGAGACAAGAGAAGCCGGGTGACCCAAACCTTCTAGGTGACACGTGATGACAGAAGGACCATGAAGTGAGATTAGCAAAGCCCATATGAATTCTTATTATTTAACACCGGTACCGTGTAACACTGAGACATACCCAGGTCCAGCTGTGCTGGGTGCAGCATAAACACAACCCAAATGGAAATCCTGTAAAGTGCTTCTTTGACAAAGAAACCTCAAAGCCCTGCTTTGGCTCCGCTTTGCTTATCATATCTATTCACTGAAATACTGAAACTCCAACTGAGGGAGACCTCAGAGCCTCCAGCATACAATCACGTGCCAGCTGAGCCATAGAGTAACTCCTGGGCATGCTAACTCCCAGCCACGGCCACACAACTTGGCTTATTCGGATTCATTTCAGGCTCTGCATTTGCTACTGGCAAAACATGTGAACTGGGATTAAAGCCACAACTCGAAGTTTTGAAAGCTTCCTATCTGCGACTGACAATTTCTTTCAATTAAAAAGGCACGTTTGATTGTTTAGTGGTTATTGCTTAACTAGGAGAGACATGTTCTTTAGATAGTTATGGAATGTGATTGAGTCTTCCCATGAAGGTTTAGAAATCTGACTAGAATATATTTTTTTCTGATGAATCTGGTGATACTGTTGAATCTTCTTTCCAAAAGGAAGAATCCCTTAGAATTGAATGGGGACAGACACTGGATCAGGTTTAAACTCTTATGGCTTCGTTTCTGGAGATATTTTATGGGATGAGGTTTATGAAGAGCTACAAGAGACAAACTGAGTTTAGCAGCAGTTCTTGTTCATCATCATTGTGCCCTGATACTGAGGTCTAACTATCATTCCCAGGGAACATTTTTTCTTCTGTTTAGCACAACTGCAGTACCATCTGGGATCACACAGTTCAGTGAAACATTTTTACTACTCTGTATTTACTTTAAAAAATAAGCAGTGCCAAAATGGGGGTCTCATAGCAGTAATTAAATCGTTAGCACTCAAGCCTGAATTCTGATTGACTTGACATAAGAGGATATACAGTAAAAGACAGAGACTTGAAAGCCCTCTTAAATATAAGTGTAAAATCTCAATGCAAATAACAACAGCTTTACAATTAATCCTGTCTATTTAAAACCCAAGTTTCCATCGCTGTAGGTTCTGACACATTGGGCTTTGTTGTCCTGTATGGTTCAGCTAAGCTTATTAAGGAAGCCACTCTCACTCTAAAGCCTTCACCTAACTTTAAGTGGTATTTAAAGAATAATAAATCCATTTAGATTTTCCAGCTTAAAGAAAATTATTTAGCAAATATGGGATAGGTGAAAGATGTGACTTTTTATGAAATAAAGAGCATAGAGCACAAATTATATGCCATGCTACTAATTAGAGACAGATATGTAATCACTTACTAATGGAACAACATTTTGTGCCAACCTTATTCATACTTCCTTCCAACTGCTGGACTCCTTGTGCCAGATATATTTCAGTTTTCTTCAGAAGAGACAGATACTAACATGTTTTCCATCCTGTTTTTAAACCCAGAAGTCTACTGCAAAGTGAACTTTCTTGACATTTCAGAAATTCTATCAGTTTTAACAGCTTGAGGCCTTTTTATTACAAACATGTACGTTTCCCTGCAGGGTTCTGGAAATCTCACAATTACGTTCATTTAAAATGTTCATGATTGCAGCCAAATGCATTCATGCTTCGTAAATTTACCTTTACAGTTTTCTTTCAACAGATATTCTGAGCATAATTTTCTATTACATTCCACAAAATACCTACTTATTCTTCCACAATGTCACTGTTGTATAGATTTTGACAAAACCATCAAAAGAGCCAAACAGCGGTACTGTCAGTTTCTGAGTACCGGGTTTGATGCCTGCGGTGTGACTCACTGAGACTCAACATAATAACATCTGTGTCCATGAAAACAAATATAAAAAGGTCACGTTTCAGCAGCTATCACAGAACACCAGGTTGGAAGGGGCCTCAAGAGTCATCTGGTCCAACTGGCACTCCGTGCATTTTACAATAGCACCAAAAGCATCTTTGGGTATGTAATTCTGGGTCCCTCAACATACCTAGGACTCTATTTATTTCACAAGCCGGGTACCCTTCTCATGACAAAGTCCTGCTGTAACCCAGAATATCCAACAACATTGCTTTTTCTCATGAAGTAATTAATGTTAGGATCACACTTAGTGAGCGCTGGCTTCAATGAGTCCAGCACACAGTAACCACAGCCCTTTTCTCAGAAAGAAAAAGCAGGAAAGATCAAAATTTGT
Source organism: Gallinago undulata (assembly GCA_026546715.1). Classification (NCBI taxonomy): domain Eukaryota; kingdom Metazoa; phylum Chordata; class Aves; order Charadriiformes; family Scolopacidae; genus Gallinago; species Gallinago undulata. The sequence goes on from JAOTQQ010000023.1 coordinate 87,400,646, forward strand.
GCGATCATCCTTGTTTTTCCGACTGATTGTTGGCCTCTATTTAGAACAAGTATCCTGCTTGTCCGACTTCCCATGAAATCTCACCTGCCATCACCCTGTAGAAGAACTACAATGTGGAGACAGAAAAGACACGTTTATGCTTTTGCTGTTGAAACCTGGTTATTGTAGCCAGGCAAACGGGGTTCACAGGGAAAGAAAGGATGGATGGGTGGATGGGTGGATGGAAGGAAGGAAGGAAGGAAGGAAGGAAGGAAGGAAGGAAGGAAGGAAGGAAGGAAGGAAGGAAGGAAGGAAGGAAGGAAGGAGAGAAAGAAAAATGAGATACAATTTCATCCCAGATTATTTTCTTTTCTCTGAAGACAAACAAATATAAAATGAATAAACAGGTCTGAACATAGGCACTGGAACCCAGACCTTTATCTTAGCACCTGAGAATGATTATCATTTTATGGGAAGTTTATATTAGCCACATCTTAAAATCCATCACAAATTAAACAATCTAATAAGGTACAGGGTAGGTTAACTTAAAATTGCTCAGGGCAGAGCTTCTTTTACTTCTGGAGCAGTTTGTTTTGGCTGCTGTTCAAACAGCATCCTGGAAAAGTTTGATTGTATCTAGCAAAATATCATTCACTTTTTTTTCCCCCCAGTTGTTGCAAAAGCAAGAGGCACTCCAGCATAAAATGTGATTCACTAGTGAGCTCTGTTTTCAGCACTGAGTGTACCTCAGGCATCAGTAACAAACACAAACCTCAAAATTCATTTTCATACTGACTTAAATCACCTCTGAGCCTGATTTTCTCAACTTTTATGTGACACTATTTCTAAAACTTTAAAATAGAAGTAACTGCAGGGCTAAGAACATTTCCGTGTGACAGGATGACACAGAGGGAAGCGTGAAGGAAAGAACACTCGTTTTACAGCTTGGGATGAGAGCAGTCGGAGAGCCAGACTGGATTCCCCTTGTAACGTACTCACTGATTTGACTGCAAGATAAAGGGGCCTAAAGCCTCTGACCTCGGAGAATACAAGGAAAAAAAAAAGCCCTAAACCCCTAAAACTACAAATGATCTTTGTAAAGCATGTCAAGGTTAAACCGAACCATATGTTCCTGACAACACTCAGACACAGCAGGGAATTCTAGTGGAGTATAAATAAAATCCAGTACAATAGATAGGTAATAATTTGCACAGCATTTACACTATTTTTCCTTAAATGATAGTCTTTTAAAAGAGTTGACTTTTCTAGTATGTTTTATTTTCTTATACAGAAAGAGTAACGACGCAATAATTACTGCAGTACAGCACAAGATTTACATTGCGTTTATCTCAGAGCTGTATTTTTTTAATGTATTATTTTACCAGATAGGTATACCAAAAATACTGTACTGTGGTTCTCTATCTGTTCTGGTTTATGTGACAAAGGAATTCTATGCCTACATTCTCATAAATGGCCATCCACGTAGGAAAATCCATGTAGGAAATTAAACTTTCATACTAAGATGAAAATAACCAAGTAGCTGAATTCTGATTTTTGGTGTTGCTGTTGTTATCATCATTACTTAAACCATTTAGTCTTGTGAAGTTTATTCCTATCTTATCTTTATTTAAAAATCCTTTTTACCGTTATACTTAGAAGTGCTTATGGTTTCCTCCTTCTTAAAACTAGTTATTATGTATGAAAGTCATGAAGATTTAACTGTTTGTAAGTTGATATACTTGCCATTGACCGCTTTGCTGTTTCCCCTGAAATTCAACAAATAAGCAAAAGAGAGGTGGAAAAAAGGTGCGAAGCCCAAAATAGCTGTTTGAGTCATCAACAGATTGTCTGAGAGGGTTCAAACGTGTGTTTGTGAGAGAATGAGCTATTTTCCTTGCATCTGTGGGGGTGAATTCTAGAAGAGAAAAAAAACCTACTCTACACAGGTCCTGAAGAACATGGAGGGGAAACCCCTGCCTTTTGGGAAGACTGGGAGAGCAGAGGGTTACCTCAGGAACGTCTGAGCTATCCTCCTTCTGTGCTAAGGCAAGGACAGCAGGGACAGCCCTGCCAGCACCAGCTCCCGGGCCACCGCCACCGAGGAGGGAGCAGAAGACACTTCCCTCAGCGCTGCGGTGGCTGCGTGGGTGCGTGGCAGAAGACCCCCACCAGCTGAGAGACACTGCAGCACCAGGGTGAGCCACGGGTCAGACACGGCCTGTTGAGGGTAAACCTTGGTAAACTCTGGGTTCCCAAACCAACAGCACTGAAATGAGCTCCAACAAAGTCTCTCACAGTCTTCTTGTAACCAGACTAGAAGGCCAAAGGCGTGTTAGTGGACAACCAGATGGACAAAATACTAGTTGGTTTAGAGTGTACTGACTAATGGGTGGCAATTTACCTGCAAGCAGATAACAAGCAAAATGTTACACGGGTCTAAGCTTGTTCATCGAGTCTGTAGATAACACCAAACTGGGGGTACCAGTCTATATGCTCAAGGGAAGAGCTGCCATCCAGAGAGATCTATAGGGGCTGGAAGGATAGGCATCGAGCTGAATATGAGTCCCCTGACAGCACAGCTGGTTGACAACCTCTGGGGCTGACATCCAGAGAAGCACAGCCAGTAGGTGCTCAGCTCTCTTTAGTCCATGTCTAGAACACTGCGTCCAATTGAGTTGAGTTGCCCAATGCATGTAAGAGATGGAAACTAGAGTGAGTTTAGTAGAGGCCTCCAAGATGCTTGAAGACTGGAAAACTTGCATTGTGAAGAAAGATTAAGGAAGGTGGGCTTGTTCAGCCTGGAAAAGACACAGCTTCAGGGGCATCTAACAGCAGTCAGTGTCTGTAGAGAGGTCATGGAGTAGATGAAGGTAAGCTCTTCACAGTGATGTGTGGTGGAATGATAAGGGACAATGGACGTAAGTTGAAACAAGAGATCCAGACCAGCTGTATGGAAAAACTTTTTGACCATTAGGGCAGAGAAGCAGTGGAGCAAGTTTCCCAAGGAGGCTGTGCAGTTTCCACACCTGGAGGTTTTCAAGACTTGATTGAAAAAAGAAAAAAAAAGAAATAAAAAGCCCTGAGCAACCCATTCTGCCCCTACAGCTGACCCTGCCTTGAGAATGAAGTTGGACTTGGTGATCTCCTAACCTGAACAATTCTGTGACTCTAAATAGCTCGCAGAGCTCTTAAGAAGTTTCTGGGGATTGGAGGCAGAGAAGACATGCTGCTAATATCTACCCAATTTCTTCCTGTAACCCTCTTACAATCAAAATGTCTTGTTTTGTTTAGAAATAGCAAACTGAATGATAAAGTTGATGTATTCTGAGAAACAGATTGGCCAACGCTTTTGAGAAGAACGTTCCCTTCTCCTCTGAGGCAGGCAACAGGAGCACGAAGGACAATGTACGCTGATCTCGGGTAAGGAAGGTCTGCTCCCAGAGCTTCTCCTGGGAATCTAAGCGCAGGGTAGTTAATTCAGCTGATGCTAACAGAGTTTGTCAGGATTTGGCAGGGTAAAACAGTGTTGCTCACACAGACCTACCCCTGTGATAGTGGGCTCTTCTGCCGTGGCTGTTCCTGTGCCCACCTGTGTCGCGGGGTGGCTCCTCCATGGCTGACCCACCAGAGGTTCTATGGCTCCGCTGTCCAAAAGGCTGTTTCACTGAGAAAGAGCTGACGATCAGCAGGGTGGGTGTTCATTTGGAAGTCGGGGAGCGGCAGAAACGGAAGGATGTGTTTTCCCAGGCTTGGTCCTTTAAATGGCGGGGTATCCCCCCGACGTTCTCTGGGCAAGATCTGACCAACCAGCGCGCTGCTGCCCGAGATACTAAATTCCCTGCTTCCTACTTGATTTCCTAACCCAACCTTAACGCTGCGTTAGCATCATTTCTCTGCTCGATCCATCTGCTCTTAAGTCTCCCCCGCTGTTTCCTAGGAGATGGATTGCCACGGCGCCTGCGTCTGCGAGCGGTGGCAGATACGGGGCTGGGAAGGGTCAGTCCCACCGCAGCACTGGCAGGGCTCTCGGGGGATCCTGCCCCTCCAAACCCCAGGGAGCCCTCCTTACAGCATCACCCGCTTCCCGTGGCTATGGGAATGGGGTGCTGGGGCTCTTCCACTCCTTCCAACTTCTATTTGCTTCTTTCAGCTTAGAAACTAGCTTTAAAAAAAAACAAGAAAAGACTAAAACGGGGTTATTTTTGTCCAGTCAGCCTATTTAGTGAACATTTCAATCGTATTATGTACAACCCTGGTTTGTGCTCGTTTGCAGTGCATTTTGCAGAACTAGTGATTGTTTATGTTCTGTGGTTCAGCTGGGCAGGACGGGCCTTTTTCACATCCTTTCGGGTCTGGTCCCAACTCCCCAAGGCAGCAGTAAGCATGACAAACCAGGCATGGCAATTAAACAGGGGGGACACAGAACATTGGGATGGCTAAATCGTGCCCTAACATCTCCCCTGGTATTCCTTTGGGGGGCCGGGCTAACAAAGCACACAGGGTCTTACCACATTTCTAAAAATACGCCTGTTTCTCACGAGTGACCCAAACTCCAGCAACAAACTCTTAACTACACTTGGAAACAGATAATACAGAAAATAAGTTACTTTTCCCCATACGTATAACCTATTTTAAATTGTATTCATGTTGGCTTTCTTCACAGGAAAAAGAGGTAAACAAGGATTGTTTACATCAAACAGCTAATGTGTTTCTATTAGGCAGAACTGTGAAAAAAACAAACTATCTCGTGACTGTATGTAAAAGGAAAGAGAATTTATGAAAAATACACATAATTCTAATCAATAGCTTATTTGGGGTAGAGAATCTATCCATTAATTGGGATCAGAAGTGTAGTAGATTTATAGCTTAAGCGTTAGAGGTCCACATGTAGAAGAAATGCAACCATTTTCCTTGATGTCAAGAAGAACATTAGGAACCATAATACAGCACGAGCTACGTTACAGTGAAACACACACATCACTGAGGGGTATTTCCTCAAAGAAAACTGTCAGCCTTTTCAAAGTACATACCTAAGGCTTTGGCAGATGTTAGGGGCATCTCACAAGTTTTGTGGAATACCAGATATTTGAGCAGTTAGGTTATACATGACATCACCCCTTTTTAATTCATCTGTTAAAGGGCTATCTCCACTGTAACAATTGTGTATCCTCAAGTTTAAATATAATTATGTGGCTAACATTTAACACTGAAAAGAAAACCAGACAGAAAGAAATCCCATAGTAAATTAATATGCTTCTCATACCCAGTATAACACTGGGCGTATTTAATTAATTTCATAATATTCTTGTAAATTCAGCCTTCAGTGACCTGTATTTCAAAACAGGATGTGACAAAACAGAAATCTCTTACACAGTCAAATGTTACAAAGGCTTTGAATAAAGTTCTGCATTTTGAGAGGTTTGGGGAAACATCCAGACAAAAAGCAGAACATTTCTCAGCTGTGTCCCTCAAAGAACTGCCCAACACCCGTGGCTACAAAGGAGTAAAGGAGCAAGGCTCTTCTGTTGACAAAAGGCTTTTTTGCCATCCCCGTCCAAATCTTCCAGAGAAACCATAGTCCCCTCCATGCCCCCCATCACAAACTATTCTAAAACAAGCCAAAAAGCCCCATGACCTGGACCTCTTGTGTAATGTTGGCATCCTCAAGTTATTGAAGCTGGAGAAAAATTCACTTTTAAACAGGGAATATTAGAAATAGAAAAGTTATGGTAGCTTGAAAAAATTTAAACTACTTCTACATGTCCTCATAAATATTTAGTCCATTTCTGCCTGTGGGAAATACCATGATATTTTTACTGAACAAAGACAGAACTTAGAGAGTGAGATATCAAAACTCACTTAGTCTTCACTAAAAGAAGCTTTTGTGAAAACATCAAGGATATACTCAACCTTCAAAGAGTAGAGCTAAACTTAACACGCTAAGTATCTATGATTTCCATAAACCAGAATGAAAATAACAGAAAACCTGCACTTATCCAGACCAAGAGACTTGATATTTCTTTCTTTGACAGAGCCATCAATGGACACAGTGAAATAAAGCACAGAAAGTGCCTGAAGATGGAACAGCACTGGAAGGAGTAAAAGTAGTTGGTGCAGTGTCTAATGCAGACAGAGCAAACTCCCAGCTGCAACCAGCCTGACACCATGCTGCTCTCCTGCATGCTTAATTTGCACTGATCAACTTTAAACTGGAATTCAGTTTTGACAACATTGACAAGCACCTATTCTCAAAGGGAATATATAAATACAAAGCGTGGGATGGTTTAAACTCAGAAGCAAAAACAAACTAAAGAATGGAAGAAAGGAGAGTTCTTCAACATTGTCAGTATCAGCAGCATCATACGGACATTAACGAGGTGTCCCAGTAATATAAGAAAGTATGGACATGAGAACAGAACAGAGTAAATGAACTTTCAAACTTGGCCTGTTACATTTCTCAAATTTTCTCCAATACAGTGAAATACTGAGCTTGCCCTCTTGCCATAAAATACCACCTCAGCCTTTATTCAGGAAATGTTTTCTGCTGGCTTGAATATTACATTGCCTTGATAAATTATTCTCAAGATTTCTCCCAAATATTTCAAACAAACACTAAGAACCAAAATGTTCTCAGAAACAAATACAAAATGTATTTTATCTTCAACCACGGTAAGGACCTGATTTTCTTTCTAAAGTTCCCATTTACAGATTTCATCTTCCTGCTCAGCAAAATGAAAACATAATTTTTCCTAGAGCTGTCACTATTGTAATCTAGATCTATGGACTAAAAATCAAACACTGGCTTCTTCTGGTCATGTATGATCTTTCAAAGTAAAAAATTCAGAAGTTGAATTCAAACACATCTGATGCCAAAACACATCTCTACTTACAAACATCCTGAAGTCATACCTGGATCTGACTTTAACCTCAATAAGCTTTTGCTAAATACTGTCTTTAGCAGCCTCTCAGAGCTACAATATATTCACTTATCAGTGGACAGTGATAAAAAGACTCGTGGACTGTAACAAGGAATACTTTCCTCATATAAAAAATGTATTCTGCCTTTGATCTATTCAAGATACTCCTTGGCTAGAAGCCCCTGGGTGGTAGACGTATCAAAACCAGGATGTGGACTTATAAAGAAGACAAGTGTAGTGAAAAGTGGTACTTCAGAGTCATTTTTCAGGCCACACATTAAAAATGCAAACTTTGTGATGCATTGTTTTCTCTGTCAATTATTGCCTCCGAACATTTCTACGATCTCCTGAGAAGTCAGTATCTGTACTTTCAGGAGCCGAGGAAGCAGAAGTGAGGGAGCTCAAGGAGATGAGGATTCCAAGGAAGGGACTGGACTAAGGGCATGCTGCAGTCCAGAGCTCCCAGACTCGAGCAGCAGAGAAGGGCTGCCAGCGTGCCCATTAGCCAGCACATTCTGATGCTCTCAGATCCTGATTCCAGAGCGGCAATAAACATTGGAACTTTCAGCTACTGAACCATATTTCTGTTTGAAATACATAATAAAATAGTATATATGACTATACATGATAGTGCTGAAATTCTAGAGAGGCTTGATCACCCTTCTGCCCCCCGGTACTCGGGAGCTGCTTGCATATTTCTGTCTGTTTTCCCTCTGAATAAAACCTGCGAGAGTCGCATGGGTTCCTTCTGCAAATCCACAGTGTGTTGGTTTGTATGTCTACATACTTTCAAAACTTTAAAGCGTATTAATATCTTAATTTTAATAATTAGTTAAATTCTGTGTTGGAAATGACTTTGTTTTGGGTATTTTTTATAAAGTACAGCTACGTGACTTGTATTGAGTTTATGAGGCTTCTGGCAGATAAATTTCTAAGCACTCATTTGAAAAGAACAAATTATTAATTACAGATGTGTGGTAGTAACACGTTATCCTATAGCAGGAGATGGACATATTTCATTAGATATTGGAAAAATTAAGATGAGCAGTAATTTAAGTAGTGGGATAAAGAATTACTTTACAGCTCGCTCCAAAACTTAAGAGCTTTCTCTCACTCACTGCCCTATTCACCAATGACATCCTATTCTCTATTCCAATCTATCATATGGTTATAGTTAATTTTAAGCAAACATTTCTTGTCAGTTCTGAAATTTGCCTGGTGTCACTTGGCACTGGGTGATGCTGCAAAACACTGACACAGCCCCGCTCTCCGGGAGAGGGACAAACGACGGCTACGTTCAGAGTCTGAGAGCAGATCAGTCATAAATCAGCAGAATGTCACTAAGTAAGGAATGCAGGGTCATTACTTTCTTATAGCTACATCAGTCAGAGACTTAACAGTTCTACAGCTTGTTATGATGTCCGTTTCTGCAAATTTTGAAGAGTAGTACTCTAACTTCCAAGCAATTTCTACTTGCCTTTCGAGTACCATAACGTTAATAAAAAGACAAAAACACTGTAGCACAATCCTATTACAACTATTATAATGAAACAGAAATTGTGCTTTTGATGTTGAGTCTTTGAACTGTTTTGCTTTGAAATTTAGTTATAAAGCATACAAGTCTACCGCAGAGAACACAGCTCATCCAGAGGGAACAATACCAAAAGGGATTTTGGGGTGGAAAATAAGACTACGAAAGACGGTAAATATTTTCCCTTGTCTCCTAATATTTTACCAAAAACTGGTGAGTCCTACGAGGATAGGCCTAAATGGATACAATTATTTTAAGCTACACACAAATAAAACAAAGATATCAATATTTAAATGCAAATTTAATATAATCCATCATCATACCTTGTTATGTGTCTGAGTCTGTCCAACCAGGATAAGGATATTTGATGAGATAATAGACAGGCAGAAATTGATTAGAATTATTGACCTCTCAGATCTGATGTACCTGTTCAAATAAACAAAGACAGGGTACAATTTTTCTAAAAGGAAAACAACTAGAAAGTCATACAAAGCTTTGATGCAATTCTTGTATTAAACACTGGAGATACCTTGAAAGGTAAGTGCTCTCTTTCAAGTGTTCCAGCAGAATATCAGGGATCTATCACATTACAAACACAGGAACTGCAATATTTTGATAGATATTCTGCAATTCCCTCTTATTATCTTGGTATATTTCAAAAATAATCTATCGATGCTTCTTTTAAAAACTGCTGGCAACACTGTTTGTTCCAACACCGTCCTGATAATGAAGATCTTGCATGAATTCATATCAGGTGCTCATCCCTGGGAATATCCACAGCTGGCACAGGCCACGCACAATCACTAACTTCAGCAAAAATCCGGTGATTTACATAAACAGCAAACCTGGCCCCCAACGCATGCATAAGATGCAGGTCGGGGGATGATTTTACAGCAGTACACTTGGAAACACGGTATTGGGGTAACGGTTGCATTAAACTTGAGGTTCCGCTACATTTATGAAATAATTTGTGTGAAGAAACAATAATACTGCAATATCTTCATAAGATCTAATGCTAAAAAACAGCTCAGTTTGTACAGAGAGATTAAATTATAGCAGCGAGCATCACAGAGTCTCTTTTGCAAGCTTCATATTCATTTTACAAGTGTGATTAGGATGAAAAAGTCAAATGCTGTTATCACCTATTTCCTTACAAGATGCAAATGTTCTCATTTTTCTATATCCAGCCTTCTACACGCTACAGGGCAGAAAGGGGATGGTTATGGCTTCAAATGAAGTAACTCACTGACCCGATTTTTGGAGGTGTAAGAGTAAATGTTGACTACTGCAGAGAATGAAAGCTAAGGATGCTCAGGTCCCCTGTGCTATAGGTTTATATATTTTATGACCTGCCCTTATAGCTTAGTTAATGTGGCTGTCTCCTCCTGAGCAGTACCCCGTAACTCTGAGGAGGTCACTACACGGGGTGCTGGACCCACGAGAAATGCTGAGCTTTGGACACAAAATGAACTGTAGTCCTTGTTGCTCAGCTGCCACCGAAGCGATACAGCATCGCATTCTTCATTGAGAAGACAGAACAACCCTGATACCACCATCCACGTGGGTGGTTTTTTCCCTCAAAATGGAGCAATGTTGCTAAGGCTGGTTTCTACGTTTTTGCAAACAAAAAAAGTTCAGTCAGGACGTCGAGAGCCTTTGTCTGAAGAGTCGTTCCGCTGCTGCTGTCTGACCTGTGGGCTCTCGACTGACCGGGGGGGTCCCGGTGTCCCTGGTGGGTGCAGGACCTGAGCGGGGTTCTGCGGCTCACGGCCTGCGTCCAGCCAGGCAGGTTGCAGGTTTCTGACAGGGACAGGGAGGGAAGGCTGAGCGTTTGACTCGCACCAAACTTATTTTTCGGTTGGAATTTTCAGTTTGGGGGGATCAAATCAATCAACCATAAAAGAAGGCTCCCGCAGGCCCGCTCTGGACCAGAACACCTCTACCTTATATCACTTCTAAACAGGGCCTGCCGCTGAAAGGGGAGATGGGTGTTCCAAAATATAAATACAGACATCGGGTCAAAATATCAAATTTCTCCCTACTCCTAGATTTATAAAAATAAGCATATATATTTATAAGTGTCAGTGTCTACCTTCCCCCTAAAATTGGTTACCATGTGCTCTTGAGAAACATGTTGAAGGCACATCTTAATGACTCACATGAAAGGCCACTCGCTGGACATAATACTTTCAAAATATTCCACTGCTAGAACACAGAGATCTAGATGAGTTATTTTTTCTTCAGCTGGATGTAGAACTCACATTACTCCATAACACATCACATACATTTTTTTCTTAGCTTGGAAGTTACTATAATTATAGGATCACAGGATCATAGAATCACAGGATCACAGCATCATAGACTGGGTTGGGTTGGAAGGGACCTTTAAAGACCATCTAGGTTCAACCTCCTGGCCATGGGCAGGGACACCTCCCACTAGACCATGCTACTCAAAGCCCAATCCAACTTGGCCTTGAACACTTCCAGGGACAGGGACATCTACAGCTCCTCCGGGCAACCTGGGCCAGTATGTCACCACCCTCATTGTAAAAAAAAATTTCTTCCTTATATTTAGTCTAAATAATGGAGAAGACCAGTTCCACTAAGCGTGACAGTATTTCCATCCAAGTGCTAAATATATCAGGGAGTGCAAAAATAACACTACAGTTCTTCAGATGGGAATCATATCCTGAAATACTCTCATTCTTAGTTTTGACAGACAAGAACTGTTAATTCTTATACTCTTTTTATTACCACTTATGTAACTGGGTGTTCTATATTCATTATATGTATGTCTAATCCTGTGAGTCTCTGTGGCTGCATGAGAGTGAAAGAGAAAAGCATGTAAAATTATCAAGATGCTTCTAAAAGAAAAATTCCATTGGTTGATTTTACATGGATCTAGAAGTTATCTGTTAGTTTCTCCTTGTGCTTCTTCCTCATTCCTTAAGAACATATCTTTCTGTTGTTATGGAAAAAAGTTAAATGAGAACCCATGTTCATTTAAAAAAAATATTATTACTTCATGTGACTTTTCCTCTTGCTTTTCTATTTCTTCCACACTAACACATCATGCTATTTCTCATCACTTCTCAAATTATTTTTTTCCACAAATATCTATTTCAGTTTTGAGTCAATCCAATATTTTAGGACGGAAAGACTGGAATGAACCACCACACTGTTTGAGACTACTTCAGTTTGTGGTCTTCACTGAAACCTCTAGCAGAAGTGGATAAACTGGAAAACAGTTGACTGAGTCTCCCAAACCTGCAATATCTGACGTGACACTTTATATGCCATTTTTATAACACAGAATTTTAGTTTTCAAATGTAAATGGAGGAAAAGCATTCCAAGGTATAGGCCAGAAGCCTTACGTGAAATATATCATATAGAAGAATCCTGTAAAATATTTATCAGCACTACAAATACCCCGCTGAAAGAGCAACATCATACACACTAAGAGGGGAGAGAGAAGAGTGGGCTCCACCATCACCAGTAGGCCAAGAGAGAAAAACTAATCAATCACATCAACAAAGTTAGGAGTCAAAACATGCACTGCACTTTACTTATGTTTTTTTTTCTTTTCCAAATAATAATTGTTGCATCTAAGGCTCTCTTTACATTTTAATTCAACTAAATATAGCCATGTATTCGCATTCAGCTTTGCCAATCCATTACATACCTCCAGAGTGCTGCATAGACAACTGCTAGGGTGATCAAGGCCAAGCATGAGAGACCACTGCCTACTATTAAGGTCACTGAGGGTGTACCAGATGATTCCATGATCTGTAGGTTACAACAGATAACCATGAAGGAAACCATCCTCCAGAAAGTAAAACAACAAGTCAAAAGGCAAAAAAAAAAGAAAAGCAATAAGAGCAAAATGATAAAAGCAGCCACACTATCACAGAGAGCTTCACTAATATTACTTATGTAGCAGAAATCAACTTAATTCCAAATCTGATCCATACATAACTCTCAGATCTGTTCAATTATTGCTAAATTCCACAGAGGCCTTTGAGCTTCAAAATGCCTTAGAATAGCTGCATGATACTCTGAAAAATAAAGTAGTAATATTACAGTGTAATAGGAAACTATGATTTCACTTTTCAACTACAATCCAGTTAAAATTAATTAAAATATATATTTCAGTTGAGAAACAGCAATATTTAAATTGTGTATTAAAGAAAATGCTTGGTTTCTCTGCAATATATTAAAGATCGTCCAGTATTTTGTCCCAGAATTTGGTTCGTGCTTGTTGCAGAATTACCAAACTTTCTGACTTTTAATAACTTTGACTTCAATCCACTGTTCTCACACACTTAATTTCCTTGGGCCTCTGATTGTCTAGAAGGAATGGGAAGATATCTATGGCAACAATGGCATCGGCCTTCTGTAAAGATGCTGGAAATTTAGAATTATTTCATTTGAAGTCTGCGTGTTAATAAGAAATGAAAATAAACAAATGACCTTGGAAACAAACTAGCTTTCCCTGCCGTAAATGAAACTATTATGGTCAGATACCAGGTGGGGTTTTTCTGTGTGCACATGTGCTCGTGGGCTGAAATAGACAAGGTATTTGCTAATGCAAATGGAAAAAAAAATAGATCTAAAAGTTTGCCTGTTTACCAAAATGCTTTTTAAAGCCTCAGGGATGTATTGCAAATCACATTTTATCAAGGTATCTTTTGTCACCCAAAATAGGAGATAAAACTGATGTACTTTTAGGCCAGATTTCAGACAGAAAGTAACATCTTATTTCAATCACTTTGTTCCAAACTGATCTCCTTTGCTATTACAAAGAGTCTGATCGTACGCTTCCAAACCCAGGAAAATGAAACCATGCCTTAGCAGGATAACTTCACAAATATTTGCTTTTTAGCTATTTTTACATTCAATAATAGCGGGAGTGTCTGCTTATACACTTGATATCCCCTCTGTCTCATGAAAACTTGATCATTTTTCTTCCCCCGTATCACCAGACTACACAGAAAATCTGGGCTGAAAATGCCCAATGCAGCTCTGCAATCTGTTTGACTCCAGTATCCGGGGGGTTCCTACCCAGAGCAACAATAAAGCCCTGCACCTTCCCCAGGAAAGGCTTGCAACCTTTGAAAAGCTCGTTAAGTTGCTAATTGTTCGATACAAAAGTTTTCAGCACGTTTGCATGACAATCAGAAGGCTTTCCCTGAAAAATCCAGCGTCGGAGAACATGCAAATTTCGCCAGGATTTAGTTGTGCCACAGAATGTGGAATAGCATTTCTCTGAGACGCTGTAGACCCCGGGAGACTAACACTTGCCTACCTGCAGTATTAAACCATTCCTCTGAAACAGACCTGAGAGAAAAGCTCGACCAGCTCCCCCCTCCCTCCAACCTCCTCCCCCCCGCTATCGCCTTTTGCCTTAAACCGGCATTATTTATTTTTTTTTCGATTTTTTTTTTCTTTTTTCCCCCTCCCCGCTTTGTTACTTACTATTTCTCTAGGTTGCTGAGCCAAAATGGCGAAGGTGGAGAGACGATCACACAAGCATTTGGTGTGGGATGCATCGGTAAGCACAGTTTTACATCCCTGGCTGGACCAGGTGCCCAGAGAGTCGTTCCTGCAAAGGAGAGAGAGAAGGAAAAGGGGGGGGTGGGGGGGGTGGGGGATAATTACTCCTGCCGGCCCATTCCCTGCGCAGACAATGCGGGGTACCCGCCCGGAGCGAGCGGCGCAGCCCCCGCACGGCGGAGCGGGTGCGGGCGCGGGTGCGGGGAGAGCCGGGAGCTGTCCGGCGCGGTGGTGCTGAACGCCCGGCCGCGCTGCGCTGCGCGGAGCCCCGCCAGCGGCCGCCCCCCGCGCTGCCAGCCACCTCCGAGCCCCACCAGAGCACTGCGAAAAACTCCGCGGAGGAAGAGGGGGAGGCTTTTCCTCTCCCTCTCTCTCGCTTTTTTTTTTCCCTTTCCCCCCCCCCCCCCTTTTCCTACCGCTGCTGTTTCTGGCCCTTTTTTAAAAAAAATAAATGTGGTGGTCGGTAGTTGTAGTGTCTTTTTTTTTTTTTTTTTAATCTTTTTTCTTTTTTCTTCCCTTTTTCCCCACCTCCTCTCTGGTGTGTGTGGCTACTTTAAAGGCAGATGGTTCTCAAATGCCAATGTGGGTTATGCCAGTTAGACCGGGAGATGCCAGATCTTCTCTTCTGATGGCTATTTTTGCTGAGGATTTTGGGGGTTTTCGGGTTGTTGTTTTTAGAGCTCAAGCCTTAGTAATTTCACCCTGGAAACGGCAGCATCAGATGCCTCCAAGTCTTGCCTGGGCTCCAGCGGAGGGGTGGATGTCAGCACAGCAGCACACAGCCTCACCGGAGAGAGACAGGACTTCGCCCTCCAGCCATCGCTCGGCCAACCCCCCCTCCCCGGCTCCCTCCCACTTCTCCAGTTCTTTTTCTCGGGGTGGCAGCACCACGCTAACCCCAAGCCAAAGCCATCATTTTGCTGGCACCTCGTGCCAACCACCCCTAAACAAAACAAGATGATTAACACAGCTCCCCCCCCCCCCGTTCAATTAGACATTCGATATGCTAATGCCAGGTCTGAAACCCACCCCAGCAAACAATAAAAATGGTATCAACCCACGTTTTCTTTGTGTGGGCAAGGAGAGGGAGAGACAAAAAATCATCTCTCCCTTTTCCTCAACTGCAGAGGAGGAGGGAGAATGATTTCTACAGGAAAAAGGGGTTGGTTTCAACTAAGTCAAACCTATTATTTTTATATACGTTATGTTTAGAGAACAACAATTCCTTCTTCTTTCCCCCCCTCCTTTTATATCCAGAGACCAACGGCAGTGACTGCTGCCAAGAGCAGTGTGAGCGCTGTCAATTCCTCTCCATTTCACCTCAGGTCACTAAATGAGTTGAAAAAAAAGAAAACAGAAAACTAAAGTGGGGGAATAATAACTTCCAGCCCCTCGTTTCACCTCTTCTGCCTCAACAACCCGTCCCTGGGTGCGATTCCCTGCGCCAGGACCCCCTGCAAAGGCAGCTGGTTCTCCCCAGCCCCCTCTCGGGGGGCAGCTCACCCCAGCCCACATTGGCATTTTCTGCAACTGGTTTTTGAACACACACCAGATGTAACCCTTGCACGCTATTGTCTCCCAAACAGTATCCTTTAATAAGCAAAACAAACAGCAACCGAGGGAAACAATTGAGGGAAAATCACCAATTCTTCAAGCCACTAGAGCTGCCTATTGGCTTTCCTTCACAAATTGCGTCTTTCAGAGAGCCACAGGCTAAGTCAATATCTGTTTTGAAAAATATAGTAACATATTCTAAATTCTGGAGCATTATCTTCTGGATAAAAACCAATTTATTTTATTAGTTTTCCTGTCTTATCTTATTGTGACACATAGTTAAGGCCAAACGAAATGCGTTTATCTGTGCTGATTAAATATTAAGGACTGATAACTGAAGAAAAATTGACATGTTTTAAAACAAAAGGATGGTACTATTCATCCCGAGGATAAGATTTAGTATATTGCATGCACCCTATGCTGAAAAGCAGCGCGTGCCCAGTACATACAGCACTACATCCCTGCAGATGGTGTCCAACGCACAGAGTTAGACTAGTCCTAATTATAGAAGGTAGACAACCACAGACACCACTTTCATTTAAAACAACACATCTGTTACATTCATAATTATGCTATATTAGTATAAATCACGGGCTGTCCACCAGGTTTAGAGGGACATGTCCTCTTCTTCAAGTCGCTCGCGCAAACACAAAATTCCAGTCACTCGTTAGCGGAGCGGGTCGCTCCTGGACTCTCTCTCCAGGTAGTAGGAATACACTGCCTCTTCTGCAAGGCATCTTGCATACTCCTGAAAATTCCTGTTTCCAAAAGCACTGAAATTTGCCAGTAAGACATCCATCGGCACGGCAGGAGCAGGGCCAGTCTAATACGGGCACTTTTTACTGCTCATTGTTCATTTTTTTCAGGTATACGCTTCAGTTTCTTGACTACCAGCATTACATTTGAATATGTAACAGATGAAAATTCAGTGATTAAGTATGGTCTACCTTTCTCTTCTAACCAGTTAAAAAAAATAAAAATCACCTCATTAATAAATATATTAGTAGCCTGTGGCTGACAGAAGCTGTGCAGAATGTTATACTAAGTCCATGAAGGAGAAGGAATAATGAGCAGAATCCAGAAGAAAAGTGTAACTGCAATTTGTTGCTGTTGTTCATGCCCGTAGAACAGGAGATGTATGATTACTAACTTGCTCAGATGCCAGACATTTTGACTTGCCAACATAAAATCAGTATTTGGTTTTAGCTATAAAGTAAATAAGGAATGGAAGTATGGAGTCAAAACAGATTTATTTCATTTAGTAAACCTCAATGTCACACTTTTTATGAAGTCCTCCATCTATGATCACTCCCTCTTTATAATACAGCTCTTCTGGGTCAATAAGAATCTATCCCATAATTCAAAATTTCATTCCTTTCTGGTCTGTTTTTTTTTTAAACTATGTGCCTAATGTTTAGGGTTACCATATGAATATGCAAGAGGGTGCCTATTATTCCTGTGGATCTTTCTTATTATGCAGAAAGCTATAAAGGAGAGACAGGTACTAACAACACACGTTCTATTTATATCAAGGAAAATTATCAAATGGAATATATGTAGCAAATATAGATGTAGGTTCATGCCCATTGTTGGCAATTTTGTACCGTTCCACTGAGCTACAGATGATTTAATCAACCTGGCAGAATTCCCATGATATAAGGAAAGGAATTCCCAAGAAGCACAGATTCCCCATTGCAGGTCCTGTATCAGCCTGCAGCTGGGGCAGGGGAAAAATCAGGAGAAGCAGGGAAGTAGGGGGAAAAGTCTAAGTAGGATGTAATTTGGGCACGTGGACCTGTGGCTAATACGGCATAAGCACCAAAAAACCCCTCAGCTCCAACATCTGACTATGAGTGTGTCTGCAGAGCTGTCTTACAGTCAGAGGAATGCTGGAGGGCCTTCTCAAAACCCTCACAGAGTTTAATCTAAAATTCTTAGTTCTAATCAGGAACTGGGAATGTGATGAAAATGGTGGCCGAATGATGTACAGAAAGGTGTTTTAATCACGATGAAAAATACAGCAGAAATAATGTGATTTTCACTCTTTAGTAATGTGTTACGCAATATCGCATGATGCGTAAGTGATGCTCACTACCCAAACCAATGACTGCCTCAGACATTGAAATGGAAAAGGAGTTTATAGGATAGGGGTATTTTTGTAGAATAAAAGATTCATTCACAAACACAACTGCCAATCTGACACAGACCGACGATCAAGCCACATTTAATGTGCTAGTGGTTATTTTTCCCTTATTTTGTGGTATTTTCCCATGTCTCATTGCTTGGTTTACCACTTACTACTAAAATATTTTGTTAAAATTAATAATATACCTGTTACTAATTGCATTGTTTTGTCTACTTTAATATATTGATAAATAAAAATGAGCTATGACATTGCTGTCAAAGCCACTTAGTAAAGGACTTCACCTCATAATGTACACTGTCTACCTTATTACTTTATTTTGAAGAATCTTTTTCAAATGAAAGGTGGTTTTTTGGGTTTTTTTTTGAGGGAGATGCTGTGACACAGAGAAAAAGGAATTTAGCAATACTGTTAACTATTTTCTTTATACTTGGCAACCAGTGACCCAAGTAGTTACCTGGGTTTTGATCATCATGAAGGAAGAGTTAACATCTAGGCTACGCATATAAGCCAGTAGCTTACTTTAGTAATTTCTTTGATGGTTGATATCTGTGATTAAACTAAGATGAGAAACCTTTTTGACAATTAAGTTACATTACGTAAATAACAGCAAACTACACAGAATTTAAGAAATTATAGTATTATTTCTCCTGAGATAATTTTAATTCTCCCTACTTCTAGGGTGCGTATATTATTATATTTTTTGCATTTCTTTTTCTTTTCAACTAGGTGCTGTTTTTTCTTTAGGACAGACTTTGGTATTCCAACTCTGTTCTCAGTAAACAATGACATATAAGGATGAGAAGAACATAAGAATACTTTAGCCTAGCAAAAGCCAGGAAATAAACTCCTGGCCTTTATGAGTAGCAGATTATGTACATCGTTGGGCCTGTTCAGATGTTCCTGGCACATTAGTGAAGATAAAGACCTTTCAACACCTGCTTCCTTCTTTACACCTTCTTTACAAACTCCCGGGGCAGCCGTAGGGAAGGCTCAACTGCAGGAGGCTCCTCTCAGTTGTGCGTGTCCATATGTCCAAGACACGACCTAACTCTTCGGGACCATAATTTCTACTGAGATCAATATTATCCCTACTACTAGTCTATGACAACATCTAGTTTATCTCCAGTTTTTCCTAAAGTTAAAAAAAAAACACAACAAAAAAGCCAACAAAACCCCCAAACAAACCACACAAGGAAAAAAAAAAAGAAAAACTCCACAAAGTGTGTTTGGATGCAAGTAATGCTTAATAATGTCACATATAAAATTATAGCTACCAAAGTATTGTTTACCCAGAAATTGCTAATATGATTAACATTATGCCATTATGACTTGAGGCTTTTTTTTTTTCCTCTTGCACAATTTAGAAAAACAAATACATGAAATGGAAGTAAAAAAAATAGAATAGATAAAAATTATTACATGTCTAAAATACTGCAAATGTCTCCAAAAAGATATCTGAATTAGTGTGATATGAGAAGAAAAAGCTGGGTGATGAATATGTTGGACTTGGGTCTCCAACCAGAATGTTATGAGGAGTTCATTTTCCTAAAAAATAAGGCCACTTTTCCAATTCAGGCATTGAATTGTTTATATTTCCTCAATGACATACTTGTGAATTTATTTTTTTGACAAAGAAAGTAGAAATACTTGAAAAACTAATTTTCTTGCTGATGTTTATATCAAAAATGAATCCTATTTGAATATTTTTTTTTTGTAAAACAAATGTGCATCTGGGCTGGAAACCAAGTTTTATTCCAAATGTGATTTAAACCAGATGAGACAGTAAACCCTAAAAAACAGGTTTTATAACAGCCACTGGAGTTACAAGCATATGCCACATTAACTTTCTAATAACGTACAAGACATAGAAAGGTCTGAGGGAAGATCAAAAATTGCCTTAGTTATCAGTTTGAGTACTATATAGGAATGATTGATCCAAAGGGGAGCTATGGAAGTGAGTATTGACTCTTTAGAACTTATAATCCTAAAGGGCTGATAGGACAGACCCAGGGTGACACAAATGCCAGGAGCTTCCTGCCTGGTACCCTGTCCTACTGCTCTCACACGGACTTAGCCTTGGAATATCGCAGAATCCATTCGTGTTTTTTAATAACTTTAATAACTAATAACAAACCACACTCATTCAGCTCCATTTCTACATTTCAAGGAGCGTAATGGGTGGATATCCGAGTAAAAGCATCCTCTCCTCTTTCCCAAGATTATAGAGAAAGTCTCCTAAGAGCATGAGTATTGGTGCGTTTAAAAAATAAAAAATAAAAAAAAATTGAGGGAAAACAATCACTTCCCATAGCTTCATCTCTGTCTGACCCTTTAGATGCCCCAGAGAAAGTAGCATGGGATTAGGTATTGGGCGTTCCTGCTAGGTACGTGCTGGCAAAGAATGGGGGTGTATGACAAAGATTTAGTAGAACGATGACTTCTTTCCCCATGGACCTCCAGAAGGACTGGAGCACAGAGACCCTTCCAGGATATCTTGTCACAAGTTGATAATTTCCTAGAAATCACAGGAAGCCACAGACGGATATTTCTTATTTTATAAACCCAATACTAGTTGAAACAAACTGGCCAACGCTACCACAAATTCTACAGTGAGTTGCTGTCTCCCTTCCTTCCCAACGAGGTCCCATTTATTCAGCAGCAGCCTGTATGCTAATTTTGTCTTGCATTTCAATACAGTTTTGCTAGGTTTATTCACTGTTGACAGGAGATATACCTGATAATGCCAAATGACCAAACCATCAAGGATCATGCTATGTTTTGCGAGTATGCATTACTTAACTGTGAATATGTTTATGCTCTTCATTGAAGCTGCTGTATGACACAGTTTCTTGGGGCAAAGTCATATAGACCCTTGCTATATTGAAATGTATATTCTCAAAGTTTGCAGTAGTGAATTTAGTATCATTTTGGATATGTCTAAAATTGATTAATTTCAAGCACATTAATTCTATAGGATAACTATCAGATACTTAGTAGGAAAAAATAGCGCTCAACTAGTATTTTATTAGCTTTCACTCCCCAAAAAATCAGTAAAATCTTTTATATTGGTTTGTTCAGACTATAAATAATTATGTAGATTTATGGTGATCAATGGAAAATTTGCCACGTAGTGTTTTCCCAACGATCAGCTTCTGAAGTCTTTCACACCCTACCGTTATTCACAGGGATTCCTAGCAAAAAAAAAGGATCCTTGTAAATTGTGTTTTGCCAGGGGCTGGAAAAGACTAGGGACTCAGAAGTCTGTCCTGTCTCTGAAGAACCTCAGGCTTCCCATATGTTCCTTTGTACCTCGGGTACATGAGTAAGAACCCTCCTGGTTATCAGCTTCTCCTCCCCTGGACCTTGTGGTACCACCTGCTGCTCCTGCACAATCCTGCTGTGTATCCTGCAACTGGTACCTGTTGGGTTCTCTGAAGAACAGGCTGTGGAGCCATGGCAACGGGAGACAACCACAGCTAATTTATCTCAGTGTCCATTTTTAAATAAATAAATAAATATATTTTTTTCTATTTGCTTACACTTTGAAAAATAAACTTAACTCAAGCCAGGCTGAGATAAAACAAACAAACAAAAAATAAGACACAGTTACAAGTGTTTATAAGACACAAAAATAGAAATAAAATACACTTGACATTTGCTCTACTGACACGGGGATTATGTCAGCAGTATCTCTCCCCTTTTATTCAGCTGTTATTCTGCAAGATTTCCCAGACATTCAGTTTACAAAGAGTTTTATTTTCTGTATACATTAGGCCTCAGGCTATGTCCTTTCCCTTGTGTAAGTTCCTTGCTTTTCATAACCAGTCCTCTTCTGAAAGTCCTCCCTGGGAGCCTAAACACATCTAATCTCTTCTTCCTCAAATGGATGGATTTCTTTCTTATTTGGGAGCTAGTCTGCCCGTCCCTCTCAGTTTGGCTTTGGTTTTTTTTTCCTTAGAGATGTCTCTTTGTTAGATCAGAAGTTATCTTGTGTACCTGACTGGCCAATTAACAACTGCTTCACTAAGAGTAATGCTTCTCTCCCTATTCTCTCTCTGGTGAGTCAGAGTGCAGCCTGCCTGAACCTGCACCAGATCTTTTATGGGTTACCAGGCTGCACATGAAAACCCCATTTGGTGCAAACACCTCAAAAGGACAATAGCTATTGGCTCTTGAGAGAGATCAAGCACATAGGAATTAGGTAGTTTGAGGGGGCAAGGGGTTTGCAGTGAGCGATGCTTAGCATCTTAGGTAGGATAGCATTTCTTCAGTAAAAACTACAAACTCTAACAAATTCTACAAATTCAGTTAACTACAAATTCTAAAAGTGAGTAATCTTTGCCTTTCAGACAATCAATATTTAGTTATAATATGAGAGAATAGGACTAACGGTGAGCAGAGGGAATCAGAAAAGTTTCTTTATTCCAAAATGCCCTACAGCCTGGAGATCTGGTCATTCCTTCTGAAAAGGTTCTGAATTTTGCAAGCACAGATAAGACCTCACCTCTAGTAAGTTTCTCCTGTCCTGGGTGAATTTTCTAACCACTGAACTATTGGACAAAAGAACTACAAATAATGTCTTCATACCTTATGAAGATGTCCATGTTTTATGTAGCAGCCAATTTACTGCTAAGTCAAGACCACAGTTCAGAACAGCAGAGAGAGACCTGTTTACGTATCTTGATGAGAGTTAATGCTGAGGTTCTTCTGAGCATATTAGAATTAGGTCTTGGTTGCCAAGCAACTTAACATAAAATGCATAAGAATCTCTGGATTTAGGATTCTCCAGAGTTGTATGGTGTCTGGAAAGGGTGTCTGATAAAATCCATTAAGGTACCTATAGTGGCAGGTATCTGCCTATCACATATAATCACAGAATCACATGGGGTTGGAAGGGACATGGACCTGTTGGAGCGGGTCCAGAGGAGGGCCATGAGGATAATCAGAGGGCTGGAGAACCTCTCCTATGAAAATAGGCTGAGAGAGCTGGAGTTGTTCAGCCTGAAGAAGGCTCCAGGTAGACCTTATAGCCGCCTTCCAGCACCTGAAGGGGGCCTACAAGAAAGCTGGGGAGGGACTGTAGCACCATAGCAAAGCGCACGTAGCAAAAGGATGAGGGGCAATGGTTTTAAACTACAGCAGGGTAGGGTTAGAGTAGACATTAGGAAGAAGTTCTTTACAGTGAGGGTGGTGAGACACTGGGATCCATTGCCCAGAGAGGAGGTGGAGACCCCATCCCTGGAGAAATTCAAGGTTAGGCTTGATGAGGCTCTGAGCAATCTGAACTAGTTAAAGATGTCCCTGCTTACTGCAGGGGGTTGGACTAGGTGCCCTGTAAAGATCCCTTCCAACCCAACCCATGATTCTATGAGTGCAATTGCAGTCACTGCCCGTGCAGGAAGAGTGGTCAGGGAGTGTCACGAACCCACTTCACGTCAGTGCATGCTCTGTACTGAATGGACCTGCCCACTTCGGTGGAGTATTCTCAGTACAGCTCACATCAGAACCTGGCACTATATTTTGATCTCTCTGACAGTTAAATGATATCTGAAATTTCGTATAGGCAAACAACTTTTTATTGACTATGCATTGTAGAACACTTACGTGTGTGTTTTAATTCAAAGACGCCAGAGCATGACAAGCACATGATGTGTTCCTCAGTTATATTAGTTTTCAGCAGGGGTTTGGAAATAGCAAAACAGAAAATATGACTCTAAAAAAGGCCACAGTATGCCCACATTTTGAACACAGTATGTGGTTCTGTTCTCTTTATAATTCAAACAGATCTAGTGGAATTAGGAAAGCTGTAGGGAAAGGGGAAGAGGTGACAGAACACATGAGAGAGCTTCCATAAGGTAGGCTCTTGCCTGGTCTGGGTAAGATATGGTCAAGGGAGATCTGATAAAGGTCTGTAAGAGTGCTACGGTGAAAACGAACCAGAAATGATTGCTTGTAACTCCTGTAATACAAGATCTAGGGGCATTAAATGAAATTATTGGGCTGTGTATTCAAAGCAAACAGTAGGAGGCATTTTTTTCCCACAGGGCGTAGCTAAACTGTGGAAATCATTGCCACGGGAGGTTACAAATGACAGGAGATTATGTAAACTGGAAGAGTGATTAGATAAATTCACAGACAAAAAAATCTTTTAAGGCTACAGCACACAAAGATAAAAAAAAAATCTGACTGTTCATCAGAAACCTGTTGTAATTTGGAAGGGATACCAGGGGAATTTCTGCCGAGCGAGTGCCTTGTTCTGAAGCGCTGCTCTAGGCATCTGTTCCAGCCACTGTGGCAGCAGGATGCTGGGGCCAGACGAACCTTTTGCCTGTTCAGACCAGCTTATACTTTTAACTATGACTCTCGGTCTCAAGATTTCGCTTTCAATTTAATCCCATCTCAGTTTGCTGGTTGTTGTGCACTGCATATGCTCATTAACCCCCGAGCGTACTGCTGAGACAGCAGTGTCATAGCTGAGGTACCATGACATCCTAAATTTACAAACTGAATTTCTTGGCACCACATAAGTGGACATTGAATAGAATTAAATCTTTATTACTTTGCATTAACGTTTTATCTGATGTGAGACAGATTTTCTTATTTTTATAGTATAGAATTGAGATTTCACAAGTGTGCTCACATTCTGAACTATTTCACAGTATTCTATTAAGATAGATAGAATATGTACATGTGTGTATATATATACACTAGACATAGATAGTAGGTTTTACAGTGGTGATACTTGTTATTGTACCTCATCTGATTTTGATACACTTCATAAGATCTACTTTTAGATTTACCTTAACGATGGCTTCACACTTTTTGGTCTGTGCATGATCTTAACTGCTCAGCACTTAGGAAAACATTTGCTTCTTTTCTTCACAATGTTGCCTTTCTGTATATAAAATTATACCTTCTGACCCTTGGAATGGTCAAGTTTTAATCCCAAGCCAGTAATATCTGTTCTGTACTTAAAAATGTCACTGCTTTTAAGTCCAACACCTCATAGCCCTTAGGGCCAGAGGCAATAACTTGTAAAGGGACAAATTCTCAACTTTCCAATTGTCACACAGACCTTGCTTCTAACCCTGCAGGGCTGCCAGCTACCAGGCTCTGAAGTTATCATATTTTAAAGAAAATGTACAGAGGAGTTATTTTATAGGAACAGAAAATCATTTTAAGCTTACATTAGATCTTTTTTTGCCCTATGCTTCCAATGAGTAAGATATCTAGTTTTACAGGTGGATGCGTATGAAAATAGTAGGAGTGGATGTTTTAAAGAGTTTAACCTACTCTAAAGGGTACGGGGTAGAGACTCAGGCAAGGATGTCAGTGCTTGTGGGAAAGTGGAGAAACGAAACACTCAAGGTCAGAAATACAGAAACAATGGCCTCGGCTGCAACTTTTCTTATGGTTGTGTTTTAATGTCTAATGTCTTTTTATCTTTCAGACCATCTCACATTAAAATCAATTAAAGTGATTGCAGCATTAGTTGAATTAAGCCATCCTTCATTTTCAATGATATGTTGGTTAATACCAGTATGTAGTACAATGCAAATTGGAATTTCTTACAGGCTCCTACAGAAGAGTTATAGCAGTACTAGTACCTTATTTTTTAAACAGAATTAATTCCACTTCTAGTGAACTGATTTCCTCCAAAGTTTAGGGGTTTTTTTTTTTAACTTTGGCAATTTTAACTCTGGAATTATTTTCTCTCTGTAACAAAATTATTTT
This sequence comes from Gallinago undulata, assembly GCA_026546715.1. Lineage (NCBI taxonomy): Eukaryota > Metazoa > Chordata > Aves > Charadriiformes > Scolopacidae > Gallinago > Gallinago undulata. Next base: position 87,426,061 of record JAOTQQ010000023.1, read on the forward strand.
AAAATTCAGATTTTTAGTGTCAGAAATGGAATAAAAAAATGCCATAATCCATTGCTTTTCTAAGACTGTGATTCAGCATAATATTTAAACATGTCTATTACTTCCTAAGCCAGTGACTTCAGCAGACTTATTCTCGCACTCAAAGGTAGTCACGTGCCCAACTTCCTTGGGACATCACAGCCCTTTCCATCTCAGTAAGACAAAATATCAATGAATTGAGCTCCAAAACAGGTCTTTAAAGTAAGTAAGGATAACTGGTCACATATGCCAGATGGCCAAATTCCATGCTGCTGTATGAGATAATCAGAGATCCTTCTGTCCTTTAAATCATAAAAATATTAAAAAAATTTAAAGACTATACATTCTATATTGTAACTTGGGCTATGGAAGATCTTTCTTCTTGAATTGATTAGTCATTCAAATGATTTATGATTGTAGTATCAGTATACTTTGTATTAATAATATAAATTATTATTCATGTATAAATTCATACTACATCAAATAAAACACTGTAAACATGTTTATGGTAATTACCTTTTTGCAACACTTAGAATTAGAAATCAATTCCAACTCAAATGCAAATAACATTCATAATCACAGGAACACACCTTTCTATCCAAACAAGATTTAAGGTCCCTCTGTACATATAACGACATTCCTTTCCCTTATCAGCCCCTCCCATACAATTTCTAAAACAAAAATGACTGATAATACATCCTGTAGTGTCCATGATTTAGAATTATTTGGCTTGACGTTTCTCAAATACTACAGTTCCCAAGAGAAGCCACATGAAGTCCAGAGTACCCATACAAGGTCAAGAGCACAACTTGTGTTGAAATATCCAGGAGAAGATTCCTCTTTGTTTGTTGACAACACCAATAGGAAATCAAATATTTGCTAGCAGTTGCAAAAAAATGTTTCTATGTTAAGCAAAGTTCACATGACATTGTCTCACAGTCTGTCATTACTGGTCAATGTCTTTGGGAAAGGTATGTTTATTGGGAGAAATCCCAGTACAGCAGAGGAGAAGAGAGACCCTTCTGCAGCACTTTCCCCCTGGGTACTGTAACTCTTCCTTGAGCGAAACCACCTGAAAATCAGGAAACATTTCTCTGCCCGTGTGAAACTGCCAAAGCAGAGAGGGTGTCATGGAAGTAACTGCTGGAGAAATGAACACAACGTTTGGGAGAAAACACCATTGGTGGAGCTGCCCGTGTGCTACTCGTGGTGTAAAAGGGACAAGTGTGGCATAAAGGGAGAAATTATTGACAGCGCGTTGCTGAGGATACACGGATGGGGATGCAGTTCAAGAAGGACCACGGCCAGGATACTGGGGCAGCTGGGAGGAGAAGAATCACTGCGGCACTTGAGGTGGGTGTCAGGAAAAAGGGAAGCTCAAGTAATGCTTCTGTGTATGTTCTGTCCAACAAGCACAAGGCAGATGGCACTTTAATTAAAGGTTCTATAAACTTTCCCAAAACGTCTTTGTGATTACTGTGTTCAGCATATTTCTGTGCCTCCCCCTGCCAGTTAACAGGTTTTCAAATGTTTTACCCTTATTTAATGATGATGCACGGGAGCATCTGCTCCAGGAATGAAGGGCAATTCCAGCACCACCTGCATGGTGGGAATATATGTTTTGGTCAAGCCTGTAGTGACTGTGCTACCTCCAAAGTGTGATGGAAAAACTGAGAATGGGGTAAGAATATGAGGGAAAATTGCCTTGGACAGGAAGAACATCTTTTGGGTTTTATGAAAAATAGGGTTAATACGGATTTTTGCTTGTGATTGCACTACAAGCTTATGATGCAGAAAGACATATTGCTTAATCCACCACATTAGGAAATATTTCTAAAAGAGCTATGGATGCCCCTTATTTTAGTATTTTCAGTAATGAATGTAACATCTTAGCATATTTGATTTCCCTGCCCTGTAAAACAATTTTAAAAAGTACCAGGTCCACTGGAAAAAAAAATAAATACAAATGCTCACAGACAGAGAAAACCCAGGCAGGTAACAGTCCAGTCTCCACAAGGTAAGACAATTTCTAGAATCAGTTATAGACATATGTGCCTTTTTTTTCCAACCCAATATATTCTTTAGTAGATTTCTTCCAGCAGAAAAACAAATATCACAGAGGACTTTTAAAAGTTAATTAGAAAAAATAACAACACTATGTAAATAGGATTTTTTTTTTCAAATAATGGAAAACAGGTGTGTTCATAAGCACAACACTTTCCTCAAAACACTTAATTACTGATTTAAACAAAAACTGATGGAGACTTGCTATCAACTTTGTAAAAATTACCTTAGAGATAAGTGTAGACTCAGAACAAAGCCACAATGCTAGACTTCATTGGTGCTTCAGAAAAGAGTCTGCCATTAAATCTTGTGTTTTGCTCTTGAAATTAAATTATTTACATGGCATTTTTGTTCCTTAAACTGTCAAAGGAAGCCTTGATCCTACCTACATCACTGTTCATACAGATTTTGAGCATCCGAAAAGTCTGCTGCTTTATCTGTACTTGTGTTTATAGATTTCCCCTGAAATTGCTGCCAGAAACTACAAAGGTGACATCACATTTTTGTGAAGGTGTCTCTGTGTCCGTGAGGCACCACAACAAGCGCTGCCATAAGGGCACGTGCTGTCAGCTCTGCCTTCCGTGACACCTAAGTCATCACATCAGCGAAGGGAAGAGACCTCCCGGTATCTCGTGATTCCTGCATTTTTCCTTTCACCACTCTGGGGTCCTTTGATGAATGCGCAGCACGCTTTATATGCTGGAGGACTAGAATCATTGTTTGAACTGTCCTTTTTTTATTTTTTTGGGGTAAATGAAGAGAGGTCGTTGCACAAAAGAAGAGACAGCACATACAATTACCAAAGCTTTCTTTTGGAAAAGCAAATTCCTCCCTACGTCCTAAGAGGATTATATGAAAAGCTCGTGCAAACAGAATGTGTATATTTTTATGACTCAAGCGATGAAGTTACATCCACATACGGTATTTCATTTTGTATTCACTATAAACCACAATTGCTCTTCTTTCCAGCTAACCTTTCATCTCCGCAGCTCCTCTTTGGAATCTCATTAGATTAATAGGTCACTAAAACATCGTTTGATCATATTTCTCAGCCACCTTCGTCAGCTTATGAGTCAACCCTTACAACACATGAAAGCAAGATCAGTTTTGCACTCAGTTCCTCTAACATATTCTAACTATTTAAAGCTAAGAAAAGATCTATTCCTTCCCACCTTCTCTTCTGTGTCATAAGGTAGTAAGTATTTTAATTCAAGACCAATACAAGAAATAGCAAACTACACAGATTTCAAACTCAGCTGCCTGAGAGATGTGTAAATTCAAGCTTCCAACAGATAGGAGGGTTGGAGGACATGCAAAAGGAATTAGCTCTTGAAGGATGACCAAGGGCAGCCTACACTGGGTTACTGGGGTCTTATGATGTCAAAGCAGACCCAGCTAAAGACCTGGCATTGGGTTATATATGGCTGACAAAGTCTGAGATCTGATGTTCAGACTTAGTATTTTCTATTCTACTTAGTGTCCTAAGAAATTTAAGACATTAAATATTCCCCTTCCTGTGCAAGCCAAATGAAAAAAAAAGAAATATAACTGTCTAGAGAGTATTTTGGTAGTTTAATCCTCCCACACTACTAAAACCAGGCATCAGGGCAACATGCAATTTAACATACAATGTTTGATGAAAAAGCAAAACAATTGGAGAGAGTGCAGAGGAGTAACAAAGGGGATAAAGGATCCAGAAAAAGTAAGCAGTGAGAAAGGCTTATTTAATTGAGGGAAAAGGAAACCTGAAAAGAAGCATGACAACAGTTTCCTCATGGGGGAAATCAGAGGCTGCCAGGAGGAGAAAGCACTGTCCTGTTCTCCTTTTCCACCAGAGACAGGGAAAAAAATAAAAGCGCTGGGTTTAGACTTAGGGGATACTGGGGAAAACTTCCCGCTGTGGGGACAGCAAAGCCTCAGTCATGCTGCCCCCAAGAGCTGTGGAACCTCCCTCAGGTCCCGTTGTTAAGGGCAGGTTACAGGACGGTCTGCTGGGAATGGGCGAGGGGAAGCCATCTCCAGGGTGACCTCCCTCCCTCCCCAGGGATGTCCCCCAAAGGCAGCCACCTTGCCGAGCGCTCCTGGAAGTGCTGAGGAACCTTCTCCACCAGTGATGGGATTGTGCTGCAGCCTGACAGGTGAGCACAGATTTGGGATGAGAGGAGGAGAGTGCTTGGCAGTTCATCGGTGTGCCTTAGAGAGAGGTATGGCTCTTCTCTTTTTTCTTAATTGTGGGGTACACAGAGGATGTGTACAGGGGGGACCCATTAGAGTTGAGAACCCAGCAGAACTGCTATGCAAACATCTAAAGCTCTAAAGCCAGCGGAGGTAAGCGGGAGAGTTTCAGGGAGCTGTGATGGCTGCGAAGCAGGTCTGTGACATTTATAGAGTCCCCTACCCTGACTCTGAAATATTGGCTTTGGGGAATTAACTCAGGGGTGCACTCAAACTGCCTCATTTAGGAGCTGAAATTACTGTGGCGTTTAGGGTGAAGACAGAAGAGGTGAAATTGCCTAATCTCTGGAGTGGAGGGGCTCCCCCCATGCCAGGGAAGAAACTAAATCTCTATGTTTACGTGAAACAGATATTATAATCTGAATATACATTTTACAATCAAATCGAACGTGTTTTTAAACCTTTAGCTTATCTTAAGAGCCTGAGCAGTGCTTCAACAGGAACATAATTCAGAACATAAAGCAGAGTATCATGACTCACAAAAAAGGGAAGTTAAAACATTTAAAAGGCCATATTTCACTTTTAGATGATGAAGAAACTATTTTATATGTTTATTACAGTCAATTGGAAGCAGCGGAATTTTCTTAGTAATTTGTGAAGTTAATTAGTTGACACACTGAGAAATCCAAGCTATAAAGCACAGCGTAGTCAAATCAATGATAATAAGAAATAGCTTTGATGATTTTTTCAGTGTTTTATTGTTCCGTACAGAGACAGAATAATATTGTAGAAAATTGATTTTTCTGCGGAAAAGTTCCCCTGTTAAGCATTGTATTCATCACATTGGAAACCAATGAGATTTTTAAAAAGAACTAATAAATAGTACAAGCCGTATTAGCAAAGTTCTTTCCTCCGCAGAGTTAAACCCGGGCTGTTAAACTGAATTGTGAAGCGATCCAACCCCTGAGTTTCTCACCCAATGGCCTCCTGTGAGGCATAACGCTCCGTGAAGTTATTTAGAGTTGACAAACTGTATCCACCTCCCAAAAGATGGATAAGGCCCTATATTGTACATTTTGTAATTCCGCAAAAAACGTTATGGCTTTTTTATTATCCCTGATCTGTGCATACATCGCCTCTTGAGTTAAACAGAAACTTTGTGGACCAAAAGTATATATTAATATTGTAATATGTATAAACAATTAAAAAAACAAATCAAAGTGACTGGTAATTACAAAGGACACCTTCTATAAAAGTTGTATTTTCTTATAAAAGTCAGGGCCCTGATTTTGCCACCAGGCTCTGATCATCTTGATGAGCCTATAACCACCTTTCTCCATCATCTGCAACCTCTTTTCCCACCACGTCCCAGAGGCTTGGCTTCCTGTGACCCGGAGGTCACATCTGCTCTGCCAGAAGCATGCAACTTTTTATAATCCTGCTGGAAAACATCTATGCTATAAGAAAAAAGGTGTGAGGATCTAGGACCTCCACGCACAGATGGCACCCGTTGGCTCAGGGGTTGCATTTGAGCTCAGGCCCCTGCCTTGGTCCACGTGCTATGCTGTAGTTACAGAATCACAGAATCATTCCGGTTGGAAAAGACCCTTGGGATCATCGAGTCCAACCAACAACCCCACTCTACAAAGTTCTCCCCTACACCATATCCCCCAGCACCACATCTAAACGACTCTTGAACACATTCAGGGATGGTGTTCTTGGCCTTGCACCATGCCAGTCCTGCCCTCTTCTTGCTGATTTGACTTTCCAGACTGATCTTAGTCCTGCCACATCACTACAGGCTGTCTGGTAATCAGTGGGTGACCCTGCACCTATTCGGTTCCTATTCACATACTGCGGGACTTCATCTAAGTCCCCTTCATCTAAGGTCTTGCTTCCAGCCTCAGATCCCAGCTCACGTTCCCTTGAGGAGCTGCCCACTCCTGCTGGTGCCTGGTGCCAAGGTGCCAAGCCATAACTCAAGTGCATACTGACAGGGGACAAGTCTAGCCATAGCGGCCCTAAGTGAAAGTTCTTCCTTTTCTCTCCGTCCACTGAGGGCAATCAAAAGCTTCAGCACCTTTCTGCAGAGGCTGTGAAACTTAGTAACCACAAAAAACCGTATTATCTAGTACGGAAAATGAATGTACTCTGAATTAGTACAATACATTGAATAAGGAAGGACCTTGAGATGCCTTTTGCTATGGTATTACAAGAATGGCTTACAAATCTCCATTAAGTAATTAGATTAATTACAGCTTTTCTCCTACCACACAGGAAACGTTCAAGTTCTGTTTGACTCTCATACTTTCTTTGAAGTCTTGGCCAGGCAGCCAGGACAGGGTGCCATCACCCTAGGCTGATAAAAGAGCTTTACAGACTCGGGTACTAGCAGCACAATGATCATTCCCTAAAGCATCTTATTCTGTAAGCTGACCCCAGAATTATTTAAACATTTGTATTTGCACCACTAAAATTTCTTTTTCTTCATCTAAGAAGAATCCTCCCTATCACCCATGCTTTACACCGTTCTCCTGAATGCTGGTTTAAGGCAAATCCATAAACACAGGGCTCCATCACCGTCCTATTTCCTGGCAATCCAAGTGATAGCTTCAGCATTGCTGAAAAAGAACTACTTTCCTATAACAGCCATGCGGGTTTCGGGCTGAAATAGCCACAGACAGAGCAGGAGAACTATGGACCCAGTAAGTAAAGTAGATGATGGTTGTCTGTAGAGAGACAGATAGAGCCCTTTCTTGCCCTGTGGAACAGCCTCGGCCTGTGGGCTGCTTTCAGGGCTATCTCAAAATTGCCGATGCAGAAGATGATACCCGGAATGCAAACATGATACAAACATGACCAGAAAACAAAATGTTCCCCTCTTCCTCTTCTCTTGGAAATCAATTTGTCTACAGGAACGGGCTTTCTTTAATTTGATCCCTTCAGCCCCATGAAGTTCCATTTCTTTCTTCAGAATGATTCAACCTCAACAACAGTGACTAAGGTTGTGGTTGAAACTTTCCTTTCCAAGATAGAAGAGGTGTTGTAAAGCTCCAGATGTTCAGGGAAAAAAATAGGGTAGGATTATAGCTTCTAAAGCAAGTGATCTTGAAGGCCGTCATATAAGTCATCCTACAAAAGGCCATCATGTAAATCACTGTAAATGGGCAGATGCCTCACTGATCCTCCTCAGTGAAAGCAAGGAGCCATTTGTCCATGAACATGATGCCATCTACAACTGGAAAGCATAGAATTACAGTTTCATTGAGGGGCGTAATTCTCCATGTCTCTGAGGTACTCAACAGTGAAGAAGCAAAATATTTTCAGGTATTCTTCCTTAATATTTGCTGCTGTCTGAGGCAGTTGTCTATCTATCTGTCCACTGCACTGACTGTTATGAATCAAATTCTGAGGTACTCAGTTCTCCCCTCCTTCTGTAGATCCCTGAGGAAGACCAACCATACTCCGTTTCCCTTATTCACCTGGGGCAAATGTTCTCGAAATTGTCACAACTGTTTGTGCTGACTCCAGTACCAAAATCCATTATGGCATAGAGCAAAGCCTGTGTATGATACAACGGAGTCTCAGATCCAGTATTTTTGTTAGTTTTCAATGTATAAATTCTTTAAATAGAAAATAAGAAGAGCCCAATAAAAACATACCTTTAAAAACATTCTCCCGAGAACAAACACAGCAGGGGTACTTATTAAGACTAATCACTTGAAAGAGACTGTCTGGAGCTTTTTTTTTTAACATATAGACTTAATATTCCATAAATTATACACATGTATTTTCGTTTTTTCACTATCACAGATGCTGCAGTTGAAATTGTACTTTAATATTGCATCAATTAGCTGTGTTCTGAAAAAGATGGAACAAAGCCCCCAAAACCACCAATCAACCTTTTCTTTAATCCAGAGGGCTAGGAAATAGGTTTGGGGTTTTTTTTTTGGTCACACTAACTTCAATTTCCCTAGTTTTCATTAAAGTTCTCGTGCATGAGGTTGCTGCTTGGGTTTTGCTCAACTGGATCAAAGCTGGCAAATAATATTTCAAGCCAGCTTTCAAGTCCCTCCTAGCTGGGGACTGGCAAACTGTGGCAAGGGTTTTCCTAGGCTTTCTCTGAGAGTTTACCCCAACATTTGATATTACAAACCATGAAATTCTGCTTTCTGCTCCTGAAACGTGTCTGGGAATTCCTTGTACTACACTCGAATGCCTCTAACGCGTTTAACATCCTGTGGACAACGTTTAATCATCCGTGTTGAGTCAGAGTTGAGAGCTCCCCCGGGCTCGATAATCAACCCTTTATTGTCTGTGATCAGTGTGTTAGCGGTGGGGATTTGCACTAATTGCAGTATGGTAAAACGCTTCCCGTTTCGGGCACACACTTCCGTGGACTGATTGATTCCTCTGCTACTGTTGGAAAAACGTGAAGGGAACCTGGGAGTGCTTCTGGCATCTGTGACAAAGCTCCTGGATCCTTTTAGGAACAAAGGAATGTCTTCACTGATATTCCTGTTTTTCTGGCTAGGGTTTGGTCCTTTTTCTGTTAAAAACAGCAGGTGATCATGTCTTCATAATTCTGCACACATTTCTGTTTTTCCCGTTTCTTGTAATGAAACTTAAGCTGATAGTTAAACTAAACAGCAATTCCAAAACGAAGAAATATTCACTATGTCAGGTCTCCTTACACACAATTATCAATTTCCCATTCTTCACGTGCTCTATTAATATCCCAACTGTGCCTCACCAAAACTGATTGTGTCTCACAACGGTCTCTTTAAAAATATTGATACAGGGACCTGAAATTAGTTACAGCTTTCAATCCTCTTCCAATGGGATTTATTTATTTATGTGATTGGTTTTGATACTTTCGCTCTTGAACTGATAGTTGTTCTGTCTGCCTTTTGAAGAGCACTTGCTCCTCCAAGACTGATTTGATTTTGGACCACAAGAGTGCTGAAGTTTTGTCATTACAGCCATCAGCAATTCCTTGTGAACCCACCCAGAATTTTCTGTAGTTGGCCTCCTACCTATAATAGCTGTCTTTGGGAGGAGTAGACACTCTGTTCTCCTCAGACACGTTGTAAGTGTTGTTTTGAAGTGTTGTGTTTCTTCTTGGTTCTGTTTCATTCTATCCAAATGAGATTGGCCAACCTCCTGTGGCTTGACCAGCTCTACAACATCTTCTCTGCAGGTGTCTTCTCAAGGCTCTGATTTTTAATCTGTACCTGCTTCTCTTCAATAATCTGATCTGTCGATGTGGGCTTAAATTTCATTTATATGCTGATGAAAAATTGATTGATGTTATAAAATTAGCCTTTAGTATTCTTTCTGCCACATCTGCGCTGCCTGCTCCCCAAGCTGATGACAAGGTTTGGATGTTCCCTGGAATAACTTTCCCGCCTGCATGTCATTTCTCATATCACACTGCTTAATGCATTAGTCTCTGGGGCTAAAGCAGAATTTTCTGTTCAAACAGAACTGAACCCAGCTAGGAGGGATTCTGATGGAAGCTTCCAGGAGGATAAAGGAGTTATCAAGTGCTGGGAGATTTTCAAGAATGTTTTCCTGGAAGCACAAAACCAGTTCACCCCCTTTAAAGGTAAGGGAAGGAGGCAGAAAAAGAGACCCCCTTGGCTTAACTGTGAGCTTCTGAGTCTGCTCAAAACCAAAGGAAATGTGTATGAAAGATGGAAAAGCAGATGAACATCCATGGAGAAGTACAAGGGCATTGCCAGGTCTGTGCGGTGGGAGGGGACCTGGCTGAGCAGGGTGCTCAGTAGCTCCTTTTGAAACTGGAAACCTGTCACAATTGGGGTCCCCCAGGGATTGATACTGGGCCCAACACTGTTTAATATCTTCATAAGTGATCTGGAGGATGGGGTGACATGTACCCTGAAGAATACACCAAAATAGCAGAGGAAGTGAACACTTCAGAAGGGAGAGCCACCCTGCAGGAGGACCTGGATAGGCTGGAAGACTGGGATAACAAGAACCTCAGGAAGTTCAACCAGGACAAGTGTAAGGTCTTGCTCCTGGGAAAACA